>CM059290.1:285000-417500 GCA_030340665.1 Neosalanx taihuensis
GACAGGGAGAGAGACAGGGAGGGAGACAGGGAGGGAGGGAGGGAGACAGGGAGGGAGAGAGACAGGGAGGGAGACAGGGAGGGAGAGAGACAGGGAGGGAGGGAGACAGGGAGGGAGACAGGGAGGGAGGGAGGGAGACAGGGAGGGAGACAGGGAGGGAGGGAGGGAGGGAGGGAGGGAGGGAGGGAGGGAGGGAGGGAGGGAGGGAGGGAGGGAGGGAGGGAGGGAGGGAGGGAGGGAGAGAGACAGGGAGGGAGGGAGAGTGACAGGGAGGGAGGGAGGGAGACAGGGAGGCTCTGAAAGCGTTTTGTTTCATCCAGCTCTGATGGTGTCCCCTGGCTGCACGCTGAAACAACAACACAGGTCTGAAACCCTTCCTGAACACTCCTGTTCTATAAGAGTGATGGCTTCCTTCTTAAAACTGTGAAATATGATTAAAAACAGACTTCCTCATGATGTTAGTGAAATATGAAGCTCCTCTGTATGATGAACCTGAAGCAGATTACCAGACAGATGGTAACTCTAGTGTGAACACACCTGACCAGGCCAGAGGAGGAGGAGGAGGGCTGTGAGGGCTGAGGGGAGCGTGTGAAGTGTCATCTTCATCACTGAGCAGAAACTCCAGATAATCCTGGATCAACATGACAGGACTCTGCCTCGCTGGAGGGTTTCCAGCCAGACTGAGCTTCGTCTTTGTCTGACCTTTCACTGGCCGCTTTGCTGCAGTAATCAGAATGTGAGTCAGGATGGAGGTACTGACCTCTAAACACCCGCCTCTCTACAAGAGAGAGGAGGGAGAGGAGGGAGGGGAGGGGGGAGAGGAGGGAGAGGAGGGGGGAGAGGAGGGAGGGGAGGGGGAGAGGAGGGAGGGGAGGGGGGAGAGGAGGGAGGGGAGGGGGGAGAGGAGGGAGGGGAGGGGGGAGAGGAGGGAGGGGAGGGGGGAGAGGAGGGAGGGGAGGGGGGAGAGGCTAAAGTGACTGAGGAAACCAGAAGTGGAGCGCTTGTTCTGAAAGCAAACAGGACGGACCAGATCACAGAGAAGATTACAGATCAGAAGGTTCATTTCTCAGAGGGTGTGCTGTGAGCTAGTATGAATGTGTGTGTGTCCTCCTTATGCAGGCACTGTGTGTGTGTGTCCTCCTTATGCAGGCACTGTGTGTGTGTCCTCCTTATGCAGGCACTGTGTGTGTGTGTCCTCCTTATGCAGGCACTGTGTGTGTGTGTCCTCCTTATGCAGGCACTGTGTGTGTGTGTCCTCCTTATGCAGGCACTGTGTGTGTGTGTGTCCTCCTTATGCAGGCACTGTGTGTGTGTGTGTGTGTGTGTGTGTGTGTGTGTCTGAGGGCAGCAGAGAGAAAGTCCTGCTGGTTAGAGGAGGATTTGAGTGCTGTCTTCCTACCAGCTCCCCCACCCTCCCCCACCCTCCCCCACTCTCACCTACCCTCCCCCACCCTCCCCCACTCTCACCCAGACACCCTCCCCCGCCCTCCCCCACTCTCACCCAGACACCCTCCCCCACTCTCACCCAGACACCCTCCCCCACACCCTCCCAGACCCAGTCCCCTCCAGGCCCCCTCTCCTCCTTCATAGAGACAGCTGATCCAAAAATACCTGGTCATTAAAGTGTGTGCAGGAGCAGGTTACAGGATATGTGGATGATGAGGGCCAGGATGAGACTCACTCTGACACACATGAATCAACAGAGATCTGAATCCACTGCAGAGGAATGACTGAGAGCTGCAGACAGCAGCCAGCTGCAGACAGCAGCCAGCTGCTTTAGAATGGAGAGTCCGTTTTAGAGAAGATGACATTTACAGAGACACCTGGAGAAACAGGCGACCAGAGACTCCTGGAGAAACAGGCGACCAGAGACTCCTGGAGAAACAGGCGACCAGAGACTCCTGGAGAAACAGACGACCAGAGACTCCTGGAGAAACAGACGACCAGAGACTCCTGGAGAAACAGGCGACCAGAGACTCCTGGAGAAACAGGCGACCAGAGACTCCTGGAGAAACAGACGACCAGAGACTCCTATACCTAGCCCAAAACATCCTACATTTAAGTACGAAGTGTAAAGTAGGCTTGTAGGCTAATGCTGCAGTCTCACTGACATTGTTGAGTGGCTGAATAGAACTGCCCATACGAGTCGCTGCTCAGATGAGGTGACGTAGAGACATTAGGCTGCCAGTGACTTCCCAGATACATAAAAGACTTTTTGGTAGAAAACCTTAGCGACTCTTAAATTGTGCAACAGAACGTAAATACAATTACAAGCCATTCAAACGAAAGTAAGAGGAACATTTTGACATGGCCGTTGTCTGTGTAATCCAAATATTTTATAATATAATATATTATAATATATATAATACGTTTTAGGGGTGGGAAAATAATAATAATAAGTCCTTGATGAGATAATGAGATCCAGCTCAGCAAGCTAAGACAACATGGCTGTTTCCTCTAGTGGAAAACTTCAACTCCATCAATGATGAGATAGACATGAACGCTTCATGATCACTGCAAGCTAAAGACATCCTCTGCTATGAAAACAAGCTTGTTCCAGCGGATCATAAACCAGAAGAACTCTTACCTTTTCAATCTTCACCTTCTTCACATCCCTGCACTCTGCACTGTCCATGTCTTCAGGTTCACTCTTAATGACCACCGGCACCACAACTCCTGTGGAATCTATGCTCATATTCCCAACCTGCTCAGCCTCAACCAAGTCTGTGTTTAGCGAGCCCTCGAAGGGGCCCCGAGGGGCCCCGGCAGGGAGGACAGGGGCCCCAGCAGGGAGGACAGGGGCCCCGGCAGGGAGGACCGGGCCCCCGGCAGGGAGGACAGGAGCCCCAGACTCCTTCTCAGTGTTAGACACTCCTGAGGTAACTCCCTCTCCTTTCTCCTTCTTAGTTTTCCCAGCAGGCCCTTCCCTGTCCTTCCTGCTGCAGGGCTGTGTGCGTGAGGCCTTGTTGCTCTTCTCAGGTGTCTTCCCAGTGTTGGCAGCTGCTGTTGGCCCCAGGGCTGTGGGGGGGGGCGTGGGGGCGGGGGGGTCAGCCTGGGGGCGCCCCTGAGGCTCCTTCTTGGCCCCATCAGAGGCCGAGGCTTTGACACTGTCCTTACAGTTCTTACTGCGCTTAGATCTGGGTTTACCATCCTTTCCCTGAGCAGCAGGTACAGGGGTCACAAAGCTGATGTTGTCTGGGAGTGTGGCCCCCACAGCTGCAGGGTTCTCTGGGAGCGTGGCCCCCACAGGGCCTGCCAGACCCCCAGCATCCTTACTGACCGACATCTCTAGTTTATCTTTCTCCAAGTCGGCGTCGAGGTCAATGATCAGATTTCCAACACCGATGTCCCACTCATCACCGCTGTCATACGTGTCCACTGCATTCGAGTCCACACCTTTCCCTCCTGCAGTGACACTGCTTAGGGACATCTTAGTGCCAGCGCCCCAGCTGTGCTCCGAGGGGGGGGGAGGGGGGGGGGGGGGCTGGGGGCAGGACACACTCTCACTCAGGGGTGTCTCTCCCTCTGCCCACTCACCCACATCTTGGCCTGCAAAGCAAACAGCACATGGTTAGACAAAGCTGACAATGATCACATGAGCTACACATGACAGGACTGGGTTATTGTTAGCGTGAAACAGATTTCTCTTGGGCCTTGTATGGTAAGGGGAGGGGAGGCAAGTGGCTGAGCGATGAGGGACTTGAAATAGTAATCAGAAGGTTGTGAGATCGAATTCCGGTCATGCCAACATGACGTTGTGTCCTTCTACCTACTTGCCTCGGGGGAATGTCTTGCTGTAAGTTGCTGTGGATAAGACCGTCTGCTAAATGACTACTTATGAATGTACGTAAACAAAACCTTCTTTTCAGTGTGACAGGGTAGTAATGACTGAGGGTCCCAGGCTGGAGAACAGACCAGCCAACAGCAGCTGTTCTTCAAGCCCAAACACCCCTCAGCTTTACCAGCAGGCTACACACACTTCACCCATGACATCATCACCCATGACATCATCACCCATGACATCATCACCCATGACATCATCACCCATGACATCATCACCCATGACATCATCAACGGCTGGAGTTCAGGACAGTTCTGCCACCAAACTAATCACTTCCCATGATGCACTTCTGACAAGACTGACACTTCAAAGATCTGGGATCTGGGATCTCACTGATTCTGTTCTCATGGGAGTTTGTAGAGGATGTTTGTAAACTCTTCAAACTCCAATATGAAAGCATGTTTTAACCAGGTGAGTCAGTGGACCAAAGCCTTTCAGACGATCACAAGCCACCGTTCCCCAAAACTGGGTGGAGAACCATGTGGAAGAACCATGTGGAAGAGCAGCAGCCCTGTCACACTGGAGCTCCCAGAGAGAGAGACACAGAGGGAGACACAGAGGGAGACACAGAGGGAGACACAGAGGGAGACAGAGAGAGAGAGACAGAGAGAGAGACAGAGAGAGGGAGACAGAGAGAGAGGGAGACACAGAGAGAGGGAGACAGAGAGAGAGGGAGACAGAGAGAGAGAGACAGAGAGGGAGGGAGACAGAGAGAGGGAGACAGAGAGAGGGAGACACAGAGAGAGGGAGACAGAGAGAGAGGGAGACAGAGAGAGGGAGACAGAGAGAGGGAGACAGAGAGAGGGAGACAGAGAGAGAGGGAGACACAGAGAGAGGGAGACACAGAGAGAGGGAGACACAGAGAGAGGGAGACAGAGAGGGAGGGAGACAGAGAGAGGGAGACAGAGAGAGAGGGAGACACAGAGAGAGGGAGACACAGAGAGAGGGAGACACAGAGAGAGGGAGACAGAGAGAGAGAGAGACAGAGAGAGGGAGACAGAGAGGGAGACAGAGAGGGAGACAGAGAGAGAGAGACAGAGAGAGGGAGACAGAGAGAGAGAGAGACAGAGAGAGGGAGACAGAGAGGGAGACAGAGAGGGAGACAGAGAGAGGGAGACAGAGAGAGAGAGACAGAGAGAGAGAGACAGAGAGAGGGAGACAGAGAGAGAGAGACAGAGAGAGGGAGACAGAGAGAGAGACAGAGAGAGAGACAGAGAGAGAGAGACAGAGAGAGAGAGACAGAGAGAGAGAGAGAGACAGGGAGAGGGAGACAGAGAGGGAGACAGAGAGAGAGACAGAGAGAGAGAGAGACAGAGAGAGGGAGACAGAGAGAGAGAGACAGAGAGAGAGAGACAGAGAGAGGGAGACAGAGAGAGAGAGACAGAGAGAGGGAGACAGAGAGAGGGAGACAGAGAGAGAGAGACAGAGAGAGAGAGACAGAGAGAGGGAGACAGAGAGAGAGAGACAGAGAGAGGGAGACAGAGAGAGAGAGACAGAGAGAGAGACAGAGAGAGAGGGAGACAGAGAGAGGGAGACAGAGAGGGAGACAGAGAGAGAGAGACAGAGAGGGAGACAGAGAGAGAGGGAGACAGAGAGAGGGAGACAGAGAGGGAGACAGAGAGAGAGAGACAGAGAGAGGGAGACAGAGAGAGAGAGACAGAGAGAGAGAGACAGAGAGAGGGAGACAGAGAGGGAGACAGAGAGAGAGGGAGACAGAGAGAGGGAGACAGAGAGAGGGAGACAGAGAGGGAGACAGAGAGAGGGAGACAGAGAGAGTATGGGGGGGAGGGAGGTTCCCCTCCCTGACACAGTTGTATCTGTAAGCTGAATAACAGGCCGTCATGTCATTATTGACTTATCACAGATGCTAATTAAACCCTTGGCAGTGTGTAAGGAGCTACAATTCAATGATTCCTGTCATCTCCAACAGTGAGGAGGGTGAGACTGTTCCTGACAGGAACACATCACATTCACTCACAGAAGGACATGGACTCTGGGTCCATCAGGCAGACAGACAGGCAGACAGACAGCCTGTAGTGTGTGTGTGTGTGTGTGTGTGTGTGTTTCTGTGTGTGTGTGTTTGTCTGTCTGATGAAGAACCTGCCTGCTGCAGAACTGACTAACGCTGAAGCACTGACATGAAGCACTGACATGAAGCACTGAGATGAAGCACTGACATGAAGCACTGACATGAAGCACTGAGATGAAGCACTGAGATGAAGCACTGACATGAAGCACTGAGATGAAGCACTGACATGAAGCACTGACATGAAGCACTGAGATGAAGCACTAACATGAAGCACTGACATGAAGCACTGAGATGAAGCACTGAGATGAAGCACTGACATGAAGCACTGACATGAAGCACTGAGATGAAGCACTAACATGAAGCACTGACATGAAGCACTGAGATGAAGCACTGAGATGAAGCACTGACATGAAGCACTGACATGAAGCACTGACATGAAGCACTGAGATGAAGCACTGAGATGAAGCACTGACATGAAGCACTGACATGAAGCACTGAGATGAAGCACTGACATGGAGCATTAAGATGAAGGCCTGACATGAAGCACTGAAGCACTGACATGAAGCACTGACATGAAGCATTGACATGAAGCATTGACATGAAGCACTAAGATGAAGCACTGAGATGAAGCACTGACATGAAGCACTGAGATGAAGCACTGACATGAAGCACTGACATGAAGCACTGAGATGAAGCACCGACATGAAACACTGACATGAAACATTAAGATGAAGCACTGACATGAAGCACTGACATGAAGCACTGACATGAAGCATTAAGATGAAGCACTGACATGAAGCACTGACATGAAGCACTGACATGAAACATTAAGATGAAGCACTGACATGAAGCACTAAGATGAAGGCCTGACATGAAGCAGTAAGATGAAGGCCTGACATGAAGCAGTAAGATGAAGTGCTGAAAAGAAGTTAATGTGCAAGTTTCCCCTCATCTTTCCTTGGAACAGCCACGTAACAAAACCTTCTTCACTTTGTTACTGAGGCAACACAAATCCTGATTGACAGGTAGTGAAGACCTCTACTAAGCTGTCCTCCTCCCCCCATCAGGGAAGGTTCATAACAGAGGTGCAGCATCACATGACTGCGTTCTTGTGTGAACTGTGTTGCCGTGTGAACAGTGATTAGGCTTCACTCAGGAGCTTTCACAAGCATATGGCACGTTTCATTTAACTGATCTCTCCACATCAACATTTTCCTTTTAATCCCATTCCAGCATGTCATTCCTTTTTATGCACTGTACATCTATGGAAAGAGATTCCCACTAGAACACCATGATGTAAACACCTAGCATCTATTTAGTCCAGGAAGGACGTTAGTCTGTCTGCCTGACCAGGGTTCTACAGTGAGCAGGGTTCTACAGTGAGCAGGGTTCTACAGTGAGCAGGGTTCTACAGTGAGCAGGGTTCTACAGTGAGCAGGGTTCTGCAGTGAGCAGGGTTCTACAGAGGGCAGGGTTCTGCAGTGAGCAGGGTTCTGCAGTGAGCAGGGTTCTACAGAGGGCAGGGTTCTGCAGTGAGCAGGGTTCTACAGTGAGCAGGGTTCTACAGTGAGCAGGGTTCTGCAGTGAGCAGGGTTCTACAGTGAGCAGGGTTCTACACTGAGCAGGGTTCTGCAGTGAGCAGGGTTCTACAGTGAGCAGGGTTCTACAGAGGGCAGGGTTCTACAGAGGGCAGGGTTCCGCAGTGAGCAGGGTTCCGCAGTGAGCAGGGTTCCACAGTGAGCAGGGTTCTACAGAGGGCAGGGTTCTACAGAGGGCAGGGTTCCGCAGTGAGCAGGGTTCCGCAGTGAGCATGGTTCCGCAGTGAGCAGGGTTCTACAGAGGGCAGGGTTCTACAGAGGGCAGGGTTCCGCAGTGAGCAGGGTTCCGCAGTGAGCATGGTTCCGCAGTGAGCATGGTTCCGCAGTGAGCAGGGTTCTACAGTGAGCAGGGTTCTACAGTGAAAATGGTTCTGCAAAGGGCAGGGTTCTACAGAGGGCAGAAAACCCAGTCAGGCCGGCCCCCAGCCCCCCGGCCCCCCGCCCCGCAGCCCCTGGCCCCTCAGCCCCGCAGCCCCCCGCCCCCCCAGCCCCCGGCCTCCCAGCCCCCCAGCCCCCCCGCCCCCCAGCCCCCAGCCCCTTCCTCCACACAGAGGGCCTAATGAACTCGGGTATTCACAGCGGTCGACACCATCCGATGACAAATGTGGAGGGAAGATAAAGCAGCGAGCGAAGAGGTGACAGACAGGAGGTCAGATCCTCTCTGCAGCAAGAAAACAGGCAACATAACGAGCAGCAGCACAGAAGCAGATTAGACACACACACCTCTGACCCCCTGGGGGGGGGGGGGGGGGGCGCTGCCTTTTAGCTTTAATTCCCCCTTCATTGCAAAGTAATTGAGGATCTCAAATAAAGAATGGGGGTGGCAGGACAAGATCAGAGGCAGCAGAGGCAGCCTTGTGGCAGGCACGAGAGGCAGGACAGGGTCAGAGGCAGCAGAGGCAGCCTTGTGGCAGGCAGGAGAGGCAGGACAGGGTCAGAGGCAGCAGAGGCAGCCCTCTGGCAGGCAGGAGAGGCAGGACAAGATCAGAGGCAGCAGAGGCAGCCTTGTGGCAGGCAGGAAAGGCAGGACAGAGTCAGAGGCAGCAGAGGCAGCCTTGTGGCAGGCAGGAGAGGCAGGACAGGGTCAGAGGCAGCAGTCCTGTCTGGGAAGGACATGTTGCCCTGGTTGTCACTTGATGAATCAGGCTTGTAGTAACACTATCTGTCCTTAACAGGAAGATCAAGGTAAGAGGGCTCACTGCCCTGTGTGTCCGTCTGGATCAGCATTATTCATCAAATCCTGTCCTGTGATTGGCTCATAGGAGCACAGTTAACCTGCCAAGGAGAACTGGCAGGCTGCCTACGCTACAGTTAGTTCCTGGATATTGTTTTAAATATTCTAATGATGGATTAGCATTCTTTGGACTGGAGTGTGCTGTTCGCATCGCAGAATGCCTAAATAGGCTGCTGACAGACTGTGATGAAATTTGAAAAGCCGATGTTCTAGTAAATGATTTCCAAATTCATCCAGAGCGCTCTATTCTTAAGCATTCACACCTTTCTCTCACTGAATCAATATTTCATGTACATGAGAGCAGCACAGCTTCTCCCTCAGGAAAGGGAGTGAATTCCAACAGTAATTTGTCATTTCAATAACGCCTCGCCAAAAAAGAACTGTTTCCACAAGAGTATCCATGGCAACAGACTCACAGAATAAGAAATTCCATTTTGATCCCAATTTCACATCATGCCAGTCGTGATGAAGGCCTGTACGATAGAAGATGGAAAAAATGTCCCTCGTCTTGATAACATTGCCTGTGGATCACAAACTGCCAGGGCTCTGTGAATGACACCTTCAGGCCAAAAAGTGATATCCTCCAGCCACGCAGATAACCACGACATAAGAGATATCCTCCAGCCACGCAGATAACCACGACATAAGAGATATCCTCCAGCCACGCAGATAACCACGACATAAGAGATATCCTCCAGCCACGCAGATAACCACGACATAAGAGATATCCTCCAGCCACGCAGATAACCACGACATAAGAGATATCCTCCAGCCACGCAGATAACCACGACATAAGAGATATCCTCCAGCCAAGCAGATAACCATGACATAAGAGATATCCTCCAGCCAAGCAGATAACCACGACATAAGAGATATCCTCCAGCCACGCAGATAACCACGACATAAGAGATATCCTCCAGCCAAGCAGATAACCACGACATAAGAGATATCCTCCAGCCATGCAGATAACCACGACATAAGAGATATCCTCCAGCCACGCAGATAACCATGACATAAGAGATATCCTCCAGCCACGCAGATAACCATGACATAAGAGATATCCTCCAGCCACGCAGATAACCACGACATAAGAGATATCCTCCAGCCAAGCAGATAACCACGACATAAGAGATATCCTCCAGCCATGCAGATAACCACGACATAAGAGATATCCTCCAGCCATGCAGATAACCATGACATATGAGATATCATCCGACATTGGCAATATCCTCACACCTCGCCTCATACACAGCCTCACACACAGCCTCAGACCCCAGCCTCACACACAGCCTCAGACCCCAGCCTCATACACAGCCTCACACACAGCCTCACACACAGCCTCAGACACAGCCTCACACACAGCCTCAGACACAGCCTCAGACACAGCCTCACACACAGCCTCAGACCCAGCCTCACACACAGCCTCACACAGCCTCAGACACAGCCTCAGACACAACCTCATACACAGCCTCAGACACAGCCTCATACACAGCCTCAGACACAGCCTCACACACATCCACACACACAGCCTCAGACACAGCCTCACACACAGCCTCAGACACAGCCTCACACACAGCCTCACACACAGCCTCAGACACAGCCTCAGACACAGCCTCACACACAGCCTGACACACAGCCTCACACACAGCCTCAGACACAGCGCTGCTGTTTGGGTCAGTAGGGATCAGGTTCCAGCCACACACTGTGCAGATCTCTACAGAGGGACACCTTCAGAGCAGCTCTTGTACTGGCAGATAAGCAGCACAGAAAGAAATTAAACATTTCCTGCTGCTTTCATGTCGATTCCCGTGGCACATATGATAAAGCAGAGCAGTCTGAATACATCACAGCTCACTATTAGGACCAGTGGACGAGTCTGGGAAGGAGGGAGAGAGGGAGGGTGAAAAGGAGGGAGAGGGAGGGAGAAAGAGAGGGAGAGAGAGAAAGGGGGAGACAGGCTATTTGGCAGGCAGGATGAGAGCCCCCCTGGGTAATAGGTTCTCAGAGTGGAAGCATGCAGCCGCCATGTCACAGATCATTTCCAGGCTGTTTCCAGGCTGCAGTAGTGGAGCTCAGGGCCTCCAGACCAGCCTGCCGCCACAAACCTGACAACATGCCAGATTGATTTTCCCGGAAGTGTGAAGTGCAGCTATGGAGAATTTCCAGGAGAGTGACTAGAGCGCTGATCTCAGCTGAGCCCAGGACACTAAAACAATCCTGCCTCCCGTCTGAAAGACAAGCGGATGTTTCACTTCCCTGGTCTGCGTGAAGCTGCACAGACAGCAGAGCAGCTGTTCCTGACAGCACTGCTCTGCTGGGGGTTTATTATCATATCACATTTACATGTCTTCATTTAGCAGACGCTTTTATACCAAGAGAGATATTACAAATGTTTGGATTTTTCCACAGTATTGTCTAGGAGGTGATTAGCCTGTGATATCCTGTGTTAGCCTGTGATTATCCTGTGTTAGCCTGTGTTATTTTGCTGGTACCACTCGTCCCTTTTTTCATTCCTGGCCAGTGATCCAGCAAGCAGTTGTTAAACATATGTTTTATAAGCATGAGCTACATTTCCCAAGACACAGTCTAGCAGGACTGTGTATCTCAGAACAGACCACTGTGTAACACAGTCTAGAAGGACTGTGTATCTCAGAACAGACCACTGTGTAACACAGTCTAGCAGGACTGTGTATCTCAGAACAGACCACTGTGTAACACAGTCTAGAAGGACTGTGTATCTCAGAACAGACCACTGTGTAACACAGTCTAGAAGGACTGTGTATCTCAGAACAGACCACTGTGTAACACAGTCTAGCAGGACTGTGTATCTCAGAACAGACCACTGTGTAACACAGTCTAGCAGGACTGTGTATCTCAGAACAGACCACTGTGTAACACAGTCTAGAAGGACTGTGTATCTCAGAACAGACCACTGTGTAACACAGTCTAGCAGGACTGTGTATCTCAGAACAGACCACTGTGTAACACAGTCTAGCAGGACTGTGTATCTCAGAACAGACCACTGTGTAACACAGTCTAGCAGGACTGTGTATCTCAGAACAGACCACTGTGTAACACAGTCTAGAAGGACTGTGTATCTCAGAACAGACCACTGTGTAACACAGTCTAGAAGGACTGTGTATCTCAGAACAGACCACTGTGTAACACAGTCTAGCAGGACTGTGTATCTCAGAACAGACCACTGTGTAACACAGTCTAGCAGGACTGTGCATCTCAGAACAGACCACTGTGTAACACAGTCTAGAAGGACTGTGTATCTCAGAACAGACCACTGTGTAACACAGTCTAGAAGGACTGTGTATCTCAGAACAGACCACTGTGTAACACAGTCTAGAAGGACTGTGCATCTCAGAACAGACCACTGTGTAACACAGTCTAGCAGGACTGTGCATCTCAGAACAGACCACTGTGTAACACAGTCTAGAAGGACTGTGTATCTCAGAACAGACCACTGTGTAACACAGTCTAGAAGGACTGTGTATCTCAGAACAGACCACTGTGTAACACAGTCTAGCAGGACTGTGTATCTCAGAACAGACCACTGTGTAACACAGTCTAGCAGGACTGTGTATCTCAGAACAGACCACTGTGTAACACAGTCTAGCAGGACTGTGCATCTCAGAACAGACCACTGTGTAACACAGTCTAGCAGGACTGTGTATCTCAGAACAGACCACTGTGTAACACAGTCTAGAAGGACTGTGTATCTCAGAACAGACCACTGTGTAACACAGTCTAGAAGGACTGTGTATCTCAGAACAGACCACTGTGTAACACAGTCTAGCAGGACTGTGCATCTCAGAACAGACCACTGTGTAACACAGTCTAGCAGGACTGTGTATCTCAGAACAGACCACTGTGTAACACAGTCTAGCAGGACTGTGTATCTCAGAACAGACCACTGTGTAACACAGTCTAGCAGGACTGTGCATCTCAGAACAGACCACTGTGTAACACAGTCTAGCAGGACTGTGTATCTCAGAACAGACCACTGTGTAACACAGTCTAGAAGGACTGTGTATCTCAGAACAGACCACTGTGTAACACAGTCTAGAAGGACTGTGTATCTCAGAACAGACCACTGTGTAACACAGTCTAGCAGGACTGTGCATCTCAGAACAGACCACTGTGTAACACAGTCTAGAAGGACTGTGCATCTCAGAACAGACCACTGTGTAACACAGTCTAGAAGGACTGTGTATCTCAGAACAGACCACTGTGTAACACAGTCTAGCAGGACTGTGCATCTCAGAAGAGGTCTCTGTTCAACACAGTCTAGCCACAGTCTCTGTGCAGGAGACCACTGGAGTAGGTCTGTGTTGTTTGTCTGCACTTTGGCTGGTTAGGTGAAAGCTTGTGGCTGCTTTTGCATCAGACGAGTTCTAAGCTAATTAAAACCATCCAAACCACACAAGCTAGTTTCCATGTGTCAGTGCTGCCGCTGGTCTCCATGCAGAGGAGAGACACATGACATACAGACAGGACAGTTTATAAGACCATCTCTACCCTCTTTATGAACGTACCTGATCTAACGTGGTTCTTTCAAGGTGACTGAAGCTCTAAAGACCCATGTTTTAAAAAAAAAAAGCAGAGTCTTAAATCATATTCACAGACAAGTGCTCTAATTAAGCTTCCATAAAACTGCTTTCAAATGTGTTTCAAACTGCATGCTTGAAGGAACAGCCACTGGAATACTACAGTTTTAAAATATGAGACTTGAAACTTGTCATAACTCACCTGAAGCCCCATAGTTACACAACCTGAAATACAAGTGTGAAGTATCTTTGAGGGCGGGACTCAGGCACTGTTGCTATTAAACCAGCAGGATGAATGACTCTTGTGCCCTGTGGGTCCATCTGAAGTGGCTAAATTACAAATCCGTGTGGTTTGGGCGTAACGTGCAGTGACCCCATCAGAGCATCAGCTCACATTCCCTTTAAAAGCAGGAGATCTGGTTCCATGGTGGGTTGCTGTTATCATGGCAGATTTGCTGGTTGCACGTCAAGAACGCTTCACAGCCGAGGAGACTGACGTTCTTGGTTGAGCCGTTAAAGAAAGACAAGTCACACTGTACAAGGATAGGAGAAACACATATGATCTTCAGTTAAACAGGCGTGGGAGGAAACTGCCACAATTGTTTCCACTGTTGGTAACCTCATTTATACTGTAACTAGCCGGAATAACATAGAGATATAAGATGTAAATGTAATGTATGCATGTAATGTATGTATCACAATGTAAATTGTGAAAAAAATGTCCTTTGTAATTATGTTTGCAAGAATGGGAATTGCTGCGTCTGTGTAGAAGAGAAGCAAAGAGCATGTGTGTTGTGCACAAGCTACAGTATGGTCAAGCCTGCGCACTTAAAATACATTTTGAATAACGAGCCACTTTGAACCACCTTTTTTCTGGTCAGTGGCAGAATGTTTTTCTCAAACTACAAAATATCACCAGGGAACATTTACACTGGAACACGCCTCCTCTTTTCTCTGAACCCCCTGGAGAGCTACTTCATCCTTATTTTACCAACGTGCGTCTGTGGATGGAATAATCCACCGTGTGTCTGGTGCAAAATATATACATGCATCGGTATACAAAGTCAATTGAACTGGGTGTAAGTTAGGGCACTACAACTTAAAGAACTAGGCATGTCTAATTAAGACTAAACTGTTAGCTTGTACTAGTGTGACAGAGACAGAACTCCCATGATGAACATCGAGTTACAACACAGGGCTGGAACCATGCCAACACTGCAAACAGCACAGATTTGATGTTCTTTAGATAGATGTGATAAACCAATTCAAGTCTTTTGTCCCTTTAATAACATGTATTCAATCTAGTTGTGAAAATCTTCATAACAGGCCAAATCCCTTGATGAAATCAGTCCTTTCTATAAGAGCACCTGTAACTATGACAATCTAAACTGTACAATGTCAGAAATAGACGAGAGTCCTCATCTTACAGTCTCATTCCAACACAAACTAGACAAGCCTGTTCTGACGATCTGGAATCATTTGCAGAATCAACAAGAAATATGATTCAGATGTTTACAGAATTGATGTTAAACTGAACTGTTGCACAACAAACTGAACATAAACCAATGTCATGAATCCTTCATGATCAAGTGGATGTTGCAGGAGGAATTCACTGCCTTTCCAAGCACACAGTAGTTATACTGAGGCTGAGGTTCATGTTCCCCTGCCCTCCACAGGTAATAACCCCTTTCACACCTGCTGTACACATCCAACCCACTAACAGATATTAAACCTTCCACATCACAGTCTCTCTCTCCTCCAGCAGTACTGCCCTGAAGTCAGTCTCTCTCCTCCAGCAGTACTGCCCTGCAGTCAGTCTCTCTCTCCTCCAGCAGTACTGCCCTGCAGTCAGTCTCTCTCTCCTCCAGCAGTACTGCCCTGAAGTCAGTCTCTCTCTCCTCCAGCAGTACTGCCCTGAAGTCAGTCTCTCTCTCCTCCAGCAGTACTGCCCTGAAGTCAGTCTCTCTCCTCCAGCAGTACTGCCCTGCAGTCAGTCTCTCTCCTCCAGCAGTACTGCCCTGAAGTCAGTCTCTCTCCTCCAGCAGTACTGCCCTGCAGTCAGTCTCTCTCCTCCAGCAGTACTCCTGACTACAGACAGATCACAGGTCCACAGCACTATGGAACACACTGCAGCCAGTAAATCACAGGGCTGTTTCCTTGGGATACATTATTGATCAATTAAACCCTTAAATGAAGACAGCCTCAGTCCTAAAGGAACAGTTAGGCCTCTGCTGATTTCCAAATGACCGTAATTCAATAAATCACCTTTAATAAGTGGGGCTTTCTCCATCATAGCAGAGAGGTCACAAAGAGGTCACAGAGAGGTCACAGAGAGGTCACACAGAGGTCACACAGAGGTCACACAGAGGTCACAGCATGGAGGGCTGTGTGGGGGAGATTATATTCCTCTGACTGCTCTGATGTGATTAGTCTGGTGTGTCTCATGAATGAAGACAGTCCTCCTCCAGCCTGCCTTAGAAGGCATCAGGGTTGTTTTCCTGCTTCAGGACGGAGCTCCCTGTACCAGTTCATTCACTAGAGAATCACTAGGATCAACTAAAGTAAATTACTTAAATCCTGTCAAATTCAAATAAAGCCCTAACTAAAATCTTGATAAAATTCACGAAACTATAAAGGGAAATCAATAATCAGGCTGCAGCTCATCAAAGTTTTACTACCGTATTTTCATGGTTTTGTTGATCCTGCGACTTATACTCCAGAGTGACTTATACTTCTGGAAAATGCGGTAATTAGCGTGAGATTTGCTGGAACCTTTGTACATTTGCATTCAGTTACATCTTAAAATAATGACATTTTATATGACTCACTAAGAAAGACTATTTAAATTGACCAAAGGTCCAAACTGATAAACCACATCTTCATGTGGTTGAAAGTACAGGGTCCTCTACAGGGTCTTCTACACCAGGGAAACCTGAGGCCACTTGATGTCAGATATGTCTGATAAGACTTCCAGTCTAACTGCATTTCAGCAGCTCAATAGTCACATATCAGCACCACTAATACTGAACTGAACAGACTGTCTGTCTGCATTAGTGGGTCAGCTTTGTCTGCAGTGTTGTTGCTGCAGGCTATAGTCCAGTTAACCCTGTAGAAGATCCCCATGAACACACACAGGCAGTGCTGCCATCAACACACAGGGTTCAATCATCACATCACAGCTGCTTTCTGACTCGACCGAGAGATGAAGATACCACCCAGAGTCAGCCAGTCCATCTCTGACCAAGCAGGAGAACACAGCCATGCCTGATGACATACTGGATTCATTCATCCAGCTTCTCTTATAAAAACACTTCACAAACAGCCTCATGAATCTGGAGCAGCTGGCTGCAGCCCTGTCAGATCTGATGGTGGTCGTTAGGATGTAATCTGCAGTCTCATTTCACTACCTCAACCCTCGCAGAAGCAATCCAGCCCAGGGACTGATTTGACTCGCCTCACTAACTGCCTGAAAATAACACTCACTGGGTAGAAAAACATGTAAAATGCCAAACGGAGAAATTGACTTTTCTCAGACTGCAGAATGAGGGAGGCGTCAGTGAGACGATCCTGAAGACCCAGAGAGCAACAAGAACACAGACAGTGAGCTGACACCCTCACAGAATGCCTCTCCTGCCTCTCTCCTGCCTCTCTCCTGCCTCTCTCCTGCCTCTCTCCTGCCTCTCTCCTCTCTGCTGTCTCTCCTGCCTCTCTCCTCTCTGCTGTCTCTCCTGCCTCTCTCCTGCCTCTCTCCTGCCTCTCTCCTCTCTGCTGTCTCTCCTGCCTCTCTCCTCTCTGCTGTCTCTCCTGCCTCTCTCCTCTCTGCTGTCTCTCCTGCCTCTCTCCTCTCTGCTGTCTCTCCTGCCTCTCTCCTCTCTGCTGTCTCTCCTGCCTCTCTCCTCTCTGCTGTCTCTCCTGCCTCTCTCCTCTCTGCTGTCTCTCCTGCCTCTCTCCTCTCTGCTGTCTCTCCTGCCTCTCTCCTGCCTCTCTCCTGCCTCTCTCCTGCCTCTCTCCTCTCTGCTGTCTCTCCTGCCTCTCTCCTCTCTGCTGTCTCTCCTGCCTCTCTCCTCTCTGCTGTCTCTCCTGCCTCTCTCCTGCCTCTCTCCTCTCTGCTGTCTCTCCTGCCTCTCTCCTCTCTGCTGTCTCTCCTGCCTCTCTCCTGCCTCTCTCCTCTCTGCTGTCTCTCCTGCCTCTCTCCTCTCTGCTGTCTCTCCTGCCTCTCTCCTCTCTGCTGTCTCTCCTGCCTCTCTCCTCTCTGCTGTCTCTCCTGCCTCTCTCCTCTCTGCTGTCTCTCCTGCCTCTCTCCTGCCTCTCTCCTCTCTGCTGTCTCTCCTGCCTCTCTCCTCTCTGCTGTCTCTCCTGCCTCTCTCCTCTCGGCTGTCTCTCCTGCCTCTCTCCTCTCTGCTGTCTCTCCTGCCTCTCTCCTCTCTGCTGTCTCTCCTGCCTCTCTCCTCTCTGCTGTCTCTCCTGCCTCTCTCCTCTCTGCTGTCTCTCCTGCCTCTCTCCTCTCTGCTGTCTCTCCTGCCTCTCTCCTGCCTCTCTCCTCTCTGCTGTCTCTCCTGCCTCTCTCCTCTCTGCTGTCTCTCCTGCCTCTCTCCTCTCTGCTGTCTCTCCTGCCTCTCTCCTGCCTTCCACAGCCTCCAGGAATCAGACAGTCCAGACACTCTCACTGGAACATTTACTCTGCTGGGTTTTCAAAAACTATCCAGCATCTTTCATTAACGCCTCGTCATGAATAAAAGTGTAACCCCATCCAGTCATGAGGATGAAGACTGGACCAACCAGATAAGCTGACCAAGCTACTTCTGAGGTCTGACAGCTGTCTAGGTGCGTCTGTCTGTGAGTGAAGCTCAGGAGGTGTAAATCCCAGAGGATCCCAGCCAAGCGTGATCAGGGGAACTCCTTGGTGGTGTCTTGGTGTACTGAAGCATGGTGTGATCACTATGTGATCCTGGGAATCTGAGCAGCTGAACTCTCAGCTCTGTCAAAACGATCCTGTAGTTCTTCACTTTTCCCACAATGTCTGCTTCATAATCTGACTACCTGCAATGTTTGGGACTATCTCCTTGTTATGACCAGTGACTGATGCTCTTTTGTAAAGCTGTCTGTTGGAATGTAATGTAATCAAACTAGAGAGCAGGAGATGGGGTTCAGGACAAGCTGAACTGGGTTGTTTGTCTGTCAGTCGTCCCTCCTGGCAGACAGGGATTATCCTAGAGTAGAGCTGCTGTTCACTCAAGCACACACTCAGTAAAACACACTCATTTATGATATAAATAGACTAGACACAGACCTAATGGCCTAAAATGTATGATGTTGACCAGTCACTATGTGCTGTTTCAGACAGATTAAGCTAACGATGATGACAATGGATCCAGCAGTGAGTCTGCACTCATGATGTCCTGTTTCTGCTGGTTACTACACTGTCTATCTTTCTGGGGAGCAAGAAAACAATCACAAAAACATAACAAGACACAACAGCAGGCAGCTACAGACACAACAGTAAGCAGCAGCTACAGACACAACAGTAAGCAGCAGCTACAGACACAACAGTAAGCAGCAGCTACAGACACAACAGTAAGCAGCAGCTACAGACACAACAGTAAGCAGCAGCTACAGACACAACAGTAAGCAGCAGCTACAGACACAACAGTAAGCAGCAGCTACAGACACAACAGTAAGCAGCCACTACAGACAGTAGTGCCAAGTACAGTTCTTCCCTAAAATGATGTAATCATCTAAAATAACCAGAGGTTCAGGTTCAGGTTGTTCAGGTTGTGGTTGGTTGTTGTTCTGTTTCAGTAACAGGTTTGTCCATCACACTGTCATGTCTCCCTGCTCTAACACACAATCCTGGCTACGCTTTCAACCTCACACAAATCACAGGGCACTAATCACTTCACGAAGGCTGTGCTAAGCATTCCTTTTTTTCTGCTGAGCACAAAACAAATCTGTTCCATCGATCCAAGTCATCCTAGCGAAGCACATGAGCAGAATGATAGCTATCCATGTGCCTCTCTGCATTCAACTGTAAACAAAGTCCTTCACATTCAAGACAGCACTCAATCTTATTGATCCTTCTGTCAGTGTGCTCTGTCAAAAATCTGCTGAAAAATACGTTCAGATTTTCTTTCTATAAAAGCTTGAATGCTTACTGATGTCTTCTCAGTCATGACATCTGCAGTACTGAAGAGGGGAGAGACAGAATACAGTACTTACTACTACTACTACTACTACTACTACTACTACTTCTACTACTACTACTACTACGTAGAGAAATGGGTCAAACCAAAGCATTTAATGCTTTCATTCCAAGCAGAGGTTTTGTTCTTTTTACTGGTTGACATAAATATGTGAAAAGTGAGATATATATAATTTAGCCAGCGAGTTTATCTGTAAAATCATACAATCCCCCTTCAGTAGTAACGTATCCTTCCACTCATATAAAAGGCTTTACTGTCACATTCTCACCAGACAAACCCTCTGGAGGAGCCTGGATTAACATGGCCTCTTTAACAGTTCTGTCAATCAGAACTTCCTCCCACAGGAAGCTCCACCACACCAACACAGCCCAGGTCCCACAACCAGCATCCAGCCCAGGAACCTTCCTCCAGGGGCAGGCAGCCCTAGGCAGCAGAACCAATGCCTGGTCCCCTGGGTGGAACCGCTGTGCAGAAACAGTCCAGGAAACAGTGTTAGCCTGACAGCTGAAGTCACAGGTCTGACTTAACAGGCAGGAACAGCACCACCCATACCCCCTCCCTCCCTCCCTCCCCCCTCCCTCCCCCTCTCCCCTCATCTTGTGTCGTCTCCCAGACACTGTCTGCTCGCCTGCCTGTCAGCGAGGGTCACACAGCGGCCAGGAGCACAAAGACACTTCCTGTTTCCCTCCCTGAGAGACAGACTGGCTGCAGCCTCAGTTTGAACCACTGAAAACAGAGACATGAGTGGGTGGAGATCTTAGATACGCTCATGACTCCTCAGCTGGTAACACCAAGCAGGCAGGTCCACCTGGGCTGACGAGTCCTCAGCTGGTAACACCAAGCAGACAGGTCCACCTGGGCTGACTCCTCAGCTGGTAACACCAAGCAGGCAGGTCCACCTGGGCTGACGAGTCCTCAGCTGGTAACACCAAGCAGACAGGTCCACCTGGGCTGACTCCTCAGCTGGTAACACCAAGCAGACAGGTCCACCTGGGCTGACTCCTCAGCTGGTAACACCAAGCAGACAGGTCCACCTGGGCTGACTCCTCAGCTGGTAACACCAAGCAGACAGGTCCACCTGGGCTGACTCCTCAGCTGGTAACACCAAGCAGACAGGTCCACCTGGGCTGACTCCTCAGCTGGTAACACCAAGCAGGCAGGTCCACCTGGGCTGACAAGTCCTTGGCAAACTTCATCACATTTCCAGTAAGGTGGCCATTCCTGAACAGCTTAACACATTCCATCTAAAAACAGAAAACTACCACACCTTCAGTTCCAGCAGCCCCCAGTCTGGCCTCTGCTGCTGTTTCCAGCACAGAAGCTGGATCACAATGCATCTCTACTGCAGGACTCTGAGAGCCCTTCAAGGACCATAGAGGAGGCTGAGTGGAACTGATTCAACACTGCGTTTCATTACAGCAGTGCTACTCAGGTCTTTCTCACCAGGATCCTGAGGAGGAGAAATGACATCATTACACAACTCCTCCAGGAGCTCAAGACCACTTTTATTGGCAAATGACCGAGCAGAAACACAACCAGACCAGACCAGATCAAACCTGATCTGACCAGACATCAGATCTGACACCAGACCAGATCAAACCTGATCTGACCATGAATGTATCTCTGTTCTGCATGTATCTTTGTTCTTCATGCATCTCTATTTTGCAGGTATCTTTATTCTGCATGCATCTCTATTCTGCAGGTATTTCTGTTCTGCATGCATCTCTGTTCTGCATGCATCTCTGTTCTGCATGTACAGTTGTGGTCAAAAGTTTACATACACTAGTGAAGATCATGTATGCCATGGCAATATAGGGTTTTCAATAAACTCTACAACTCTTATTTTTCTGTGATGGAATGATAAGGAGCACATATTTCTTTGTCACAAAAAACATTCATGAAAATTTTTTCTTTTATGAATTTATTATGGGTCTTTTGAAAATGTGCCAAAATCTGCTGGGTCAAAAATATACATACAGCAATGTTAATATTTGGTTAAATGTCCCTTGGCCATTTTCACCTCAATTAGGCGCTTTCGGTAGACATCCACAAGCTTCTGGCAAGCTTCTGGTTGAATCTTTGACCACTCCTCCTGACAGAATCGGTGCAGTTCAACTAAATTTGTTGGTTTTCTGAGTCGGACTTGTCTCTTCAGCACAGTCCACATATTCTCTATGGGGTTTAAGTCAGGACTTTGGGAAGGCCACTCTAACACCTTAATTCTAGCTTGATTTAGCCATTCCTTCACCACTTTTGATGTATGTTTGGGGTCATTGTCCTGTTGGAACACCCAACTACGTCCAAGACCCAACTTTCTGGCTGATGATTTTAGGTTTTCCTGCAGAATTTGGAGGTAGTCTTCCTTCTTCATTATTCCATTTACTTTCTGTAAAGCACCAGTTCCACTGCCAGCAAAACAGGCCCACAGCATAATACTACCACCACCATGTTTGACGGTAGGTATGGTGTTCTTGGGGTGAAAGGCCTCACCTTTTCTCCTCCAAACATATTTCTGGTCATTGTGGCCAAAAAGCTCAATTTTAGTTTCGTCTGACCACAGAACTTTCCTCCAGAAGGCCTTGTCTTTGTCCATGTGATCAGCAGCAAACTTCAGTCGAGCCGTAAGGTGCCGCTTCTGGAGTAATGGCTTCCTTCTTGCACGGCAGCCTCTCAGCCCATGGCGATGTAGAACACGCTTGACTGTGGACACTGACACATGTGTTCCAGCAGCCTCCAACTCATTGCAGACTTGCTTTTTGGTGGTTCTTGGTTGACTCTTGACCAACCTGACCAATTTTCTCTCAGCAGCAAGTGATAGCTTGCGTTTTCTTCCTGATCGTGGCAATGATACAACTGTGCCATGCACTTTATACTTACAAACAATTGTTTGCACAGTTGATCTTGGGACCTGCAACTGCTTTGAAATGGCTCCAAGGGACTTTCCTGACTTGTTCAAGTCAATGATGCGCTTTTTCAGATCCGTGCTGAGCTCCTTAGACTTTCCAATTGTAGTATTTCTGGCTGAGTCTAGTGAATGTGTCAAACAAGCCCTATTTACATGGACTGAAAGAAGTCACCAGCTGGAGTCAATCATAATCACTCGTAAGAAGTTAGGAGGCCATGCCAAAAAGCAAATTGGATTGAAACAACTTTTTCTACATCACCAAATTGGTAATTCAAGGTGCTGCATGTATATTTTTGACCCAGAAGATTTTGACACATTTTCAAAAGACCCATAATAAATTCGTAAAAGGACCATCTTTCATGAATGTTTTCTGTGACAAAGAAATATGTGCTCCTTATCATTCCATCACAGAAAAATAAGAGTTGTAGAGTTTATTGAAAACCCTATATTGCCATGGCATACATGATCTTCACTAGTGTATGTAAACTTTTGACCACAACTGTATCTCTTTTCTGCATGTATCTCTGTTCTGCAGGTATCTCTGTTCTGCATGTATCTCTGTTCTGCAGGTATCTCTGTTCTGCATGTATCTCTGTTCTGCATGTATCTCTGTTCTGCAGGTATCTCTGTTCTGCATGTATCTCTGTTCTGCAGGTATCTCTGTTCTGCATGCATCTCTGTTCTACAGGTATCTCTATTCTGCATGCATCTCTGTTCTGCATGTATCTCTGTTCTGCAGGTATCTCTGTTCTGCATGTATCTCTGTTCTGCATGTATCTCTGTTCTGCAGGTATCTCTGTTCTGCATGTATCTCTGTTCTGCAGGTATCTCTGTTCTGCATGCATCTCTGTTCTACAGGTATCTCTATTCTGCATGCATCTCTATTCTGCAGGTATCTCTGTTCTGCATGTATCTCTATTCTGCAGGTATCTCTGTTCTGCATGTATCTCTATTCTGCAGGTATCTCTGTTCTGCATGCATTTCTATTCTGCAGGTATCTCTGTTCTGCATGCATCTCTATTCTACAGGTATCTCTATTCTGCAGGTATCTCTGTTCTACAGGTGATGGAGTGTCCAGTGGAAGGTGTGGCTTGCCAGGCTCTAGCCGTGGTTAAGGTCAGTGCTGCTTCACTACAGCAGCAGCAGCCTAAAGTAGCTCCTTGCCTTTCATAAATCTCCAGCAGCCCCCTGCAGCACATCAATCCTATCTGGTTTGTCGTCAGTTGATGTGCAGCCAATGGATCATTCCAGTGCAACTGACCCCCTGGGAAGGTATGCTACCACTTCTACAGTCTCCTCTTTAACATCAATGATATACTGAGATCCTGTTTGTTCTAATTTGAGTTTCCTGTCCCTGACAGTCAGAGGCCTGAAGCTTCCTGTCTCTTTAGCAACAACATGATGATATTTGACCCAATTACTGCTCACTTACAGACTTGTTCTACTAAACCTATGACACAGGTAATTACCACGGTAGGAGCTGACATCAGCTGTGAAGACAAGGTAGAATGTCACAGCACAGCATCACACAGTGAGGCATCACTCAGAGCAGCCTGTGTTACATTAGCCTGTGTTTCTGAGCAGCCTGTGTTTCTGAGCAGCCTGTGTTTCAGAGCAGCCTGTGTTTCAGAGCAGCCTGTGTTTCAGAGCAGCCTGTGTTTCAGAGCAGCCTGTGTTTCAGAGCAGCCTGTGTTTCAGAGCAGCCTGTGTTTCAGAGCAGCCTGTGTTTCAGAGCAGCCTGTGTTTCAGAGCAGCCTGTGTTTCAGAGCAGCCTGTGTTTCTGAGCAGCCTGTGTTTCAGAGCAGCCTGTGCTTCAGAGCAGCCTGTGTTACATTAGCCTGTGTTTCAGAGCAGCCTGTGTTTCAGAGCAGCCTGTGTTTCAGAGCAGCCTGTGTTTCAGAGCAGCCTGTGCAGCAAGGAACCTGTTCTCGTGTCACATGTTCAGGAGTCCCAGGCTATTCTGAGAGCAGCTTTCAGCACAGCAGATCCACATCTCTGTCCACAGGTGCACATGTCTAACTAGGTGCAGATGGCAGGTCTATGGAAAACGCCTGAACATCTTACTGATATGAGTAAATAAGGCACCCTGGCATCTCAAGCCAAACAGCTTGCTCATTAACATGATCATTAGATGAACATTTCACTTTTATACTATTCCTCGTCTACTTTATAATTTACAAATGTATGTGAGCACGCACACGCACCGCTTGTTTGGCTAAACTGATCTGATTCTTGATGCTACCCTACTTCTAATTCCAGCCTCCCATTTTCCAATGAAGTTTTTCTGTTAAAACAATCTAAGTTAGACTGGTTTCACCAGGCTAAGTATAGAACCAAATGTCACTGGGCCTCAGGCCAGCCCTGTGGTCTGCTGCTGCTCTCTCACAATGCTGTTTTCCTCAAAGTGGGTTTCCTTCTTTCAAAGACATGACAAAGGGTTTGTGAAGCTTATCAGTCACCACCTCCACTATATTTAAACACATTTCACTTCCAACATCAGAGAAAGAAGCGTCACAGCAGCACAGCCTTGTCAATCCTTCCTTACTTCTGTAATGAAGAACACTTTGCCCAAACCTTTGAGACCAACACAACAGAAAGGATTTTCATCACTGTTCCATTTATCATCCTCAACCTGAATTCAATTTGCTGTGACTAATAACTCAAAGATACGAGTCCTGGCTTGCTATTTACTGAACACTTTTCTACCTCAGGAAGCCCACATGGGAGCCGATATCTAGAACAATCACTTTGCTTCATTCAGAGCCAACCAGAGGGAATTAGGTGTATTCTTCTGGACAGAGGATTTTGGTTAAGAACACCATAGGGCTTATCAGAAGGTTTTAGAGAGAAAAAAACCTCCTTGTGTCCGACACAAACCCCTGATAAGAAAGGCAGCTTATAGATAACAGAGGGAGGCCGCTCCTAAACTGCTGTCACATCAGAACACTACTGACGCTTCTATCAGGCTCGTCTGCTGAACGGGAACAGCAGATGTGCCGTGAGATTGAGCAGTTTGAGGTTCCTAGTTCCTCTGACTCTGTGCTTCCAGGCCTTCTGCCAAGAGGCAGAATGTCAAACAGCCTCAACAAGCCTTCAGACTAGCATCATCTGGGGCCACCTGGACACAGAGACCACCTGGACACAGAGACCACCTGGACACAGAGACCACCTGGACACAGAGACCACCTGGACACAGAGACCACCTGGACACAGGGGCCACAAGGACACAGGAGACACCTGGACACAGAGACCACCTGGACACAGAGACCACCTGGACACAGAGACCACCTGGACACAGGGGCCACAAGGACACAGGAGACACCTGGACACAGAGACCACCTGGACACAGGGACCACCTGGACACAGAGACCACCTGGACACAGAGACCACCTGGACACAGGGGCCACAAGGACACAGGAGACACCTGGACACAGAGACCACCTGGACACAGAGACCACCTGGACACAGGGGCCACAAGGACACAGGAGACACCTGGACACAGAGACCACCTGGACACAGGGACCACCTGGACACAGAGACCACCAGGACACAGAGACCACCTGGACACAGAGACCACCTGGACACAGGGGACACCTGGACACAGGAGACACCTGGACACAGAGACCACCTGGACACAGAGACCACCAGGACACAGAGACCACCTGGACACAGAGACCACCAGGACACAGAGACCACCTGGACACAGAGACCACCTGGACACAGGAGACACCTGGACACAGGAGACACCTGGACACAGAGACCACCTGGACACAGAGACCACCTGGACACAGGAGACACCAGGACACAGAGACCACCTGGACACAGGAGACACCTGGACACAGGAGACACCAGGACACAGAGACCACCTGGACACAGAGACCACCTGGACACAGGAGACACCAGGACACAGAGACCACCTGGACACAGGAGACACCTTGACACAGGAGACACCTGGACACAGAGACCACCTGGACACAGAGACCACCTGGACACAGGAGACACCTGGACACAGAGACCACCTGGACACAGGAGACACCTGGACACAGAGACCACCTGGACACAACAGGTCTGAACTGAGATCCATGAGACAAACAATCTAAACAGTCATTAGCAGATGTGTGTGAGTTCACACAGATGATAGAAAACAGCAGCTCATAACTACATGACTTCACAGCACTGTGGTTTGTAACCTGGCACAAGCAGAATGTTCACTCTGCACATCAGCCATAATATGCAGGATTTTATAGCTGTCAGAAATCCACTGACTGTGATGGTTCTTAATAGGCTGTTTTATAAACACTATAAAAACAGGCTGAAACTGCAACACACCATCTTCAATTGGGTTCATAAGAAACTGTCCACTGGAAATAATATCCATGAAAATCAGTATTACATCAAACACGCATCTGAATTATTGAAACATTCTACAAATGTCAGTCAAAAAGTTGCAACTAACTACCTATTAAAGCTCATAATTAGGCCTCTAATAAGCTCTAACCTTGAAGAATAGTAACAAAACATGTCCTGATCATGAACTATGGACCGCTGGGCCTGCTACCCAGGACAGTAAACAAGTCACTGGGAATCAGAAAGTACTGATCAGAAAGTACTGATCATATCCATCCCTGTCCCTGGTAACAGCAGCACTTTATTTCCTAAGTTCACAGGTCTGGTCAGCAGACGCACAGCACACGCACAACACACACACACAGCACACACAGAGCAGACACACAGCACACACACAGCACACACACAGAGCAGACACACAGCAGACACACACAGCACACACACAGCAGACACACACACACAGCACACACACAGCACACACACACAACAGACACACACAGCACACACACAGCACACACACAGCACACACACAGCACACACACACACACAGCACACACACAGCACACACACAGCAGACACACACAGCACACACACACAGCTGACACACACAGCATACACACAGCACACACACAGCACACACACACACAGCAGACACACATCCCTTCATAAACCCTGTTTGATGGATAATCTTGACTCCAGTTTTATGTCCTGGTCGAAGTCTGTCTCGAGGTAGTAACATAAATAAACACCTTGCACAGCAACATGACAGCTATTTAACTGTATTTCAAGTCAATAAACAGCTACTAGCATTTCTGAGCTAAAAATGAAAGACAGAACATCTTGTTGTTAAAACTCATAAATATATATTAAAGGTCTTCAGACAAAGAGACTGGACCAGAGCAGCTAGCGAGGACAATCCAACAGGGACACGGTACCTGCTGGCTAACATGAGCTAACATGAGCTAGCTGGCTAACATCTGCTAGCATGCTACTGCTAACAACGCAGCATCAGGTTAGCTCCATGCTAGGTTAGCTCCATGCTAGTACAGCTCCATGCTAGCTCCAGATTAGCTCTAAACTATCCCGCGTTTCTCCAGTGTCTCTAAATCCAAACAACTAGCTAGTCTGATAACATGATAAACTGTTAACGTGATAAACTTACCCTGTTTTAAACCCCAGCAGGTATCCTATATCCACTCCATAGATCCTGAGACGAGGAGGTAAAATACTTCAGTTACCACAGAAAATGTGGTTAAATTTGACAGACAAATCAATCAACGTGTTCCTGAAAGATCCAGACAGATTCAGCCCAGATCAGAGGACCAGAGAGCCGCCTGAACACGCTGAGATCCCGGGGAAAAAGGACCAAAAATACCGGTTATGTTAGGAATTAGAGATTCAGTTTCCAGCCTGGGTGGATATCAACTCTTCAATAGTCCCAGTTGTAAAGTCCAATATTCCGCAGGTTTTCACAACATTATAATTCCTGGATTCCTCTGAATGTCTAATATCTGTTAATGTGTGTTTGTATCTCATGCTGAGGTGATACAATGTAACCAAGCAGAACCAGAAGCCTGCAAAACCAGGAGAGAGACCAGGTGGATCAGGTGGACTGGAGCTGAAGGATCCACACTGAGAAACCATGGAACTGGAGTTTGGACTGGTTCACTGAAGAAGCCATGAAACATTACTTGATTCTTTAAAATCCTGTCTTGCTTACACCAGGACTTCCAGAAAAGACAAAGATCAGTTTATGTTTGAAACTATTTCTATATTAGTATTATTACAGTACCATTACTAGTAGTAATAGAAAAAAAGAAGTAGTAATATTCCTACAGTACTATAGCTACTACTGTACTATTATCATTGCAGTAATATTACTAACTGTAATAATATTATTAATGTGATACATAATACTACTATTCTTAACTGCATTTAGATGTAGGATTTCTGACAAAAATCAAATTGGTATTTGGTATTTTATTGTATCTTCTTTATTTTACCCTGTTACTCTGAGTGCTGTACTGCTGCTAATGTAGACTGCAATTTCCCCTCTGGGATCTTATCTTATCTAATATCAGTATATCAGAATATCAAAATATCGTAACATCACCTTAGTTAATAATTTAGGTGCAGTTGATAGTAATTCATTCATCATCATCGTTTCCACCTCAGACTGAAACACTAAAGTGTTTTTGTTCAAGCCCAGTTTAAAGTAACTTAATAAAAACAATCCTCCCACCAAGAAACATGAGGATAGTTTTTAATAAGTCTGCTCATGTTTTGGTCGAACCATAATAACAATTAAGGCCACTTTAGGGCCTCATTAGCATTCTAGAATGTGAGTGCAGACCTTCTAAAATGGAATGAACAGCAGACTCCACCGAACTACAGTCAGTGTGTATGGAGACTTGCTGTCTCTCAGCTAGGATGGTTCTAATGGTTCAAAAGAGCTTCAGCTGGTTGGAAAGAGGACAGGAACCAAGTTCTAACCTTAATGACACTTCACATAATCTAATGTTGTTTAGAACTATTTGTTGGTCCCTTATGGTGACTTGCCAGTGTTGTTGTTGTATCTCTTGCTTTATGTTCACAATCGTTGTGTTACGCATTTATAGTTCCCTTGGCACTTATTGGTTCTCGTGTGATTCACGATCTAAAAAACCCCTCTGTGTTTGGGGTCTATCACGTTGCTATGCTCAATGACTGATGCTCTTTGTAAAAGCTTTCTCTTGTAAGTCGCTTTGGATAAAAGCGTCTGCTAAATGAATAAATGTAAAATGTAAATGATAACCACTCTGCCATGACAGCCACCAGGATAACCACCCTCCACTGACTGACTCCAGGATAACCACTCTGCCATGACAGCCTCCAAGATAACCACTCTGCCATGACAGCCTCCAGGATAACCACTCTGCCATGACAGCCTCCAGGATAACCACTCTGCCATGACAGCCTCCAGGATAACCACTCTGCCATGACAGCCTCCAGGATAACCACTCTGCCATGACAGCCTCCAGGATAACCACTCTGCCATGACAGCCTCCAGGATAACCACACTGCACTGACAGCCTCCAGGATAATGAGGGGGGTGTTCCTCTGTTGACTGGCAAGAGAAGAACCAGCACTTCTGACAGGCAAAACATGTCATGCTGTTTGTCACACAGCAAATAGAGATAACCCCTTGTGTGCACTCAGAAGGGGGGAGGGAGAGGGTGGGAGGGGGGGAGGGTGTGGGAGGGGGGGAGAGTGTGGGAGGGAGGGAGGGTGTGGGGGGGGGGGTGGGAGGGGGGGGAGGGTGTGGGAGGGGGGGAGAGTGTGGGAGGGAGGGAGGGTGTGGGAGGGGGGGGGGTGGGAGGGGGGAGGGTGAAGGGGGTCCAGCGCTTTGCACAGAGACATTCCAAGCTGGTTACCCGGGCAACAAGGATATGATAATGTTGCCTTTGACGTGACAGAGAGAATCATCTCAGCAGTGCGCTCCTTCTCTCTCTATCTCTATCTCTCTCTCTCTCTCTATCTCTATCTCTCTCTCTCTCTCTCGCTCTCTCTCTCTCTCTCTCTCTCACTCTCTCTCTCGCTCTCTCTCTCACTCTCTCTCTCTCTGTCTCTCTCGCTCTCTCTCTCTCTCTCTCCCTCTCTCTCTCTTTGTCTCTTCCTCTCTCTCTCCCTCCTTTCCCTCTCTCTCACTTCATCTACTCTCTCCTTTCTGTCTCCTTTCCTCTCCTTCCTCGCTCTTTCCTCTCTCTCCTCTCTCCCTCTTCCTCGTCTCTCTCTCTCTGAGGTGCAGGGAGGCCAGGGGAAACTGAATTAATGGGATCATTTTCCCACAGCGAGGGCGGCAGTCAGGGGCGGCAGTCAGGGCCAACACTCAATCTTCTCAGCACCACCCTGTTCTCACGCTGGCTCCTGCTTTCATCCACACACAACACGGCTTCCATTTTGAAGGAGGCATACTTGGTTTTAGTCTCGCTCTTGCTTTTCATCTCTTCCTCACTTCTCTCCCTCCCTCCCCCTCTTTCCCTCCCCCCTTTATCTTTCCCTTCCCCTCCCTCTCTCTCTCCCTCCCCCCCTCTCTTTCCCCCCTCCCTCCCTCCCTCCCTCCCTCTCTTCTGTGCAGATGTCTCTCATCCTTCCAGTGCCAAACAGCACAGTGAGAGATCATGGATCACTGTTGATCTGCTCTTCCAGCCAGGGACTTCAAACAGCCACACAGCCTCTGTGTGACAGACAGCACAGGCAGACAGCACAGGTTAGCTAACAGGCTGTGTCAGTAGAAACACACACTTACTGTAGTGAAGCATCATTATGCAAAACAGATGCATGAGCTTCTATTAAGCCAGAGAACTGAGCATGTCACCTGGAGGGGAGACCAGGATCAGAGAAAACACACGATCACAAAAGAACCCAGGCACACCTGTGTGCATCTGTGTGTGTCTCTGTGTGTCTGTGTGTGTATAGCTGAAGCATGAGTGAATGTAAAACACACTAAATCAATGTGTGCATGTTTTTTTTCTTTCATATTATGATATTATGTTTCAGATCAAAGCCTCACCCTCTCATTGTGAGTGGAGCAGAATTAACATTTTCATTAGATTCCTCTGTCTCCTCTGGCTTCTGCTCACCAGGCTGATTAATCAGTGTTTGTAAAGAGCTGTCAGAGTAACGAGGAGGGATGAAGGAGGCAGAATCATCCTGCTCTCTATGACCTCACTGGCATCTGTACTAGACAGGACACATCTGTACTGTGATATCACAGTACACAGCCAGCTCCACATCTGTACTGTGATATCACAGTAAACAGCCAGCGCCACATCTGAACTGTGATATCACAGTAAACAGCCAGCTCCACATCTGTACTGTGATGTCTGCTGTGATAGCCCTCTACACCCCTCTACACCCCTCTACACCCCTTCACACCCCTCCACACCGCTGCACAGTCACTCTGAGCTCTATTCAGGTCAGGAGAGAGGGGAGCAGCCGGGGGCGAGTGCTCCCCCCTGCACCTCATTCATCATGCTTTGAGTTATCCCACTGTAATAAACACAGACAGGAACCTGCAGAGACACACTTAAGTGATTAGATCAGCCGTTTAGATGTTCCACAGCACGTGTCTGAGGAGAGAGAGAGCAGGAAGATCTCTGAGGGCTGATCTGAGGGCTGATCTGAGGGCTGATCTGAGGGCTGATCTCTGAGGGCTGATCTGAGGGCTGATCTCTGAGGGCTGATCTGAGGGCTGATCTGAGGGCTGATCTCTGAGGGCTGATCTGAGGGCTGATCTCTGAGGGCTGATCTGAGGGCTGATCTCTGAGGGCTGATCTCTGAGGGCTGATCTCTGAGGGCTGATCTCTGAGGGCTGATCTCTGAGGGCTGATCTGAGGGCTGATCTCTGAGGGCTGATCTCTGAGGGCTGATCTCTGAGGGCTGATCTGAGGGCTGATCTCTGAGGGCTGATCTCTGAGGGCTGATCTGAGGGCTGATCTCTGAGGGCTGATCTGAGGGCTGATCTCTGAGGGCTGATCTGAGGGCTGATCTGAGGGCTGATCTCTGAGGGCTGATCTGAGGGCTGATCTCTGAGGGCTGATCTGAGGGCTGATCTCTGAGGGCTGATCTCTGAGGGCTGATCTCTGAGGGCTGATCTCTGAGGGCTGATCTCTGAGGGCTGATCTGAGGGCTGATCTCTGAGGGCTGATCTCTGAGGGCTGATCTCTGAGGGCTGATCTGAGGGCTGATCTCTGAGGGCTGATCTCTGAGGGCTGATCTGAGGGCTGATCTCTGAGGGCTGATCTCTGAGGGCTGATCTCTGAGGGCTGATCTGAGGGCTGATCTCTGAGGGCTGATCTCTGAGGGCTGATCTGAGGGCTGATCTCTGAGGGCTGATCTGAGGGCTGATCTCTGAGGGCTGATCTGAGGGCTGATCTCTGAGGGCTGCAGCCCAGCCGACAGCCCTCTAAAATGAACATGTCTGAAAGAAGAGAGAGAGAGAGACATAGACATAGAGATAGACTATAGATGAAGGTCATCTACATAAATAGATTTACATCTACATTGTTGGTCATTACATGTATAATATCACCGTCCCTCTTTCTCTCTCCCTATTTCTCTCTCTCCATCCCTCTCTCCCTCTTTCTCTTCCACTTTCTCCCTCTTTCTCTACCTCCCTCCCTCTTCCTCTCTCTCTCTCTCTCTCTCCCTCCCTCCCTGCCTCCCTCCCTCCCTCCCTCCCTCCCTCCCTCCCTCCCTCCCTCTTACTCTCTCTCCCTCCCCCCTCTCTCTCTCTCTAAAGAGAGGGGGATTATGAGAAGGTAATTCTGGTGTTGCTTCACTTTAGTAGAATCTCAGAAAGTTAAAGATTTCCACACACATGTTTTGGTCTGTCACAGTCTCCAACTTGTCTTTCTGATCTAAGGTTTCCCTCCAGGGAGCGTTCTGAGATCAATCCGGTGTGTTTTCCAGCTTCTCACTCACCATTCTGACAGCAGCATGTGGAATGAGAAAACTATGCAGAGACAGATAGATCAACCTGGCATGGACACAGAAACAGGAATCCTGACAATGTTCCATATATTCACACAAGCTCAGAATGGAACAGGGCTGTCCAATACTGAGAGAGAGAGAGAGAGAGAGAGAGAGAGGGGAGGGAGGGAGAGAGAGAGAGAGAGAGGGACTGGGGGAGAGAGAGAGAGAGAGAGAGAGAGAGAGGGGAGGGAGGGAGAGAGGGGAGGGAGGGAGGGGGTAAGGGAGAGAGAAAGAGAGAGGGAGAGAAGGGAGAGGGAGGTTTATTCTTTGAAGAATCATATTAACACATCAAACAGCTCCAGTATTTCCATGTGGTTGCAAAGTTAGAAAGCCCAGTTTTCCACTCTAACCCTGCTGCTTCATCTCCAGGACTTTACTGTCCTCGTCCTGGGAGGTGAGTATGTCCTCTCCCACTCCACCATGAGCCCCAAGGACAGGACGCCTCCTGTGGAAGAGCTTGGGTGACATTAGGACCACATGTGACTGGAAAAGAAGCCAGTGACTCTGAAGAGGGAAAAGAGGCTTTTAATGTTCTCTCCTTATTTTCCAGCATGAGACACAATGTTGGGGAGGGGGAGAAGAGGGGAGGGAGGTGAGGAGTGGTTGGAGGGTGAGGGTAGGGGAAGGTGAGGGGTGGGGAAGGTGAGGGGTAGTTGGAAGGTGAGGGGTGGGGGAGGTGAATGGTGGGGGAGATGAGGGGTGGGGTGGGGTAGGTGAGAGGTGGTTGGGAGATGAGGGGTGGTTGGGAGGTGAGGGGTGGGGCAGGTGAGGGTGGGGGAGGTGAGGGGTGGGGCAGGTGAGGGTGGGGGAGGTGAGGGGTGGGGGAGGTGAATAGTGGGGGAGATGAGGGGTGGGGTGGGGTAGGTGAGAGGTGGTTGGGAGGTGAGGGGTGGTTGGGAGGTGAGGGGTGGTTGGGAGGTGAGGGGTGGGGCAGGTGAGGGTGGGGGAGGTGAAGGTAGGGGAGGTGAGGGGTGGGGGAGGTGAGGGGTGGGGGAGGTGAGGGTGGGGGAGGTGAGGGGTGGGGGAGGTGAGGGTGGGGGAGGTGAGAGGTGGTTGGGAGGTGAGGGGTGGTTGGGAGGTGAGGGGTGGGGGAGGTGAAGGTAGGGGAGGTGAGGGGTGGGGCAGGTGAGGGTGGGGGAGGTGAGGGTGGGGCAGGTGAGGGTGGGGGAGGTGAAGGTAGGGGAGGTGAGGGGTGGGGGAGGTGAAGGTAGGGGAGGTGAGGGGTGGGGCAGGTGAAGGTAGGGGAGGTGAGGGGTGGGGGAGGTGAGGGTGGGGGAGGTGAAGGTAGGGGAGGTGAATAGTGGGGGAGATGAGGGGTGGGGTGGGGTAGGTGAGAGGTGGTTGGGAGGTGAGGGGTGGGGCAGGTGAGGGTGGGGGAGGTGAAGGTAGGGGAGGTGAGGGGTGGGGGAGGTTCTTCCCATGCATATCTCATTCCAGCATCCATCTTGTTTCCACTGGAACCTAAGCTGTCTCTGGCTGTCGTTCACTCCCTCCCCCTCCCCCAGCCCCACCCTGCAGGGTCCTGGATATAGGGGGCGGGGAGGCTCAGAGGGGGGCCCAGAGGGGGGGTAGGGAGGCCTGTTGTGGAGGATTGAGTCCATGTGTTACAGGGAGAGGGGCCGGGCCACCATCAATCTTGGCCTGCTGCAGTTGGCAGCTCTCCTTGTGGCAGATAATAGAGAGGGAGGGGAGCAACAGCCCCTTGGATCAGAAGATCCTAGTGAACCATGTCTGTGTGAGGGAGGGAGGGAGGGAGGGAGGGAGGGAGATTCCCATTGTGCCTCTCCTCCGGTACATGGTGTGAATCATTCCCTGATAGTTCTGGTCAGCTAGGTGTAGCAGCCTGGCCCCAGGGTAACACCACCCAACACTGTCACCTTCCACAGGAGGGGTGGAGTCACATGACTGTGGAGCTGACAAGCACCAGCTGGTTTGGTGGTGAAGGAACGCAGTTAGCCTGAGTCTGACTGTCTGTGCAGGGTGACTGCACACACACATGCACACACACATGCACACACACACACACACACACACACACACGCACGCACGCACGCACACACACACACATACACACACACGCACGCACGCACACACACACACACAAACACACACACATACACACACACACACATGCACACACACATACACACACACACGCACACACACACACACACACGTCATCAGGTTGCCACCTCCAGCCACGATGGGAAATAGAAGCTTTAATGAGAGGCTTTGCTGCGGTTCTGACAGCTGGGACAGATCCTTCCACGTGTCTCAGAGATGCTGCTCCCTGAAGCAACACACACAAGCCTGACTGCTCTGTGTGTGTTTCATTTGTGTGTGTTTCATCTGTGTGTGTGTCATCTGTGTGTGTTTCATCTAAGGGGAGGGTTAGGGTGAGGGAGGGAGGGTGAGGGGAGGGTGAGGGAGAGTGAGGGGAGGGAGAGGGTAAGGGAGGGTGAGGGGAGGGTGAGAGGAGGGGGAGGGGAGGGGTGGGTGAGAGGGGGGGAGGGGAGGGGAGGGTGAGGGAGGATGAGGGAGGGTGACTCTGGGAGGCTGACTCTGGGAGGCTGACTGGGAGGCTGACTGGGAGGCTGACTCTGGCAGGCTGACTGGGAGGCTGACTCTGGGAGGCTGCCTCTGGGAGGCTGCCTCTGGGAGGCTGACTGGGAGGCTGACTCTGGGAGGCTGACTGGGAGGCTGACTCTGGGAGGCTGACTCTGGGAGGCTGCCTCTGGCAGGCTGACTCTGGGAGGCTGACTCTGGGAGGCTGACTCTGGGAGGCTGCCTCTGGCAGGCTGACTCTGGGAGGCTGACTCTGGCAGGCTGACTCTGGGAGGCTGACTCTGGGAGGCTGACTCTGGGAGGCTGACTCTGGCAGGCTGACTCTGGGAGGCTGACTCTGGGAGGCTGACTCTGGCAGGCTGACTCTGGGAGGCTGACTCTGGGAGGCTGCCTCTGGCAGGCTGACTCTGGGAGGCTGACTCTGGCAGGCTGACTCTGGGAGGCTGACTCTGGGAGGCTGACTCTGGGAGGCTGACTCTGGCAGGCTGACTCTGGGAGGCTGCCTCTGAGTCTTGACTTGAAGTCGGGGCCACTGTCCCCTGCCTGACCCTGGTAAACAGGCATCACACCTGCTGCTTCCTGACAGCCTTGAAGTGTTGAAGACCACCAGTGACCTCTGACCCCTCAGAGCTGACCCCTCAGAGCTGTTCATGATGGACAGCTGCTCAGACGAGAGAAAAGAACTCACTGATTCACTCACAAGTGAATCGAGAGTGTGAGAGTGTGTGTGAGTGTGTGTGAGAGTGTGTGAGAGTGTGTGTGAGTGTGTGTGAGAGTGTGTGTGAGTGTGTGTGAGAGTGTGTGTGAGTGTGTGTGAGTGTGTGTGAGAGTGTGTGTGAGTGTGTGTGTGAGTGTGTGTGAGTGTGTGTGAGTGTGTGTGTGAGTGTGTGTGAGTGTGTGTGAGTGTGTGTGTATGAGTGTGTGTGTGAGTGTGTGTGTGTGTATGGGGAGGGGCAACACACCCATGCCTGAGAGCAGAATGACCCCAGATGTTTGCCAGATCAGTCTAAACTCAAAGAGAAGAACAAGTCAGAGAGGGAGAAAGAAAAACTGGGGAAAAGAAAGAGGCAAAGAGAGAGAAAAAGAGTGTCACCCTCTCTCCTGCACCTCCACCCTGAACCTCCACCCTGCCCCTCCACCCTGCCCCTCCACCCTGCCCCTCCACCCTGAACCTCCACCCTGCCCCTCCACCCTGCCCCTCCACCCTGCCCCTCCACCCTGAACCTCCACCCTGCACCTCCACCCTGCCCCTCCACCCTGAACCTCCACCCTGCCCCTCCACCCTGCCCCTCCACCCTGAACCTCCACCCTGCACCTCCACCCTGCCCCTCCACCCTGCCCCTCCACCCTGAACCTCCACCCTGCCCCTCCACCCTGCTGTGATGGAATATTTTGATGTTCCATAGTTGTACTATCAGATATGGAATATTTTGATGTTCCATAGTTATACTATCAGATAGTTATAAGTTGTGTTGATGTTTTGAAAAACAGGACTTGCTAATTTGATCAATGCAAATGGAGATACCTGGCCAGACAGGACAATGAAGCCAGGTGACTTGCTAATTCTACCAGTGCAAATGATGCACTCTCCAGACAGGACAATGAAGCCAAACAGGACTTGCTAATTTGATCAATGCAAATGGAGATACCTGGCCAAACCGGCACCCACACCCATTGTGACGTCTGGAAGAGGCCATTTGGTTTTTGGTCTTCCCACCCCTCCCCTCACCAGGACCATGGGGCGGGGAGGGGGGGAGTTCAACGATATATAAGGAAAACCTGGACTGGGTTCAGGGCGGTGTCCTCCAGAACTACAAGTGTCTGCGAGGCTCGGCCACAGAGCTCTGTTTATGTGTGTGTCTTGTGTGTATTGTCTGTTTTATGTTCCATGTGTTCCTATTGCAATACTCTGTTCATGTTAAAGGTTCAATAAATTTGTGACTAACAAACTTAACATACTTTGTGTCCTTACAACGTCCAAAACCAAAAAGTTCCCTTCACAGTTGGGGGCTCGAGTCCGGGGATCCACGTTCGGTCGCTTCTGCTGCCGACGGCGGGTTAGAATCTGAGGTGAGCAAGGATTTTTTTTTGGATTGACGACGTTGTTAGGTCACAAAGGATAAAGTTTGTTTAGAGGTTATTACCAAGAATTAGTGATTTAATATTCCTAATAAGCGTGGGCGCTGTTAGAAGATTTGAACCACGTCTTGCGTGGGTGCAGACGTTCCTATTGTGCGTGGGCGCCAATAGAGGATTTATACCGGTTAGTATTCCTAATATGCGTGGGCGCTATTAGAGGGTCTGAGCGTACGCCTTCTGCAAGGTTGCAGGAAAAGTTTCAGCGTGGGAGCGAAACTGAAATAACTCGAGTGTAAATATTGTATAAATACTTTTATTTTGTACAAATGTAAGAGTTGCTAACCACTTTTTGCTTAGCTTTTAGTTTAACTGAGAGATGTGTGTGTATTTTGACTAATCATTGGTTTGGTGGTGGATAAATTGCTAAAAAGTTTGTTGTAAATCCTAACCAAATGGTAAATGTAGTTACCGACCAGAACTAATATGAGTTTGAAAGCGACATATCTGATGTATACTTCTAGTTAATGTTTAAGAGTTGAATTTCATTTTAACCGCTTTTTTATGTAGCTGTTATTTTACTGAGATATACGTGTATTGTGATGAATTCTTAGCTTGGTGGTCAATTTTAAAAATCCTAACCAAATTGACAACATGCGGGTTGCCAAACCAGAACTAAGATGGATTTGTGAACGATATATCTGTGATGTATTATTTCCAGTTTACATTTTTGTTTTTAGCATTAACAAGTTAGATTGATTCACTGTGCAACTTTGTAGCCTGCTTTGTGAGATTCACAGGACAGAGACGTGAGACAGAGATCACAGAGCCATGACGCCTGACCTAGAACTGGATATTAAGTTTAATTTGTTGTTGTATTCCTTGTTTACGTTCTCTAACTACTCATCTGATTAACGCAGCTATTTCTCCTATGGAAGACAAAGTAGCTCAGCTTTTTCCACTTTTACAGCACGAAGATGCTCCAGACAGTAATGATGAAATGTTTAATGCTGATCTCTTACAACTTTCATATAATTCATGACTTGCTAGCGCCTGTATGCGTTTTAAAGATTGTCTTACAGGATCATGGAGGACATGCTTTGAAGCGGAGGTCCATACAACAGCCTTCCCACAAGAACATTCATTGATGCATTATGACTGTAATTTTTCTGCGATTTTTGTTTAATGAAATTACCTTTAGTAATGTAGGGTGACTGTGTAATATTTCTATGGTGTTGGTTAAAAAAAAAAAAAAAAAAATTACCGATTGTGATGGAATATTTTGATGTTCCATAGTTGTACTATCAGATATGGAATATTTTGATGTTCCATAGTTATACTATCAGATAGTTATAAGTTGTGTTGATGTTTTGAAAAACAGGACTTGCTAATTTGATCAATGCAAATGGAGATACCTGGCCAGACAGGACAATGAAGCCAGGTGACTTGCTAATTCTACAGTGCAAATGATGCACTCTCCAGACAGGACAATGAAGCCAAACAGGACTTGCTAATTTGATCAATGCAAAGGGAGATACCTGGCCAAACCGGCACCCACACCCATTGTGACGTCTGGAAGAGGCCATTTGGTTTTTGGTCTTCCCACCCCTCCCCTCACCAGGACCATGGGGCGGGGGAGGGGGGGAGTTCAACGATATATAAGGAAAACCTGGACTGGGTTCAGGGCGGTGTCCTCCAGAACTACAAGTGTCTGCGAGGCTCGGCCACAGAGCTCTGTTTATGTGTGTGTCTTGTGTGTATTGTCTGTTTTATGTTCCATGTGTTCCTATTGCAATACTCTGTTCATGTTAAAGGTTCAATAAATTTGTGACTAACAAACTTAACATACTTTGTGTCCTTACAACGTCCAAAACCAAAAAGTTCCCTTCACACCTGCCCCTCCACCCTGCACCTCCACCCGCCCTCACCTCCACCCTGCACCTCCACCCCTGCCCCTCCACCCTTGCACCTCCACCCCTGCCCTTTCCACCCTGCCCCTCCACGCCTGCCCCTCCTCACCTGACCCTCCCACCCTGCCACCTCCACCCTGCACCTCCACCCTGCCCCTCCACCCTGCCCTCCACCCTGCCCTTTCCACCCTGCCCTTTCACCCCCCTGCACCTCCACCCTGCCCCTCCACCCTGCCCCTCCCACCTCCTGCCCCTCCACCTGCACCTCCACCCTGCCCACTCCACCCTGCACCTCCACCCTGCCCACCACCCAGCCCCTGCTCACCCTGCACCTCCACCCTGCCCCTCCACCCTGGCACCTCACCCTGCCCCTCCACCCTGCCCCTCCACCCTGCACCTCCACCCTGCCCCTCCACCCTGCCCCTCACCCTGCCCCCTCACCCTGCACCTCCACCCTGCCCCTCACCCTGCCCCTCCACCCTGCACCTCCACCCTGCCCCTCCACCCCTGCCCCTCCACCCTGCCCTCCACCTGCCCCTCACCCTGCCCCTCCACCCTGCACCTCCACCCTGCCCCTCCACCCTGCCCCTCCACCCTGCCCCTCCACCCTGCCCCTCCACCTGCCCCTCCACCCTGCTTTCCACCCTGCCCCCTCCCACCCACCTGCACCTCCACCCTGCCCCTCCACCCTGCCCTCCCTCCCTGCCCCTGCCTTTCATGGTTACAGGAAGCTCTGGGTCTTCCAACAGCAGAATCCTGAACAGACAGTCTGGTAGAGGAGGGACTCTGCGGTGTGAACACACACACACACACACACACACACAGAAGAGGAGGTCTGTGTTTTCATTTTAATTAGTGAGTGTGTTTATCTGTGTGTGCGTGTGCAGAAGGACAGTTTGTTTGTGTGTTACCACAGCTGGCGTGTCTTCATCATGTAACTGCAGCTCTAAATCGCTCTCTAATGTCTCTCGTGCTTCAGTAAATACCAGCGAGAAGCCTCGTCCTGGTTGGTTGGCATGGCGACATGGTAGGCAGTATGGTGTGGTGTGTGTGTGGTGTGAAGTGTGTGTGTGTGGTGTGCTGCCTCCTCCCACCAGGCTGGAGGGATTAACGACTCTCCAACTGTTTACAACAAAGCCTAAAGCGCTCCTTCATCACACCTGACTCCCCCCATGTCTTCCTCACTGCCTGGAACCAAACACATCTACCATGAAACCTCATCACTGGAGGTTTGCTCCATTAACACACTCAAACACACACACACACACTGCACACTGCACACTGCACACACACACACCACACACACACACACACACACACCACACACACTACACACACACACTACACACACACACACTGCACACACACACACACACACACACTACACACACACACACACACACACACACACACACTACACACACACACACACTACACACACACACACACACACACACACACACACACACACACTCAAACACACACACACACACTGCACACTGCACACACACACACACCACACTCAAACACACACCACAACACTGCACACTGCACACTGCACACTGCACACAGCACACACCACACACACACACACACACACACACTACACACACACACACTGCACACACACTACACACACACACTACACACACACACCTGCACACACACACACACACACACACACACACCACACCCACACAACACACACACACACACACACACACACACACACACTGCACACACACTACACACACACACACATGAGGAGCCTGATGCTCTCTGCTCTCCTCTGCTCTCTCTCTCTGCTCTCCTCTTCTGCTCTCCTCTTTCTGCTCTCCTCTTTTCTGCTTTCCTCTCTCCTCTCTCCTCTCTCTGCTCTCTTCTCTCTCCTCTCTCTCCAACTCTCCATCTCTTCTCCCTGCCCCTCCACCCTGAACCTCCACCCTGCCCCCTCCACCCTGCCCCTCCCACCCTGCCCCTCCACCCTGAACCTCCACCCTGCACCTCCACCCTGCCCTCCACCCTGAACCTCCACCTGCCCCTCCCACCCTGCCCCCTCCACCCTGAACCTCCACCCTGCACCTCCACCCTGCCCCTCCACCCTGCCCCTCCACCCTGAACCTCCACCCTGCCCCTCCACCCTGCCCCTCCCACCCTGCACCTCCACCCTGCACCTCTCTCCCATCTCTTCTCCTCTCTCCGTTCTTCCCCTCTCCCCTCAGCCCCTGTCTCCCCCCTGCCCCAGCCCAGCCCCATGCTCGCTCTGTGGCCCAGCCAGGGCTGCCGGCTTGGGAATGTGGAGGTCTGAGCCAGACCACAGGAGACCAGAGATTATCCTGCTCAGAGGCCAGCCTGATCCCTCTGCTAATCTGACAACAGGAGGTCCTTTATGTGTAAACATGGCACAGGTCCTTTATGTGTAAACATGGCCACAGGTCCTTTATGTGTAAACACAGGACAGGTACTTTATGTGTAACACAGGACAGGTACTTCTGCCTTCTCTGTTGGTATGTAAGATCCTGCACAAATACAAACCCAGATACACACCTGTGCCACTTCCAACAGGTGAGCACAGGTAGTCATGTGACACAGCTTCAGCAGATCATGTGATCACACTCAGCTACCTCCCAAGCCTCTCTGGTGGATATGCTGCCTCTGGAGAATGATGGCAGATAGAGAGAGAGAGAAAGAAGGAAAGAGAGAGACAAGAAGAGAGAGGGTCACGGAGAAAGAGAGAGAAAGATGGAATGAGAGAAAGACGAATAGAGAGGGAGAGAGAAGGAAAGAAATCAAGAACCATTTACAGTGGCAGAAACTGAACTTCCAGTAAACAACAGAGCAACAGAACGTCTGTCGTCAATCTGGAACATTTCTTTCCTAATTAAGTTAGGAGGTATTTTAATGACAACAGTCTGCTACATGAACAGCACACAAGGTTTGCCTTGACTGAAATCCTGTGTTAGATGTGAAAACCCTCACGTCTGTCTGGTGTGGCTGTTGGAGCAACACTGTGAGGCTCATCTTTGAAATGCCGAGTCCCATTATGTCAAGACAGATCAGAGCCTGTAGATCCCAGAGGATTGTCTGTGCCAAGTGTTTGAAGGAAAACTGTGTGAGTGTTGGGGAGGAGGTTCTGTTTATACAAAGCTTAGGGCAGCATCTCTGTTCCATAACAGAACACCGAGGGCAGCCTCTCTGTTCCATAACAGAACACTGAGGGCAGCCTCTCTGTTCCATAACAGAACACCGAGGGCAGCCTCTCTGTTCCATAACAGAACACTGAGGGCAGCATCTCTGTTCCATAACAGAACACCGAGGGCAGCCTCTCTGTTCCATAAACAGAACACTGAGGGCAGCCTCTCTGTTCCATAAGAGAACACTATGGGCAGCATCTCTGTTCCATAACAGAACACTGAGGACAGCCTCTCTGTTCCATAAGAGAACACTATGGGCAGCATCTCTGTTCCATAACAGAACACTATGGGCAGCATCTCTGTTCCATAACAGAACACTGAGGGCAGCATCTCTGTTCCATAATAGAACAACAGAACACTGAGGGCAGCATCTCTGTTCCATAACAGAACACTGAGGGCAGCATCTCTGTTCCATAACAGAACACTATGGGCAGCATCTCTGTTCCATAACAGAACACTGAGGGCAGCATCTCTGTTCCATAATAGAACAACAGAACACTGAGGGCAGCATCTCTGTTCCATAACAGAACACTGAGGGCAGCATCTCTGTTCCATAATAGAACAACAGAACACTGAGGGCAGCATCTCTGTTCCATAACAGAACACTGAGGGCAGCATCTCTGTTCCATAACAGAACACTGAGGGCAGCACCTTTGTTCCATAACAGAACACTGAGGGCAGCATCTCTTTTCCATAATAGAACAACAGAACACTGAGGGCAGCATCTATGTTCCAAAACAGAACACTGAGGGCAGCATCTCTTTTCCATAATAGAACAACAGAACACTGAGGGCAGCATCTCTGTTCCAAAACAGAACAACAGAACACAGGGCAGCATCTCTGTTCCATAATAGAACAACAGAACACTGAGGGCAGCATCTCTGTTCCAAAACAGAACAACAGAACACAGGGCAGCATCTCTGTTCCATAACCGAACACTGAGGGCAGCATCTCTGTTCCATAATAGAACAACAGAACACTGAGGGGCAGCATCTCTGTTCCAAAACAGAACAACAGAACACTGAGGGCAGCATCTCTGTTCCAAAACAGAACAACAGAACACAGGGCAGCATCTCTGTTCCATAACAGAACACTGAGGGCAGCATCTCTGTTCCATAATAGAACAACAGAACACTGAGGGCAGCATCTCTGTTCCAAAAACAGAACAACAGAACACAGGGCAGCATCTCTGTTCCATAACAGAACACTGAGGGCAGCATCTCTTTTCATAATAGAACAACAGAACACAGGGCAGCATCTCTGTTCCAAAACAGAACACTGAGGGCAGCATCTCTTTTCCATAATAGAACAACAGAACACTGAGGGCAGCATCTCTGTTCCAAAACAGAACAACAGAACACTGAGGGCAGCCTCTCTGTTCCATAATAGAACAACAGAACACTGAGGGCAGCATCTCTGTTCCATAATAGAACAACAGAACACAGGGCAGCATCTCCATAACCATACGATCAGTATCAGTATCCTCCTGTCATTATGAAGTACTATGTCTGTGTGTGTGTGTTGTATTGAGGGTGACTGTCTGGTTTATTAAGCAGAAAGCCACAGTTTATAAGTCGTCTTTCGTCAGCCCACATGGCTTGAATGACTCAGCAGCATCACGCTCTGTGTTTGTCTTTGAAATCCAATTTACCATCAGCAGGACCCTGTTTGTCTCCAGATCACATTCCTTCATGTGAAAATCTGTCTCAGCAGTGAGTCTCAGTCTGGCTGTGAAGAACTGCAAAACACTTCATCCTGCTTAGATGGTTCATAATCACCAATTTACAAAGAGCCATTGTCCGTGTGTGTGGGAGACTGAGTGGGCTGCTGTTACAGAACAAAGGAATCCAAACAAACCTATAATAAAGTTGACAGTAAGTGTGTGCATTTAAAAAGTCAATTTGATGGATCTTTTCAGATCCACTTCGCTGTTTGTCTCTGTCTCCCCCCTCGCCCCCTCGCCCCCTACCCTGTCAGGTGGTGTGTGGTCAGGGTCCTGATGAAGTGGGGGGTGGCGGGGGGCAGCAGGCCAGGGTCCTGATGAAGTGGGGGGTGGCGGGGGCAGCAGGCCAGGGTCCTGATGAAGTGGGGGGTGGCGGGGGCAGCAGGCCAGGGTCCTGATGAGATGGGGAGTGGCGGGGGCAGCAGGCCAGGGTCCCTGATGAGATGGGTCCTGACCCTCGTTAGGTAGACAGACAGCAGCTGTGGCTTCAGGGGTGGTGCTGGCTGAATCCTGCTGAGAGATAGACAGAGATCTGACACCATGCCCTGTGTGTGTGTGTGTGTGTGTGTGTGTGTGTGTGTGTGTGTGTGTGTGTGTGTGTGGGTGTGTGTGAGGTGGGGGAGAAGGATGGTTGACTGCAGGATCTATTGGTCTTATTATCACTCCTTCCCCCTCTAGACACTCATAAACAATAATTTGCAATGTGGACTGGATGTAATTCAACACATTGTGAAACCCACCATCCCCCCCCCCCCCCCCCATGGCCAAATCAAAGATGGTTCTATTCTGCTACTACTGTTGTAAAACAAGCCACTAGAGCTGTTGTCTCATAGCATAGCCATACTAGATTAGTCCTGTTCACCCTTGTGTCATGCCCAGTTCAGCGTGGAGGTGAATGAACATGAAACTGATCCTCATCTGGCTCGTACAAGAGCCATCATGGAGGGAGCGATGGAGACGACCCAGAGGAGAGAGGAATCAATAATGCTGAGAGCAGACCTGTCACAACATGCTACTAACCTGCGGTCAGCAGAGTCCCTGGGTGAGTGCTCTGACCTCCGCCTGTCCTGCAGCCGCTGGGCTGGCCTGTTTGGAGGGCTGTTCAGAGGGCAGGAGGGCTGTTTAGAGGGCCGGAGGGCTGCTCAGAGGGCAGAAGGGCTGCTAAGATGGCAGGAGGGCTGTTTAGAGGGCAGGAGGGCTGCTCAGAGGGCAGGAGGGCTGCTCAGAGGGCAGGAGGGCTACTGAGAGGGCAGGAGGGCTGCTCAGAGGCCAGGAGGGATCCTGAGAGGGCAGGAGGGCTGCTCAGAGGGCAGGAGGGATCCTGAGAGGGCAGGAGGGCTGCTCAGAGGGCAGGAGGGCTGTTCAGAGGCCAGGAGGGATCCTGAGAGGGCAGGAGGGCTGCTCAGAGGGCAGGAGGGCTGTTCAGAGGGCAGGAGGGCTGCTCAGAGGGCAGGAGGGCTGCTCAGATGGTAGGAGGGCTGCTCAAGGGCAGGAAGGCTGCTCAGAGGGCAGGAGGGCTGTTCAGAGGCCAGGAGGGATCCTGAGAGGGCAGGAGGGCTGCTCAGAGGGCAGGAGGGCTGCTCAAAGGGCAGGAGGGCTGTTCAGAGGGCAGGAGGGCTGTTCAGATGGTAGGAGGGCTGCTCAGAGGGCAGGAGGGCTGCTCAGAGGGCAGGAGGGCTGTTCAGAGGCCAGGAGGGATCCTGAGAGGGCAGGAGGGCTGTTCAGAGGGCAAGAGGGCTGTTCAGAGGCCAGGAGGGATCCTGAGAGGGCAGGAGGGCTGTTCAGAGGCCTCCTGCCCTCTCCCTCTCAGGAGCGATCCTGAGAGGGCAGGAGGGCTGCTCAGAGGGCAGGAGGGCTGCTCAAAGGGCAGGAGGGCTGTTCAGAGGGCAGGAGGGCTGTTCAGATGGTAGGAGGGCTGCTCAGAGGGCAGGAGGGCTGCTTAGATGGTAGGAGGGCTGCTCAGAGGGCAGGAGGGCTGTTCAGAGGCCAGGAGGGATCCTGAGAGGGCAGGAGGGCTGTTCAGAGGGCAGGAGGGCTGCTCAGATGGTAGGAGGGCTTCTCAGAGGGCAGGAGGGCTGCTCAAAGGGCAGGAGGGCTGCAGCTGAGAGTCTCTGCAGCCCCTCAGTTTGCATGTAGGCCATAGAGGAACCAGGGCAGCAGTATCAAACAGGCTTCATGAATATTAAACAGGCTTCATGAATAAATAATCATCATCCCTTCTATCCCTTCTATTTCCCTCTTCCAGCAGACTGAACAGACTCAGCAGAAGCAGGAAGGACAGGGAGAGGGAGAGAGGAGAGAGGGGAGGAGGACAGGGAGAGAGGAGGAGAGGAGGAGGAGGACAGGGAGAGGGAGAGAGGAGGAGAGGGGAGGAGGACAGGGAGAGGGAGAGAGGAGGAGAGGGGAGGAGGACAGGGAGAGAGAGGGAGAGTAGGCGAGGGGGAGGAGGACAGGGAGAGGGAGAGAGGAGGAGAGGGGAGGAGGACAGGGAGAGAGGAGGAGAGGGGAGGAGGAGGACAGGGAGAGGGAGAGAGGAGGAGAGGGGAGGAGGACAGGGAGAGGGAGAGAGGAGGAGAGGGGAGGAGGACAGAGAGAGGAGGAGAGGGGAGGAGGACAGGGAGAGAGAGAGGGAGAGTAGGCGAGGGGGAGGAGGACAGGGAGAGGGAGAGAGGAGGAGAGGGGAGGAGGGAGGGGAGAGAGAGGGAGAGTAGGAGAGGGGGAGGAGGACAGGGAGAGGGAGCGAGGATGAGAGGAGAGATGAGGAGGAGGAGGAAAGGGAGAGAGGGGGAGAGGAGGACCGGGGGGAGGAGGAGAGGGGGAGGAGGAGAGGGGGAGGAGGACAGGGAGAGGGAGCGAGGATGAGAGGAGAGATGAGGAGGAGGGGAGGAAAGGGAGAGAGGGAGAGAGGAGGACAGGGGGAGGAGGAGAGGGGGAGGAGGAGAGGGTGATCCATGAGGACGACAGTCACGAATCAGTGATCTCCCTAACAGAGAACAGTGTGTTTACAGACCTCAGAACAGATAGAACAGTGTGTTTACAGACCTCAGAACAGAGAGAACAGTGTGCTTACAGACCTCAGAACAGAGAGAACAGTGTGTTTACAGACCTCAGAACAGAGAGAACAGTGTGCTTACAGACCTCAGAACAGAGAGAACAGTGTGTTTACAGACCTCAGAACAGAGAGAACAGTGTGTTTACAGACCTCAGAACAGAGAGAACAGTGTGCTTACAGACCTCAGAACAGAGAGAACAGTGTGTTTACAGACCTCAGAACAGAGAGAACAGTGTGTTTACAGACCTCAGAACAGAGAGAACAGTGTGTTTACAGACCTCAGAACAGAAAGAACAGTGTGCTTACAGACCTCAGAACAGAAAGAACAGTGTGTTTACAGACCTCAGAACAGAGAGAACAGTGTGCTTACAGACCTCAGAACAGAGAGAACAGTGTGTTTACAGACCTCAGAACAGAGAGAACAGTGTGCTTACAGACCTCAGAACAGAGAGAACAGTGTTTACAGACCTCAGAACAGAGAGAACAGTGTGTTTACAGACCTCAGAACAGAGAGAACAGTGTGCTTACAGACCTCAGAACAGAGAGAACAGTGTGTTTACAGACCTCAGAACAGAAAGAACAGTGTGCTTACAGACCTCAGAACAGAAAGAACAGTGTGCTTACAGACCTCAGAACAGAAAGAACAGTGTGCTTACAGACCTCAGAACAGAGAGAACAGTGTGCTCTCGCTTTCCCTTTCACAAACTTCACACACTTTCAGAAAATCGACTGATTGATTGGTCAGATAAGTGATCAATTGATCTGTTTCTTTTTTTCTTTAGTTATCAAACTACAAATTGTCCATATTTACATCATATATTATTTATTTACCAGGAGGACACTGAGGACTGGAGCTGCTCTCCTGGAAGATGAACAAGATGGCCGCCCAAACTGTCACTCAGCCGACGTCGTGTTCTCAATCAATGAGTGGGGGAGGAGTCTTTCTGATGGGGGAGTCTGTCTCATGGGGGAGGAGTCTGTCTCTGGGGGAGGAGCCTGTTCATGAGGGTGGAGCCTATCTCCTGGGGGAAGAAGAGAGAGAGAAGGGTGATGGGAAGAGAGAAAGAGAGAGAGGGAGAGAGGTGGGTAGTGTGAAGAGAAAGAGAGAGAGTGAGAGAGAGGTAGAAAGAGGGAGATGGGTGGTGTGAGAGAGAGAGAGAGAGAGGTAGAGAGAGGGGTAGAGAGAGAGAGAGTAGAGAGAGAGAAGAGAGAGAGAGGTAGAGAGAGAGAAAGAGAGGTAGCGAGAGAGAGAGGTAGAGAGAGAGGTAGAGAGAGAGGTAGCGAGAGAGGTAGAGGGAGAGAGAGGTTGAGAGAGAGAGGTAGAGAGAGAGGTAGAGAGAGAGAGAGGTAGATAGTGAGGTAGAGAGAGGGGTGATGGGAAGCTGGAGGTGAACATGCAGGTTTCAAGTCAGCTGTGGTTCTGTGGTTCTTTTCACTGCCTGGTAACTGCAGAAGAGGTGGGATCTTCTGAAACATAACAAGATTATATTAGCTGTCATTTCATTTACGACCTCTGGTTTAGTGTGTGGGTGCGTTTGTGAATGAAGTCATCTTCTGTTAAATTCAGGCCAGACGCAGACATTAGACAGTCTGTCTGAAGTTGGAATCTGTCAAGTGTGTAAACAGCACTTTATTATGGCTGACTGGCTACATGCAGAAGCAACAAACTGCCCTTGAAATGTGCACTGAGAAAGCAGAAAAGCTGTCACAAGTCAGACGGTCTTGTCAGAGATTTGTAATCTTTGCTTCACTGTTTTGTCACCTCTTCAAATCAAAGTCCGCAGAAGTGTTGAACAGTGACATGATGTTCAGTCTTCCTCCATCCAGCAGCTGACATGATGAACATCCTATCAGAGGCTTCCTGGAAGCATCTTTTACTGACAATCAATCAATATGACTTTAATACAGCCTCTTTTCATCTGGAAATATCACTTCATACTCAACTTGCTTTTTAGAGGAAAATACCCATTTTAATGGCTATTCATTCTGCTGGAAGGTAATAAAGAGATTATGAATGGATGATGTGCAACCCTATCTACACACACCTGATGTCTAAGACAGCATGCAGTTCTATCTACACACACCTGATGTCTAAGACAGCATGCAGTTCTATCTACACACATATGATGTCTAAGACAGCATGCAGTTCTATCTACACAGATCTGTCTACAGGTTTCAGAGCTCCTAGTCTCCCAGTCTGGATGGAACTGGGAATAAGGGATGTGATCTAGACCTGCTCCAGATCCATATCTATCTACAACCAGGCATACATGCAATCACTCACCAACTCTCCATTAATTTTACCCAACATTATACTATTGTTACCTTAGAAACTATATACTTAGGGTATATATAGATATATATGGTTATACTTACCGTACATTCCCCTAACTAATCTACTTAAAGTTTAAATTAACTTATTGTAACTGCTGGACATTCGTTGGGGTAGTTTGTCCAGCAGGGGGCGTAGTCCTAGCGAGGTAGGAAGCCCATGTTAGCAGCCACTTCCAGGATACCTGGCACAGCCTCCATCAGCTCCATCTCCTGGTCTGTAAACAGCTGCTCAGGACTCCTCCTGCTGCTCTGCTCTTCCTGGAGCCTCCAGCTGGGCTGCCTGGTGGACGGGTCACAGTAACCCTCTCGGTCCATCCTGTTGACCAGCTCTGCATGCCACAGCAGGTCCTGGTAGTATTGGATCAGGACCACTCTGTCAGCAGGGTGGAGGTGGGGTCACAGCTGGCCTGCTGGATGTAGAAGTGAAGCATGGAGGTGTAGTATCTATGCAGCATGTTGTGCTGCTCCCAGCTGTGGGTCAGCTGGAGGTCTGTGGGGCCTGAGGGCACCCCAGCCAGGCTGGAAGAGGCAGCAGGAGGAGGGGGAGCTTCACTGGAGACACCTGGTCCCAGTCTGGTGGGCTGTCTTGGTGCTGCATGGATAAGACATTGGATCATTGAATAACTCATCCCTGACTGTGTGATGAAGGCAGATGGCCTGTAGATGTGTGTCTGTGTGTGTGTGCCCTAACAAGAGTTTATACTTATATACAAATGTATTTCTTGATCATTTGTGATTTGGAATTGCCATGACAATGGCTTAGAACATTTATGTAGAAGTTCAAATCTAAACATTTCTAGAGCGCTTCTGAGACAAAACATTCCAAAGGGTTGTAATCCCATCCCAGCCCTGTAGCCCTCCAGCCCTGTAGCCCTGTAACCCTGTGGCCCTCCAGCCCTGTAGTCCTGTAGCCCTGTAACCCTGTGGCCCTCCAGCCCTGTAGTCCTGTAGCCCTGTAGCCCTCCAGCCCTGTAGCCCTGTAGCCCTGTAACCCTGTGGCCCTCCAGCCCTGTAGTCCTGTAGCCCTGTAGCCCTCCAGCCCTGTAGTCCTGTAGCCCTGTAACCCTGTAGCCCTGTAGCCCTGTAGCCCTGTAGCCCTGTAGCCCTGTAGCCCTGTAACCCTGAAGCCCTGTAGCCCTGTAGTCCTGTAGCCCTGTAGCCCTCCAGCCCTGTAGCCCTGTAGTCCTGTAGCCCTGTAACCCTGTAGCCCTGTAGCCCTGTAGCCCTGTAGCCCTGTAGCCCTGTAGCCCTGTAGCACTGTAACCCTGTAGCCCTGTAGCCCTGTAGCCCTGTAACCCTGTAACCCTGTAGCCCTGTAGCCCTGTAACCCTGTAGCCCTGTAGCCCTGTAGTCCTGTAGCCCTGTAACCCTGTAGCCCTGTAGTCCTGTAGCCCTGTAACCCTGTAGCCCTGTAGCCCTGTAGCCCTGTAGTCCTGTAGCCCTGTAACCCTGTAGCCCTGTAGTCCTGTAGCCCTGTAACCCTGTAGCCCTGTAGCCCTGAAGCCCTGTAACCCTGTAACCCTGTAGCCCTGTAGCCATGTAGCCCTGCCGTGGAGGGTGATTAGAGAGGCTGCCTTCTCCCTGCTCCGGTTAAATGCACTCAATCTACTCCAGGCTGGCAGGAGAGGCTGCCAAGCAGAGACCCTCGTAAAGAAAATAACAATGGGAAAGGGACTGTGAAAAGGGAGTGAGATAGAGGGAGGGAGAGGGAGGGAGGTAGAGGGAGGGAGAGGGAGGGAGAGGGAGGGAGAGAGAGTGAGGGAGAGGGAGGGAGGTAGAGGGAGGGAGAGGGAGGGAGGTAGAGGGAGGGAGAGGGAGGGAGAGGGAGGGAGAGAGAGTGAGGGAGAGGGAGGGAGGTAGAGGGAGGGAGAGGGAGGGAGAGGGAGGGAGAGAGAGTGAGGGAGAGGGAGGGAGAGGGAGGGAGGTAGAGGGAGGGAGAGGGAGGTAGAGGGAGGGAGAGGGAGGGAGAGAGAGGGAAGGAGAGGGAGAGGGAGGGAGGGGAGAGAGAGAGAACAAGGGAGAGTTCACCAATGAAGGGAGAGATTAACCTGATGAACTTGATTCAGGGTTAGAGGGCTGTCGCTGTTTGTGGTCTGAGGTTCAGTCAGTCTTTCTGATGAAAGATTTCAGTAAAGAGCAGCATGGTGTTAGCAAGAGAGTGTTCCCTGAAGCAACACAGAGATACAGATGTTCTGCTGTTCTAACGTTCTGCTGTTCCCTGAAGCAACACAGAGATACAGATGTTCTGCTGTTCTAACGTTCTGCTGTTCCCTGAAGCAACACAGAGAGACAGATGTTCTGCTGTTCTGAGGTTCTCTCAGCGGTTCTGCTATGTCTGTCTTTAGGCTGTTTACAGAAGGAACTTGGATTTTGACAACATCAGTATGATTTTACATAATAATGATTATGACATAGTTTAAATAGTTTGCTGTGTGACAAACAAACAAAAATCTATATAGTATATATGAACATATACAAGTGAATAAGGAGGGTAATTTATACCTCCTTTCCTCCCTCTCACCATCAGAAAGAGCTGGAGGTTATGCTATTTATTCAGGTCAACTCCCACTGCCTCTGTTACCCAGAAAACACATTCACTGGAGTAATGAATCATGGGTAAACCTGCCAATATCCTGGAAGCTTGGACACCTATAACAGAATACTGATGGTATAGTTCACTGGTTAAGTCATGATTTGGGGCAACAGGTGTAGGCAGAGACTTCAGGACTGAAAGCTCATCCTCAGTGGACTGAGGATAAATCCATATCTGCTAATCTGCTGTTCATCCCAGATAATTAGGTAGAGACAGTGAGAGATGGGGAGAGAGAGATGAGGAGGGAGAGATGAGGAGGGAGAGAGAGAGAGAGAGCGATGGGGACAGGGAGAGTTGGTGAGAGAGAGAGAGATGGAGGGAGAGAGAGATTCTGCAACTTGGTGTTTTTCCATCGTGGTGAGGTGACAAAGCGCAGGTCACTTCCTGTGTGTGGAGGAAGGACACAAACCCAGCACAAGTGTTGGTCCTCCATAAGAGCAGACAGGGAAGTATGTCTGCTGCAGCAGCAACACAGGGGTCATGACCTGGGAGTCCATCAGCCTGAGCACTTGCGAAAGCTGCAGCCAATGGCAGAGCGCCCAGCCCATTCAACACGCCACTATGTGGAGCCTGGAGAAAATGAGAAAAGCATAACTGGATCTACATGAGCCTTTACAGCAGTGAGCAATACAGGCTGAGGACGAGTGAGCAGAGAAGCTCTCTTCTTTTCAGCCATCAGGTTCAATTAACTTGAAGCTTTCTGCCTCCCTCTCCTTCCTCTCTCTCTCTCTCTCCTTCTTCTCCTCCCTCTCTCTCTCCCTCTTCTCCTCCCTCTCTTTCTCCCTCTTCTCCTTCCTCTCTCTCTCTCTCCTCTTGTCCTTCCTCTCTCTCTCCCTCCCTTCTCTCTCTCCCCACTCCTTACCCGTTTTCCCTATCTCTCAATCTCTCTCCACCTTCTCTCCCTCCCCCCTCCTCCTCCTCTCTCTCCCTCTCTCCCTCTCTCTCTCTCTCTCTCTGCAGCATGGCTGCTGCTACACACCAAGCCTCTCAGTGAATCAGAGCATGCTGTGATTCTTGGCAAGCAGGACTGATATGGAACTAAACTCTCCCTACTCTATTTCACAGTTGGTTGTATCCTCTAAGTATTCCATAAACATGGCGGCTGTTCCTCTCCATGACCTCTGCTCAGATGAATTAACGATTCAAGAGGGGAAAAGTCTAAACAAGAAGAGGGAGAGGTACCTCAGCCTCCACCAGCCTCCACCAGCCTCCAGCCTCCACCAGCCTCCACCAGCCTCCAGCCTCCACTAGCCTCCACCAGCCTCCAGCCTCCACCAGCCTCCAGAACCTCCAGCCTTCACCAACCTCCACCAGCCTCCAGAACCTCCAGCCTTCACCAGCCTCGAGAACCTCCAGCCGTCACCAGCCTCCACCAGCCTCCAGCCTCCACCAGCCTCCACCAGCCTGCTCTGATCCACACAGCAGATAATGAGGGATGTGTGTGTGTGTGTGTGAGTGTGTGTTTGTATGTGTGTGTGTGTGTGCAGACAGTAACCTTCTCTCTCTCATCTCTAAACACGTTAAACAAACACCACTGGGGGGACTTTGCAGGGGGTCAAAGCTCCTCTGTTAGAGGGTTCATCCACTGCCTTTCCTTCACCCCTGTGACCTCCTGATGATGAGGTCACACAGAGGTCAACCTGCTGGGAGGAGAAGAGGATCAGGGTTCTCTGTGAGAGAGGGGGTGAGGGGGATGAGGGGGGAACAGAGAGAAGGGGATGAAGGGGGGATGAGGGGGGGAGGAGGGGGGATGAGGGGGGAAACAGAACAGCTTGTCTCTCTGAGGTCCCAGTGGACAGATGGAGAACATGAAGCCCCTACTCCTCTCCACCCCCCACCCAACACACACACAAGACACACACACACAAGACACACACACACAGACACACACAACACACACAACACAATACACACACAGACACACGCACACATACACCCAACATACACACACACACACACAGACTCCTCCCTCTTCCTTAAGAGGACCCTGATTGTTTTTCAATATCAGCTGTTGACATATGAGGAAGTGTGTATCTGGGGAGGAGGATATCTGGGGAGGAGGATATCTGGGGGACTAGGAGGATATCTGGGGACTAGGAGGATATCTGGGGACTAGGAGGATATCTGGGGACTAGGAGGATATCTGGGGACTAGGAGGATATCTGGGGACTAGGAGGATATCTGGGGACTAGGAGGATATCTGGGGACTAGGAGGATATCTGGGGAGGAGGATATCTGGGGACTAGGAGGATATCTGGGGAGGAGGATATCTGGGGACTAGGAGGATATCTGGGGACTAGGAGGATATCTGGGGAGGAGGATATCTGGGGAGGAGGATATCTGGGGAGGAGGATATCTGGGGAGGAGGATATCTGGGGGACTAGGAGGATATCTGGGGACTAGGAGGATATCTGGGGAGGAGGAGGATATCTGGGGAGGAGGAGGATATCTGGGGAGGAGGATATCTGGGGAGGAGGATATCTGGGGGACTAGGAGGATATCTGGGGACTAGGAGGATATCTGGGGAGGAGGATATCTGGGGACTAGGAGGATATCTGGGGAGGAGGATATCTGGGGACTAGGAGGATATCTGGGGAGGAGGAGGATATCTGGGGAGGAGGAGGATATCTGGGGACTAGGAGGATATCTGGGGGGAGGATATCTGGGGACTAGGAGGATATCTGGGGAGGAGGATATCTGGGGACTAGGAGGATATCTGGGGACTAGGAGGATATCTGGGGAGGAGGAGGATATCTGGGGACTAGGAGGATATCTGGGGACTAGGAGGATATCTGGGGAGGAGGATATCTGGGGACTAGGAGGATATCTGGGGACTAGGAGGATATCTGGGGAGGAGGATATCTGGGGAGGAGGATATCTGGGGACTAGGAGGATATCTGGGGACTAGGAGGATATCTGGGGACTAGGAGGATATCTGGGGACTAGGAGGATATCTGGGGAGGAGGAGGATATCTGGGGAGGAGGAGGATATCTGGGGACTAGGAGGATATCTGGGGAGGAGGAGGCAGGCAGAGGGAGGTGATGTGACCTTTGACCCCCGAGGAGGGGTTTCTGGTGTCGTGGAGGCGTGTGCCAGGGCCAGATGAGCTAAGACACGGATCACCTGCTTGATCTCCCTCCTCTGTTCACCACAGAGAGAGAGAGAGGGAAGGAGAGGGGGAGGGAGGGAAGGAGAGGGGGAGGGGGAGAGGGGGGAGGGAGGGAAGGAGAGGAGGGGGGAGAGGGAGAGGGGGAGGGGGGAGGGGGAGAGGGGGAGGGAAGGAGAGGGGCAAGGAGGGAGGGAGAGGGGGGAGGGGAGAGGGGGAGGGAGGATCTGTGTTTGAGAGTGTACCTTTACAATGATGTAAACGTACATTCTCATTCTGCACACTGAAAACACCAATCCAATCTCAAACCCATTTATTTTTCTCATAATTATTCATGTTAATTATCAATGCTACACAGTATGCCTGAGCTGGGGGCTTTAATTGAATTTCCTTTTATTAGAAGCAAAGTCATTATTAATGAAACCCGGACTGGCTGGTAGTGGAATGAAAATGTTGACATTGTTGTGTCCTTCACTGTGGCGACTGTGTGTTGACATGATGGGAGGGAGGGGAGGCAGGGGGGAAGAGAGGGGAGAGGAGAGAAAGCGGAGGGGAGAGAGGGGAGGCAGGGGGGAGAGAGGGGAGGCAGGGGGGAGAGAGGGAGAGGAGAGAAAGCGGAGGGGAGAGAGGGGAGGCAGGGGGGAGAGAGGGGAGGCAGGGGGAGAGAGGGGAGGCAGGAAGGGGAGAGAGGGTAGAAAGAGGAGGGGAGAGAGGGGAGGCAGGGGGGGAGAGAGGGTAGAAAGAGGAGGGGAGAGAGGGGAGGCAGGGGGAGAGAGGGAGAGAGGAGAGAAAGAGGAGGGGGAGAGAGGGAAGGCAGGGGGAGAGAGGGGAGGCAGGGAGGGGAGAGAGGGGAGGCAAGGGGGAGAGAGGGTAGAAAGAGGAGGGGAGAGAGGGGAGGATGAAGAAGCTGGAACACGTTTCAAGGTGAGGTTTAATCCTTTCTTCATTTTACATTTACTCATTTTAACAGACGCTCTTATCCAAAGCGACTTACAGCAGTACAGGGACATTCCCCCTGAGGCAAGTAGGGGGAAGGAGTGTGGGAGGGTCTGGGGCAGAAGTGTGGAGGGTCTTGGGCAGAAGTGTGGAGGGTCTGGGGCAGAAGTGTGGAGGGTCTTGGGCAGAAGTGTGGAGGGTCTGGGGCAGAAGTGTGGAGGGTCTTGGGCAGAAGTGTGGAGGGTCTGGAGCAGAAGTGTGGAGGGTCTGGAGCAGAAGTGTGGAGGGTCTTGGGGGGCAGAAGTGTGGAGGGTCTGGGGCAGAAGTGTGGAGGGTCACACCTACTGACTAAAATCAGATCAATGATTCCTTCAGAGTGCATAAACACTCTTAACACTGAAGTCATCAAAGTTCTCTGACAAGATAGTTCTGGGTTCTGGGTTTTACTCTGGTTGTCTGGTTGTGATGATGGGCCGCTTGAAGGGGGTTCTTCTGGTGGTGTAACTATGTTACCTTGGCAACGTAGCCTGAGAATGCTGTCATGTGCTCTGCTTGGCCAATCAGAGAGCAGCTGCCCCTCTATAGGGGCTCCTTCCTCCACCAGGGAAACCAGACCAGACCAGACCAGAGGCACTCCATGTTATACTGGTGTGTGTGTGTGTTTGGGTACGGGAGTGTACATGTGTGTATCTGTGTGTGTACATGTGTGAGTGTGTGTGTGAGTGTGTGAGTGTGTGTGTGAGTGTGAGTGTGAAACCACAGAATCAGTCAGACCACGCTGGAAAGAGGCGTAATTATGCTTAAACAGGAGTTATTTATCTCTCAGGCATAAAATCATTGTGCAGTATTTAAATACCTTAGTGTGGGTCAATATGTCCTTCTGTTGTGTGGGAGAGGCAGGGCAATGGAGAGGGGGGAGAGAAAGAAGAGGGGATGGAGAAAAGGGGGTGGACAGAGTGGGGGTTGAGAGAGGGAGGTAGACCAAGGGGGGTGGAGAGAGGGGGTGGAGAGAGGGGGTGGACAGAGGAGAGGTGGAGGGTGGGGAAGAAGGTTGGTGGAGGGGGGTGGGGAGAGGGAGGGTGGGTGGAGAGAGGGGGGTGGAGGGGGTGTTCACAAGGCAGCAGAACAGAGAGATATGGACCCTGATATAAACAGATATAAGGGTGTTACTGAGGATGTGTGTGTGTGTGTGTGTGTGTGTGTGTGTATGAATGCTCTGGTGTGAAAATGTAGAAAGTCCCGCTGATCTGAAACCCCTGGGTAACAATGCTGTTCTTCACTGGGGAGAACATGGCCTCCCCTGCTGCAACACGTCCATGGTGAGTGTCTCCCTCTGCAGGCTGCAGCAGGAACAGCAGGGTGTCTCTCTCTGCAGCAGGAACAGCAGGGTGTCTCTCTCTGCAGCAGGAACAGCAGGGTGTCTCTCTCTCTGCAGCAGGAACAGCAGAGTGTCTCTCTCAGCAGCAGGAACAGCAGAGTGTCTCTCTCTCTCTGCAGCAGGAACAGCAGAGTGTCTCTCTCTCTGCAGCAGGAACAGCAGAGTGTCTCTCTCTGCAGCAGGAACAGCAGGGTGTCTCTCTCTCTGCAGCAGGAACAGCAGAGTGTCTCTCTCTGCGGCAGGAACAGCAGAGTGTCTCTCTCTCTGCAGCAGGAACAGCAGAGTGTCACTCTCTCTGCAGCAGGAACAGCAGGGTGTCTTTCTCTCTCTGCAGCAGGAACAGCAGGGTGTCTCTCTCTCTCTGCAGCAGGAACAGCAGGGTGTCTCTCTCTCTGCAGCAGGAACAGCAGAGTGTCTCTCTCTGCAGCAGGAACAGCAGAGTGTCTCTCTCTCTCTGCAGCAGGAACAGCAGAGTGTCTCTCTCTCTGCAGCAGGAACAGCAGAGTGTCACTCTCTCTCTCTGCAGCAGGAACAGCAGAGTGTCTCTCTCTCTGCAGCAGGAACAGCAGAGTGTCACTCTCTCTCTGCAGCAGGAACAGCAGGGTGTCTCTCTCTCTGCAGCAGGAACAGCAGAGTGTCTCTCTCTGCAGCAGGAACAGCAGAGTGTCTCTCTCTGCAGCAGGAACAGCAGAGTGTCTCTCTGCAGCAGGAACAGCAGGGTGTCTCTCTGCAGCAAGAACAGCAGAGTGTCTCTCTCTCTGCAGCAGGAACAGCAGAGTGTCTCTCTCTCTGCAGCAGGAACAGCAGAGTGTCACTCTCTCTGCAGCAGGAACAGCAGGGTGTCACTCTCTCTGCAGCAGGAACAGCAGGGTGTCTCTCTGCAGCAGGAACAGCAGGGTGTCTCTCTGCAGCAGGAACAGCAGGGTGTCTCTCTCTGCAGCAGGAACAGCAGAGTGTCTCTCTCTCTGCAGCAGGAACAGCAGGGTGTCTCTCTCTGCAGCAGGAACAGTAGGGTGTCTCTCTCTCTGCAGCAGGAACAGCAGAGTGTCTCTCTCTCTCTGCAGCAGGAACAGCAGGGTGTCTCTCTCTGCAGCAGGAACAGCAGAGTGTCTCTCTCTCTGCAGCAGGAACAGCACAGTGTCTCTCTCTCTGCAGCAGGAACAGCAGAGTGTCACTCTCTCTGCAGCAGGAACAGCAGGGTGTCTCTCTGCAGCAGGAACAGCAGTGTGTCTCTCTCTGCAGCAGGAACAGCAGAGTGTCTCTCTCTGCAGCAGGAACAGCAGGGTGTCTCTCTCTGCAGCAGGAACAGCAGGGTGTCTCTCTGCAGCAGGAACAGCAGTGTGTCTCTCTCTGCAGCAGGAACAGCAGAGTGTCTCTCTCTGCAGCAGGAACAGCAGGGTGTCTCTCTCTGCAGCAGGAACAGCAGGGTGTCTCTCTCTGCAGCAGGAACAGCAGAGTGTCTCTCTCTCTGCAGCAGGAACAGCAGAGTGTCTCTCTCTGCAGCAGGAACAGCAGGGTGTCTCTCTCTCTGCAGCAGGAACAGCAGAGTGTCTCTCTCTGCAGCAGGAACAGCAGAGTGTCTCTCTCTCTCTGCAGCAGGAACAGCAGAGTGTCTCTCTCTCTCTGCAGCAGGAACAGCAGGGTGTCTCTCTCTCTCTGCAGCAGGAACAGCAGAGTGTCTCTCTCTGCAGCAGGAACAGCAGAGTGTCTCTCTCTCTCTGCAGCAGGAACAGCAGAGTGTCTCTCTCTCTGCAGCAGGAACAGCAGAGTGTCTCTCTCTCTGCAGCAGGAACAGCAGAGTGTCTCTCTCTGCAGCAGGAACAGCAGAGTGTCTCTCTCTGCAGCAGGAACAGCAGAGTGTCTCTCTCTCTGCAGCAGGAACAGCAGGGTGTCTTTCTCTCTCTGCAGCAGGAACAGCAGAGTGTCTCTCTCTGCAGCAGGAACAGCAGAGTGTCTCTCTCTCTGCAGCAGGAACAGCAGGGGCTGGAGGGAGTAGGGTTTGTAAAGAGAGCAGTGTTGCTGAACTCGCTAACAATTTACTGACACCTGATCTCCTTTGATCAGGGACTGCAGAGAGAGGTGCAGGTCAGGCACCATAGCAACAGCCCCCGGTCTCCATGGAGATCCCCCGCCTGACCTCCTGCTGTTAGACGGCTCACTGTGGACCAGCTTGTGAAGTGTGACAGACGGACCAGAGCTGCTGACCGCTGCCATGCTGAGAGCAAACCAGCCTCTTCAGCCAGCCACCAACAGACACGTGCAGCAGAGATGGGATCAGATAGCATACCAGCATCACAGGGACAAGGTCAGTACTGTGTCTGTGTCTGTGTCTGTGTGTGTGTCTGTGTGTCTGTATCTGTGTCTGTGTGTGTGTCTGTGTGTGTGTCTGTGTGTCTGTATCTGTGTCTGTGTGTGTCTGTGTACATGAACAGTTACATTATGAACAGAATCATAACGTGTGTCGCAGGATCAGGTAGCGTAACAACAGATGACAGATTGTAGTTAAGGACGTCAACTCTACATCAAAACATCCCCATCTCATGTACACCTGGTTTGAGTGACAGAGATGGAGGCTTTTCACAAAGCACATGATCTTTGCTTTGTACCTGTCCTGTGGTCAGGTGAGAGGGCGAGGCCCGTGGTCAACACAGAGGGTCTGAAAACTCCCACTCACATCAAGCTGAAGCTGAAGAAACAGCAGGTCAGACATGAATGGTACCTTAACATTCATCAATGAGCAGGTCTGGGGAACATCTCTGCTGTATGAATGAACAGAACAGGCACTAACTCTGGGATGTTATTGACCAGGTTCAAGAGGAGCGTCTGGCTGTCATTGAGAAAGACAACCAGCTTCTGGCTTCCAGGCTGTCTGACATCGTACGGTCCAAAGGTCTGGTCGACCACAGGAACCATTACACTGAGCGCAGGTAGCTAGCTAACGGCTTCATCTTTCTTCATGAAGTCAGATCCTTTCAACGTCATACTCAGCTGCTGAAACTCTAAACTGCTGTTTGGATGCTGCCTGGACTACAGTCAATAATTCATGTGATAGTGTGTGTGTGTTGTCTGCATGTTGGGGAGTGTTAGGAATACAGAAACTGCTGACTGTGTGTGTGATGTTCAGGTCACAGTAGAGATGTGATGTTCAGGCCACAGTAGAGATGTGATGTTCAGGCCACAGTAGAGATGTGATGTTCAGGCCACAGTAGAGATGTGATGTTCAGGCTACAGTAGAGATGTGATGTTCAGGCCACAGTAGAGATGTGATGTTCAGGTCACAGTAGAGATGTGATGTTCAGGCCACAGTAGAGATGTGATGTTCAGGTCACAGTAGAGATGTGATGTTCAGGTCACAGTAGAGATGTGATGTTCAGGCTACAGTAGAGATGTGATGTTCAGGTCACAGTAGAGATGTGATGTTCAGGTCACAGTAGAGATGTGATGTTCAGGTCACAGTAGAGATGTGATGTTCAGGTCACAGTAGAGATGTGATGTTCAGGCCACAGTAGAGATGTGATGTTCAGGCCACAGTAGAGATGTGATGTTCCTGCACCTTCTCAGTTTTTGTCTCGTTTGTCTCAGTCTGAACGCTGACAAGAGGAGGAACGAGCTGCTGAATGTGACCAAACAGAACCAGACTATCTACCAGCGAATCACGGCCCGCCAGTCAGACCACCGCCGGACGCTGTGGTTGGACGACTGGAAGAAGGAAGAGCACAGACGAGAAGACATCTCTCGTTACCCCAAGAGGAGTCCAGCAACAGCAGGTGAGGACACAGGAGACACCTCAGCAGGTGAGGACACAGGAGACACACCTCAGCAAGTGAGGACACAGGAGACACACCTCAGCAGGTGAGGACACAGGAGACACCTCAGCAGGTGAGGACACAGGAGACACACCTCAGCAGGTGAGGACACAGGAGACACCTCAGCAGGTGAGGACACAGGAGACACCTCAGCAGGTGAGGACACAGGAGACACCTCAGCAGGTGAGGACACAGGAGACACCTCAGCAGGTGAGGACACAGGAGACACACCTCAGCAGGTGAGGACACAGGAGACACACCTCAGCAGGTGAGGACACAGGAGACACACCTCAGCAGGTGAGGACACAGGAGACACCTCAGCAGGTGAGGACACTGAAGTGTCTGAAGTGTTTAGTCACGCTGATCTGGGGAGAATTCAACATCAAAGTGTTGTCTTAAGAACTCTGTTTTCTGCACTGTGATTGGCCAGAGGAAGGAGGAGCTGAGTTAACAGCTGCTTCCACTGTAATTAACCTCCAACATGCTGTTCATCTGAGTTCTTCCCACTCTGGGCTGCTCTAGGATTAATCATGTGACCTATACTGTGTCTACCACTAGTTGTTCATATATATGGATATCTGTTGTGTGTGTGGTCTTTATGCGGTTTTAATTTCTTCAGAGGAACACCTGGTAGACAGTTACCCCTCATCACTGCTCACAGATATATTAGTAAGAATAATAATATTAATAAGTATGATGGTGTCTGTTGGCAGAGATCCAGGAAGGGGGTGAAGTTTAGCAGCGTCAAAGACATGGCTGAGGAGAGTGAAGGGTCCCCTGCTGATCCCCCCACTGACCCCCACTGACCCCCAGCACTGACCCCCCACTGACTGAAGCTGTATTTGCAACTTCAATAAAGAAGTTGACACATTATTTGTTTTGTTTGATGTTAATGTATATGAAGCTAAGATTCATCTACATATATAGGTCTTAAATAAACCTGTGTGTGTGAAGAGCTGGAGGAGAGGGATCTCTCCACTAGATGGCAGTCTGCTCACAAGGCTGAACGAGTCAGGCAGGATCATACCAGGTCAGCCACACAGGGAGGCAAAACACTCAGGGGACGGGTGAGGGTGGGTGAGGGAGGGAGGGTGGGTGAGGGAGGGTGGGTGAGGGAGGGTGGTGAGGGAGGGTGGTGAGGGAGGGTGGGTGGGTGAGGGAGGGTGGGTGAGGCAGGGTGAGGGAGGGTGAGGGAAGGGTGGGTGGGTGAGGGAGGGTGGTGAGGGAGGGTGGGTGAGGCAGGGTGAGGGAGGGTGAGGGAGGGTGGGTGGGTGGTGAGGGAGGGTGGGTGAGGCAGGGTGAGGGAGGGTGAGGAAGGGTGAGGGAGGGAGGGTGAGGGCAGAATCCAGCAGTGTTATTTGAGCTTGTACTGCATGATAATTGTTCCATAAGCATATTGTACAATCCAACTCAAATGTTTTATCAAAATTTCAGCGCTGGCTGTCTTACAATCAGATTTCCCACTACAGGAGTGTAGGAGGGGGAGATGCCTGACTGCATGGAATACAGGATAACATCGCATATAACTTTAGATAACTGCAGAACACAGTGTATAACTAAATATATTTAATATGTGCATATATCATCATATGTTAAAAACTTGAAATACAGTCGCTAAACTTCCGTGCAGTCGCTACACAACGTCCTTGTCATCGCTTTTTCTCCAGTTCTGCTACTGAGGGCGCTGTTGCACTTTATTTGTTCGCCTTGATTCACCGTGAAGAAGGGTTAGAGAACAGGACGGTCTGCTTCCTATTCAAGGCATCTCTGTCTGTCTTAAAACATGAAAAATGCATGAACAAGAGCTGGACCCTCTACGCACTTTTTTGACTAGACTGAGGCACCATCAAGATACAGAAGAATACATTGGTGTCTCAGTCAACAGCAGACAGTGAGGACAGTGAAGACAGTAAACTCAATGAGGACAGTGAAGACAGTGAGGACAATGAGGACAGTGAAGACTGTGAGGACAGTGGTGACAGTGGTGACAGTGAGGACAGTGAGGACAGTGAAGACAGTGAAGACAGTGAGGACAGTTTGGACAGTGGTGACAGTGAAGACAGTGGAGACAGTAAAGACAGTGGTGACAGTTAGAACAGTGAAGACATTGGTGACAGTGAAGACTGTGAGGACATCGGTGACAGTGAGGACAGTGAGGACAGTGAGGACAGTGAAGACAGTGAGGACAGTGAAGACATTGGTGACAGTGAGGACAGTGAGGACAGTGAGGACAGTGAGGACATTGGTGACAGTGAGGACAGTGAGGACATTGAAGACAGTGAGGACAGTGAGGACAGTGAAGACAGTGAGGACAGTGAAGACAGTGAAGACAGTGAGGACAGTGAAGACAGTAAACTCAATGAGGACAGTGAGGACAGTGAAGACAGTGGTGACAGTGAAGACTGTGAGGACAGTGGTGACAGTGAGGACAGTGAAGAGAGTAAAGACAGTGAAAACAGTGGTGACAGTGAAGACTGTGAGGACATTGAAGACAGTGAAGACAGTGAAGACAGTGAGGACAGTGAGGACAGTGAAGACAGTGAGGACAGTGAAGACAGTGAGGACAGTGAGGACATTGGTGACAGTGAGGACAGTGAGGACAGTGAAGACAGTGAGGACAGTGAAGACAGTGAAGACAGTGAGGACAGTGAGGACAGTGAGGACAGTGAGGACAGTGAAGACAGTGAGGACAGTGAGGACAGTGAGGACAGTGAGGACATTGGTGACAGTGAGGACAGTGAGGACAGTGAGGACAGTGAGGACAGTGAGGACAGTGGAGACAGTGAGGACAGTGAAGACAGTGAGGACAGTGAGGACAGTGAGGACAGTGAAGACAGTGAGGACAGTGAGGACAGTGAAGACAGTGAAGACAGTGAAGACAGTGAGGACAGTGAGGACAGTGAGGACATTGGTGACAGTGAGGACAGTGAGGACAGTGAAGACAGTGAGGACAGTGAGGACAGTGAGGACAGTGAGGACAGTGGAGACAGTGAGGACAGTGAAGACAGTGAGGACAGTGAGGACAGTGAGGACAGTGGAGACAGTGAGGACAGTGAAGACAGTGAGGACAGTGAAGACAGTGAGAGCTGCCAGCAGTAACTCTCTGAACTCACCTGTCTAGGAGGCATGAATCACTGTAACGAAGAGGCAGTGATACACAGCTGCTGCCCCAGACAGGAAGAGGAGGGGCTCACCAGACAGGAAGGGGAGGGAGTTACCAGACCGAAATGGGAGGGGCTTACCAGCCAGGGAGGGGAGGGGCTTACCAGACAGGAAGGGGAGAGGCTTACCTGAAAGGAAGGGGAGGGGCTCACCAGACAGGAAGAGGGAAGGAGCTGCTGACTCCTAGATGGTTAAACAGACTGAGAATGCATATAAACAGTGATGATGTCATTCAGGCACTCTGGAGGTTTCTGGGAATGTGAGGCTTTTTTTCTGAGGACTACAACCTCCCAAGAACTGGGACAGGAACAGGAACTACACAAGGATGAAACACTTTCTGGGAACCTTTTCAATTATATTTGTTGAAATAAGCAGTTAGTTAACAGTGGTTAAAGGATAAAGAAACAATTTGTGATTTGTGAGTTTATTATCTACAGAAATAGGTCATTTTGTGAGGCTAGTTGATATAAAGTGTTCCCAAACCTCTGGAGCACAGAGTAATAAACAGCCTCTTTACGATGTTGAGCAAAAGGGAAACATATTGCTTGTTTTCTCTTTAATGGCTGTTCTCCTAAGATTTACAAGAATAGGATCTAAAATGCAAAAGAGCATCTGAAGTTGTCAAAATGTATAATGTGAATCTCCTTCTTAGGGAGATGGGTGACCACACAGAGCAACTAAGGAACCATTTCAGACAACTATGGTTTTAACAGCTACATACTGAACATCACAAATAACCCTCACATCAACACATAACCCTCACATCAACACCTAACCCTCACATCAACACATAACCCTCACATCAACACATAACCCTCACATCAACACATAACCCTCACATCAACACATAACCCTCACATCAACACTCTGACTAGCACAAACATTTCACCTCTGGAGTCTCTCATTATCTCAATATAGCATCTACATCATAATATGATGATTCAAAAGACATATAGGACTATTTCAAATGGTACATCCTGAAATGCATCTTAGGATCTCCAGGTATACAGAACAAATCACGTATATGTAGAATCACATACATGTGGAAGCACATATATGTAGAATGATATACAAACAGAATCACATACATGTAAAATACCAACTTGTAGTGCTGTAGATAGGAACCGTTTTACTATTGCAACTATAATAATAGAAGTGAAGATACTGAACTATAGAGTTTGTTTTAAACTGTCATTCATGATTTATCTGACGTAAGTACAAGACCAGTATGCTGTGTTTGAAATATGATTGTGTGTAGTAGTGACTGAGTATGTACAGTGTGTGTATGTGTGTGTGTGTCTATGTGGACAGTGTGTGTATGGGTGTGTATGTACCTGTTTGTGTGTGTGTGTGTGTCCATGCTTACACAAGTGTGTGTGTATGTACTGTATGTGTGTGTATGTGTATGTATGTGCTGTATGCGTGTGTATATGTGTGTGTGTGTATGTACTGTACGTGTGTGTATGTGTGTGTGTGTGTGTGTGTACTGTATCTGTGTGTGTATGTACTGTATGTGTGTGTGTGTGTGTGTGTGTATGTACTGTATGTGTGTGTGTGTGTGTGTGTGTGTGCTGTATCTGTGTGTGTGTGCTGTATCTGTGTGTGTATGTACTGTATGTGTGTGTGTGTGTGTGCTGTATCTGTGTGTGTATGTACCGTATGTGTGTGTTTCTCAGGTCTTAGGTGAAGAAGTCTTTGGAAATGGCCTCTACAAAGTTGGGAGCAGACATGAGGATGCCGATGGTGCAGAGGATGGTGAACAGAGAGAAGGCCATGAGACACAGCCGGTCGATGACAGCAGCAGCAAACTTCCACTCACTGCACAGACTCTCATCCTCATCCTGACTGCGGAAGCGCTTGGCGATGTACCGCACCTCCTCCAGGATCTTGGTGAGGTCTGACTCTCCGGAGCTTCCTGGACCCAGGCCCCCGCTGGGCCCCGCGCTGCCCAGAGAGGAGAGCCCTGCCCCGGGCAGCAGCACTTCCTCCTCCCCCGCCCCCACCAGCCTGGAGCACGGCACCCCAGGCTCAGGGGAGGTGCTGTAGTGCATGCTGTCCATGCCCCTGAAGCCCAGGTAGAGCATGTTGCCGTTGGAGGGTGTGAGCGCCCCTGGTGGAGGCTGGTCTCCACGCTGGCCAGGCTGCCGCGGGGCTGCTTGTTGTGGCAGGCTGGACGCACCCGCTCCTCCCCTGGACGCTTCATACGCAAGAACCAGGCGCACCAGTTCAGCAGCACGACACGGGTCTGAGGAGCAGAGGTCAGGGTAGGTACACGTGTGGGGGTGGGGTGCAGAGCTCTGGTTAGGGCAGGTGTAGGGGTGTAGACATGGGTGTGTAGTCCTTCTAGAAAGACCTTTCATATTGTTTCAGCTCCTGACCCAGTGTGGTCTTCAAGGTTGAACTGTGGCAGTCTGACTTTCTTATAAACACATTTTCATTCCCCCTCACGGCCCCCGGCCAACAGCTAACCCCCCCCCCCCCCCCCTGGGATCCTCTCATGTAGAAACCTTAACCTTCAGGAGAGGCAGCTCCATAATGGGATTCTGTGTTCGCAGTTTGGGCTTCTGACTGACTTACCCACTTTGGCATTTTGCCTCCGTCTGGGTCGTGATGGTGGTACTGCAGCACCAGGACGGTGGCAATGACCGACAAGCCCACGATCACCATGGTGGTGGCAAAGTACTGGGCTGGAACACAGAACACAGGCTGTCAGGGAACAGACCTGTGCAGGGAAGGGGGGGGCAGACTGGCTCTGAACCTCTTTCTAACCAGATGTCAGCTAGAGAAGCCGCTACAGCAGAGAGACACAGCAGAGAGACACAGCAGAGACACAGCAGAGAGACACAGCAGAGAAACAGCAGAGAGACACAGCAGAGACACAGCAGAGAGACACAGCAGAGACACAGCAGAGAGACACAGCAGAAACACAGCAGAGACACTGCAGAGAAACAGCAGAGAGACACAGCAGAGAGACACAGCAGAGACACAGCAGAGAAACAGCAGAGAGACACAGCAGAGAGACACAGCAGAGACACACAGCAGAGAGACAGCAGAGAGACACAGCAGAGACACAGCAGAGACACAGCAGAGAAACAGCAGAGAGACACAGCAGAGAGACACAGCAGAGACACAGCAGAGAGACACAGCAGAGAGACACAGCAGAGACACAGCAGAGAGACACAGCAGAGAGGCACAGCAGAGACACAGCAGAGAGACACAGCAGAGACACAGCAGAGAGACAGCAGAGAGACACAGCAGAGAGACACAGCAGAGAGACACTGCAGAGAGACACAGCAGAGAGACACAGCAGAGAGACACAGCAGAGAGACACTGCAGAGACACAGCAGAGAGACACAGCAGAGAGACACAGCAGAGACACCCAGCAGAGAGACACAGCAGAGAGACACTGCAGAGACACAGCAGAGAGACACAGCAGAGAGACACAGCAGAGAGACACAGCAGAGAGACACTGCAGAGACACAGCAGAGAGACACAGCAGAGAGACACAGCAGAGACACAGCAGAGAGACACAGCAGAGAGACACAGCAGAGACACCCCAGCAGAGAGACACAGCAGAGACACAGCAGAGAGACACAGCAGAGACACAGCAGAGAGACACAGCAGAGACACAGCAGAGAGACACACAGCAGAGAGACACAGCAGAGAGACACAGCAGAGAGACACTGCAGAGACACAGCAGAGAGACACAGCAGAGAGACACAGCAGAGAGACACAGCAGAGAGACACAGCAGAGAGACACTGCAGAGAGACACAGCAGAGAGACACAGCAGAGAGACACAGCAGAGAGACACAGCAGAGAGACTGCAGAGAGACACAGCAGAGAGACACTGCAGAGAGACACAGCAGAGAGACACTGCAGAGACACAGCAGAGAGACACAGCAGAGAAACAGCAGAGAGACACAGCAGAGAGACACAGCAGAGACACAGCAGAGAGACAGCAGAGAGACACAGCAGAGACACAGCAGAGACACAGCAGAGAAACAGCAGAGAGACACAGCAGAGAGACACAGCAGAGACACAGCAGAGAGACACAGCAGAGAGACACAGCAGAGACACAGCAGAGAGACACAGCAGAGAGGCACAGCAGAGACACAGCAGAGAGACACAGCAGAGACACAGCAGAGAGACAGCAGAGAGACACAGCAGAGAGACACAGCAGAGAGACACTGCAGAGAGACACAGCAGAGAGAGACACAGCAGAGAGACACAGCAGAGAGACACTGCAGAGACACAGCAGAGAGACACAGCAGAGAGAGACACAGCAGAGACACCCAGCAGAGAGACACAGCAGAGAGACACTGCAGAGACACAGCAGAGAGACACAGCAGAGAGACACAGCAGAGAGACACAGCAGAGAGACACTGCAGAGACACAGCAGAGAGACACAGCAGAGAGACACAGCAGAGACACAGCAGAGAGACACAGCAGAGAGACACAGCAGAGACACCCAGCAGAGAGACACAGCAGAGACACAGCAGAGAGACACACAGCAGAGACACAGCAGAGAGACACAGCAGAGACACAGCAGAGAGACACAGCAGAGAGACACAGCAGAGAGACACAGCAGAGAGACACTGCAGAGACACAGCAGAGAGACACAGCAGAGAGACACAGCAGAGAGACACAGCAGAGAGACACTGCAGAGAGACACAGCAGAGAGACACAGCAGAGAGACACAGCAGAGAGACACAGCAGAGAGACTGCAGAGAGACACAGCAGAGAGACACTGCAGAGAGACACAGCAGAGAGACACTGCAGAGACACAGCAGAGAGACACAGCAGAGAGACACAGCAGAGAGACACAGCAGAGAGACACAGCAGAGACACAGCTGAGAGACACAGCAGAGAGACACAGCAGAGACACAGCTGAGAGACACAGCAGAGAGACACAGCAGAGAGACACAGCAGAGAGACAGCAGAGAGACACTGCAGAGAGACACAGCAGAGAGACACAGCAGAGAGACACAGCAGAGAGACACTGCAGAGAGACACAGCAGAGAGACACTGCAGAGAGACACAGCAGAGAGACACTGCAGAGACACAGCTGAGAGACACAGCAGAGAGACACAGCAGAGAGACACAGCAGAGAGACACAGCAGAGAGACACAGCAGAGACACAGCAGAGAGACACAGCAGAGAGACACAACAGAGACACAGCAGAGAGACACAGCAGAGAGACACAGCAGAGACACCCAGCAGAGAGACACAGCAGAGACACAGCAGAGAGACACAGCAGAGAGACACTGCAGAGACACAGCAGAGACACAGCAGAGAGACACAGCAGAAACACAGCAGAAACACAGCAGAGAGACACAGCAGAAACACAGCAGAAACACAGCTTGCAGTAATGCTACAGAGCCAGCCAGGCCTGTAAGTGACCAATAGCTCAGAGTGAGACTCTGTTTGACCTGTTTGCTTACTAGACTGCAGTTTAATCTTGTTAAGCATTTGCACCCCTCTCAGCAAAAAGCTGTTCAGGAGACGTAACACTTCCTGAACACAGTAAGTTCTGGAAACTGGTGTCTGCTGCTCATGTGCCACCTGTTTATGGGGAAGTCTCCATGTTTCCACGACGACGCGGGACGAATTCCATGCAGTGACAGTCCTAGTTTCTCAGGACTAACACCATGTGAAATACAGAGTGATGGGAGCAGGAGAGAGGAGGAGAGGAGTAGCAGAAGGAGGAGCAGGAGAAAGGGAGGAGTGGGACGAGAGGAGGAGGCGGTAACTCACCTATGAGGGGTACAGAGTCAGATGTGGCGGGCATGATTTCAGCTACCAACAGCATGAAGACCGTGAGAGAGAGCAGTACTGTGATGCCTGAGAGAGACAAGAACAGCTCTATACAGGTAGTGTCACATTCACCATCCCAGAGAGACAAGAACAGCTCTATAGTGTCACATTCACCAGCCCAGTAAGTCTACACAGCGAAATGCTCTTTGCTGACTCCATAGATGTGCTGTTATTATAAAATAGTAGATATGTATGAACAATTGAATATGTTGCTATAAATATAGATATGAGACGGTAGCAGACAATTTATGGCAGGATCTTTCTGAAGTACACAGGATTCAGTCCAATATTTCCCCACGAAAGAGTTTCATCATATAATCAAGAAGAAGTTGTTTTCTGAATCTGTTCAGAAAGCAGCCAATCAGAGCTCTCTAATCCACTGTGTCTTCCTCTGTGTCCTGGAGGGTCACATGGTGCTGCAGATAAGACAGTAACAGTATGGAAGTCCTTCAACCACAGTCTGTCTGCAGATCTGGAGACTCTCTGAAGCTCCTAATGAACTCTTCAGATCAATAAAACAGGCCGATACTGGGAGCAAGATGGATGCAGCACATTATTCTCATTAACAGCTGTTTGCTTACGCCTCTGACTCAGTAAATATCACAGGAAGTCCCAATATGGTACTGATGGAGCTTATGACAGACACACACACAGACACATCGACAATCACACACACACACACACACACACACACACACACACACACACACACACACACACACACACACACACACACACACACACACACACACACTCGTACACACTCACACTCTCACACATACACACACACCTACACACACATACACATACACAGACACACACATACACACAGACACTCGTACACACTCACAATCTCTCACACACACACATACACACACACAGACACTCGTACACACTCACACACTCACACTCTCTCTCTCTACACACACACACACACACACACACACACACACACACACACACACACACACACACACACACACACACACACACACACACACACACACACACACACACACACACACACACACACACACACACACATACATACTGTATATACACACTAACACACACATTTCCCCCTTGTGACATACATTCTGGTTTTATCCAGAACATCAGAAGGTTGGACAGTGTTCACCAGTGGGCAGGTTCAAATGAGACTGTGTTGTTATAGCTGCCCCTCCATCCCTCCCCTACCTGTCTAACCCTCCAGCCCCCCCACCTGTCTAACCCTCCAGCCCCCTACCTGTCTAACCCTCCAGCCCTCCCCTGCCTGTCTGACCCTCCAGCCCCCCACCTGTCTAACCCTCCAGCCCCCTACCTGTCTAACCCTCCAGACCCCCCACCTGTCTGACCCTCCAGCCCCCTACCTGTCTAACCCTCCATCCCTCCCCTACCTGTCTAACCCTCCAGCCCCCACCTGTCTAACCCTCCAGCCCCCTACCTGTCTAACCCTCCAGCCCTCCTCTGCCTGTCTGACCCTCCAGCCCCCTACCTGTCTAACCCTCCAGCCCTCCCACCTGTCTAACCCTCCAGCCCCCACCTGTCTAACCCTCCAGCCCTCCTCTGCCTGTCTGACCCTCCAGCCCCCTACCTGTCTAACCCTCCAGCCCTCCCACCTGTCTGACCCTCCAGCCCCTACCTGTCTAACCCTCCAGCCCTCCCACCTGTCTAACCCTCCAGCCCCCCCACCTGTCTAACCCTCCAGCCCCCCCACCTGTCTAACCCTCCAGCCCCCTACCTGTCTAACCCTCCAGCCCCCCACCTGTCTGACCCTCCAGCCCCCTACCTGTCTAACCCTCCATCCCTCCCCTACCTGTCTAACCGTCCAGCCCCCACCTGTCTAACCCTCCAGCCCCCTACCTGTCTAACCCTCCAGCCCTCCCCTGCCTGTCTGACCCTCCAGCCCCCCACCTGTCTAACCCTCCAGCCCCCTACCTGTCTAACCCTCCAGCCCTCCCCTGCCTGTCTAACCCTCCAGCCCCCTACCTGTCTAACCCTCCAGCCCTCCCCTGCCTGTCTGACCCTCCAGCCCCCTACCTGTCTAACCCTCCAGCCCTCCCACCTGTCTAACCCTCCAGCCCCCCCACCTGTCTAACCCTCCAGCCCTCCCACCTGTCTAACCCTCCAGCCCTCCTCTGCCTGTCTGACCCTCCAGCCCCCTACCTGTCTAATCCTCCAGCCCTCCCACCTGTCTAACCCTCCAGCCCCCCCACCTGTCTAACCCTCCAGCCCTCCTCTGCCTGTCTGACCCTCCAGCCCCCTACCTGTCTAACCCTCCAGCCCTCCCACCTGTCTAACCCTCCAGCCCTCCCCTGCCTGTCTAACCCTCCAGCCCTCCTCTGCCTGTCTGACCCTCCAGCCCCCTACCTGTCTAACCCTCCAGCCCTCTCACCTGTCTAACCCTCCCTGCCTGTGTTGGGATATTTCACCTGAGACAGGTATTGATTCCAGCAGTGTTCAGCAGCCTGGGGTCTGGCAGACAGGCCACACACAGAGAACACACTTCTAAACCTCCTCATTAAACCAGACTCATATCGAGTGTTCTGAAATCCTGTTCATCAAACTACCTCAAGTATCAATAATTCCTAAACAAGTGGGTGAATTGTTATTGCTAACAAGATCTGGATGTAAATTAAATCTTAATGAAACATCAAAATCTATAGTGCTCTATCATTAGAGCATGAAGCACGGAAGATAAATCTGCCTGTACTGTTTAGATACACACATACACACACACACCCACACACACAAACACACATACATACACAAACGAATGAACAGGATCTCAGGATCTCATAATCTTAGGATCTCATAATCTTAGGATCTCATGATCTCAGTCTGGGCAAAAAACGAACCCTGAAAGTTTCCTTGAGTCTGAGCAGAAGTCTGCAGGCTGAGGGCCCAAAATGGACGACAGTGTCTCACCCAGACAGATCAGACAGTGTCTCACCCAGACAGTGTCTCACCCAGACAGATCAGACAGTGTCTCACCCAGACAGTGTCTCACCCAGACAGATCAGACAGTGTCTCACCCAGACAGATCAGACAGTGTCTCACCTAGACAGTGTCTCACCCAGAGAGATCAGACAGTGTCTCACCCAGACAGTGTCTCACCCAGACAGATCAGACAGTGTCTCACCCAGAGAGATCAGACAGTGTCTCACCCAGAGAGATCAGACAGTGTCTCACCCAGAGAGATCTTCTCTCCAGAGTCAGCAGGCAGGAGGAAGACCAGCAGAGCCAGTGTGGAGATGAGGACACAGGGGATGAGCAGGTTCAGACCGTAGTAGAGTGTTCGTCTCCTCATCACCACCGTGAAGGTCACGTCAGGATACGGCTCCTTGCAGCAGTCATAGAAACGCTCGCTCCTGCGTCCTGGGACCTCTGGGGACACACACACAAGTGTGACACACGTGTGTGACATACACACGTGTGTGTAAAATACATTTATATACACACACATGTGTACAGTATATATTTATACACATGTGTGTGTACAATACATATATATCTATACACACATAAAGCATAAATACACACACATGTATACTGTATACATACACACACATACACACATACGTATATAAAGTATGAATACACACAGACAGAATATACACTTAAATGTACAGTACATACAAATATATACACTCAGAAAAACATAAACATGTTTGCATAAACAGAGAAAGTGAAGATACTTAACTGTTTTTGCACCCTTTTAATCATTAAAACAACAGATTAAAACATGGAACCCTCCATCTTGTTACCAGTTCAGATTAAAACATGGAACCTTCCATCTTGTTACCAGTTCAGATTAAAACATGGAACCCTCCATCTTGTTACCAGTTCAGATTAAAACATGGAACCCTCCATCTTGTTACCAGTTCAGATTAAAACATGGAACCTTCCATCTTGTTACCAGTTCAGATTAAAACATGAAACCCTCCATCTTGTAACCAGTTCAGATTAAAACATGGAACCTTCCATCTTGTAACCAGTTCAGATTAAAACATGGAACCTTCCATCTTGTAACCAGTTCAGATTAAAACATGGAACCTTCCATCTTGTTACCAGGTCCCTGCAGGTTCCTGCCTCAGAATCGTGGGTTTAGTTTCACACTAGCCTGGTGAAATGGCCAACATCCCTCCAGCTAGTTTAAATTAGGGTGTTTTGCCCCAAGTTATGCCCCATTGGCTGAGCATCTCTCCAGAGAGTGCCTGACATCTTCCTCCTCCTCCTCCCCCTCTCTCCTACAGCCCTCCTCCTCCCCCTCCTCCTCCTCTCCTTCTCTCCTACAGCCTCCCTGCTCCTTCTCCTCCCCCTCTCTCCTACAGCCCTCCTCCTCCCCCTCCTCCTCCTCTCCTTCTCTCCTACAGCCTCCCTGCTCCTTCTCCTCCCCCTCTCTCCTACAGCCCTCCTCCTCCCCCCCTCCTCCTCCTCTCCTTCTCTCCTACAGCCTCCCTGCTCCTTCTCCTCCCCCTCTCTCCTACAGCCCTCCCCTTCCTTCTCCTCCTCCTCCTCCTCCTCTTCCTCCCTCTCTTCCTCCTCTCTTTGTCCAGGCGTTCCTGATAACTAATGGTGGTCCCTCTCCATCCCCAGAGATCTGTGAGCAGAGCTTCACCCATCATTACCCAGCTACAGGCCTCTTCCTTCAGGGAGAGTAGAGGAAGAGAAGCTGATGCATGGAGCTCTGCACCCTGGTGTGAGCGGAGCAGGATCAAAACACAACCAGCCTCCCTACTCCTCCAGAAGGGACACATGTCTTCATGACAAGCTGCCAGAGGCCATGTTCACTTGGGGGATTACCATGACATTTTCTCAAAAGACATTCCTGGAGGAAAATGTACTTATAATAACTGTATTTGCATCTATAGTCAATAGGGCTGTCAAAACTGCTCAAAAATGACGTTCGAATATTCGAATATTCCCCACACATGTATTCGAATATATTCGAATATATTCACGTTTCCCGGTTGCGCATTAGGCACGTCAATAACAGGACAAATTAATACAACGAGACATAACTACTTGTGTGGGTAATATAAGTTAATTTAACAACATATTACCTACACAAAAATAAGTAGATGAACTAATGGCCAAGACCGCAGACCTTGGCCTCTCGCTCACACACACGCACTTTTTCTTTCTCTCTCTCGCCTGCACTGTCGCGCTCACTGCGCATAGCGATTTAAATGAACGACAACAATAAACAAATGCTGAGTGTTGATTAAATGTTTTGCGCAAGAAATTTAAGGTCGCGATTCTTGTCCCAAATACAAACAGTCTTGCCTGCTGCCGCTGTTTTTTGTGTGTTTTTTTACATTCAAATATACATTTTCATATTCGAAATTCGTTATTTAAACACTATTCGAATATATATTCGAATATAGAATATTCGTTGACAGCCCTAATAGTCAATCTACTGACGTTTACAGAGTGTTCAAAGAACAAACATTACAGTCTAGTTTCAGCATGTGATATGAGCTGCATGTGATATGAGCTGCATGTGATATGAGCTGCATGTGATATTACCTGCATGTGATATTACCTGCATGTGATATGAGCTGCATTTGATATGAGCTGCATGTGATATGAGCTGCATGTGATATGAGCTGCATGTGATATGAGCTGCATGTGATATCACCTGCATGTGATATGAGCTGCATGTGATATGAGCTGCATGTGATATGAGCTGCATGTGATATCACCTGCATGTGATATGAGCTGCATGTGATATGAGCTGCATGTGATATCACCTGCATGTGATATGAGCTGCATGTGATATCACCTGCATGTGATATGAGCTGTTTAAAGCTTCATTCTGAGTGTCACCATGAAGGAGAAGCGCTGTGCTGACAGCTTTCAGCTAACAGACAGAACTGACATGAACCAGGGAGGGTTGAGAAGTCTGACTTAGTTCAGAAAGCTTCACGTAATCATCCAGATGACCGGGCAGAAAGAGCCTGGAGATTCACATATATAACAAGACTGAACAACAGCTCGGAGGTTTTGATACGCGTTGGGGTTTGTTATGTAAATCCTCCTGTTTCCTTCCCTCCTCAACAACATCTTTAGAAGCAGCAAAACAAGCCTGAAGGAGTTACTGAAGCTGAGAGAGACTGATCCTGCTGTACACTAACACACTAAAGCAGTGATCCTGCTGTATACTGACACTGAAGCAGTGATCCTGCTGTATACTGACACACTGAAGCAGTGATACTGCTGTATACTGACACACTGAAGCAGTGATCCTGCTGTACACTGACACACTGAAGCAGTGATACTGCTGTACACTAACACACTGAAGCAGTGATACTGCTGTACACTAACACACTGAAGCAGTGATCCTGCTGTACACTAACACACTGAAGCAGTGATCCTGCTGTACACTGACACACTGAAGCAGTGATACTGCTGTACACTAACACACTGAAGCAGTGATACTGCTGTACACTAACACACTGAAGCAGTGATACTGCTGTACACTGACACACTGAAGCAGTGATACTGCTGTACACTGACACACTGAAGCAGTGATACTGCTGTACACTGACACACTGAAGCAGTGATAATGCTGTACATTAACACAATGAAGCAGTGATACTGCTGTACACTGACACACTGAAGCAGTGATAATGCTGTACACTAACACACTGAAGCAGTGATACTGCTGTACACTAACACATTTACATTTATTCACTATATGACTTACAAGAGAGAGCTTTACAAAAGAGCATCGGTCACTGATCATAGCAACGTGATAGACCCCAAACACAGCAGGTTTAAAGATTCTAAGACATACATCATGAGAAGCCAATAAGTGCCAAGGAAAGAGCTATGAGAGTATTCAGCCAAACAGGTTTACAAATTTAAACAGCAAGCAAACAGCAAGGCAGCAACAACAACAGCCGCAGCAGCAACAACAACAACAGCAACGACAGTGCACCTGACTGTGAGTACAAAGAAAACCCATGTAGGATTAGCACCATCAGGAAGACAACAGGTCTCCTGGTCTGTGTTTCTGATGAAGGTGGGGAGTTGATTCTACCATTGGGGAGCCAGACAGGGGAAGAGTTTGTGTTGGGCTCTGGCGCTCTTGAGGGGGTACCACTAGACGGTTGTCAGAGGAGGACCGTAGGTGGCAGGCAGGGGTGTAAGGTTGGAGGAGAGAGTTGATATAGCTTGGGGCAGTCCTATTCACTGCTCTGAAGGTCAGCACCAGGGTCTGGAATCTGATACGGGCCATGATGGGAAGCCAGTGGAGGGAGATGAGGAGCAGGGTGACATGAGAGTGTCTGGGTACACTAACACATCTGAAAGCATCTTAAGAAAACCTTCCAGCTGAATGTTGCCCAGCTAGATAAAGTTCATCCCTGAACTCACCGACCAGGTCCCACTCTCCATTAGGGATGTATCCAGTCACGTCTGCCTCCACCATCTGCAGGTCCAGGGACCAGCCTCCGTATGTCCAGGAGCCAAACTTCAGGTCACAGCGCTGGACATCAAAGGGAAACCAGCGAACATCTATGTAACATGTGCTCTTGAAGATCCCTGTGCAGAGGATGCAGGAAGACAATTGCATAAAGAAAATAGACTGTTGACACAAACACTTAAAATAATTTGTATTTTCTAATAAACATTAGCAAGATTTCAATTATTCAGTGGATTCTGACACCTGGTAGAATGTAGACTAGAACTCAGAATGTCCCTGTGTTCCTAAAGAGCCTGGCCTCAGGAAGGGGAGATGGGGGGGGGCTTTTGATCACAGGTCTGCTTGATTCAGATGAGATTTCCTCTGTTAACTAGAGGTGCTCGGTGAAAAATAGGAAATAGGAATAATGATTTTACAATGAAATATAAAAATATTTCTCCTATGATTGTGTGGAATTATCAGAGGGCCAAGCGCATAGCTGTGGTGAATCCCAGCGGACATGATGAAGAGGAGGAGCAGGAGGAGGCACACTTGCCCAAGCAGAAAGAATGGAGACAACCCTCTTGATTTACATGCACTGGCTCCCTCCAGTAAGATAAATAGCAGAGAAATTCAATTTGTTCCCAATCACTAAGCGTGTGCAAAGCGCTTCCTCCCGTCTCCTCCTTCATCCCAGCGCTCCCCTCTGTGTTCGATGTCTTTCCCCTGCCATAAGGTCTCTCTGGACCTTTGTGAATGGCCTGTTGGACTGAACTGTTTGACTGAATGGCCTGCTGGACTGAATGGCCTCTCACTGATAGTGGGTTGGTCCTTCTATTTAGCATCCCTCCCTCCCTCCCTCCCTCCCTCCCTCCCTCCCTCCCTCCCTCCCTCCCTCCCTCCCTCCCTCCCTCCCTCCCTCCCTCCCTCCCTCCCTCCCTCCCTCCCTCCCTCCCTCTCTCTTCCTCCCTCCCTCGCTCCCTCCTTCCTCCCTCTTCACTGGCTGGCATCAGGCTGTGTTTGTGAGTACTGATTATTTAACAGCCTGATGTTTATCAGTCCAGTGTTTCTCCTGGAGGAATAGGAGCAGGAGGAGGGCTGGGGTGAGTAGGAGGTTAGGGAGGAGGAGGTATGGAGGTTAGGGAGGAGGAGGTATGGAGGTTAGGGAGAAGGAGGTGAAGACTGCTCCTGGAGATATTACCTCTCAGATCCAGTTTAGATGTCTCAGTTACCGTCTTGATCGAAATTCTGATATCAATCAATGCCGGTCTTAACGACCTTCTTAAAGGTCATAAAGCAGATTTACTGAGCTCCCTCTGACAGCTCATAAGGAACTCTGCTGGTCTCTGTCCAAAATCAAGATGAGTCAGTTGTGTCAGCCAACACACAGCTGTTTACATGAGGGGTGTGTTGGGCTGATGCTGTGCAGGATGCAGCTAATCAACATCAGATCTGCATGACTTGATGTGTTAGTTCTGGTTGGCTCAGTATCACAGGCCCCGCCCCTGTGGGAGTGTGGCTGGGGTCAGCAGGGGTCATGAGAGCAGGGAAGAGGGGGTCAGGTCAGGTGCTGGCTAGATGAACACCTGGCTAATACACTGTACTGCAGCCAAGAGCATGGTGGGGTGAGGGGCAGCAGGCTCACCTGGGGGCAGGTACTGACAGTAGTCTGGGGGGGTAGAGGGGCAGCAGGCTCACCTGGGGGCAGGTACTGACAGTAGTCTGGGGGGTAGAGGGGCAGCAGGCTCACCTGGGGGCAGGTACTGACAGTAGTCTGGGGGGGTAGAGGGGCAGCAGGCTCACCTGGGGGCAGGTACTGACAGTAGTCTGGGGGGTAGAGGGGCAGCAGGCTCACCTGGGGGCAGGTACTGACAGTAGTCTGGGGGGGTAGAGGGGCAGCAGGCTCACCTGGGGGCAGGTACTGACAGTAGTCTGGGGGGTAGAGGGGCAGCAGGCTCACCTGGGGGCAGGTACTGACAGTAGCCTGTAGAGTTCACCAGCACGTTGGTGTGGAAGGTGGCATCAAAGCGTTCATCAGCGCTGCGGAGGCACATGCAGAAGAGCAGTTAGCCTCCATTACAGCTTTATGTGTTCATAAAATCGAACCTTGTAGTTTTAGTGAGAAAACAAGCCCATTAAAGCACTCTGGGTGAGCTGGGTTAATGTGGCCATGACACAGGCTGTGTAAATCACAGTTTCACAGCCCAGCACAGCCCAGCACAGCCCAGCACAAACATCTGCTGTAGGCACAGAGGGAACATCAACACACAGACACAGACAAACTGTACAAACGTTGTTATGCAGCTCAGATACACGCACACTCAAATACACACACAAACACACAGACACACAGACGCGCACACACAGACAGTCAGTGAGAAGGTTATCTAAGCGTTTGAATGAGCAGAGCCAGATTTAGGCTCAGGTGCTTCAGACACTCAAACATAAACAACAGATGTGACCACACACACACACACACACACACACAGACTCACACTGACACACAGACTCACACAGACTCACACTGACACACAGACTCACACACAGACACACACAGACACACACACTTGAGCCCTTCTGCTTTGCAGCCTAGCCGGAGGTGACTGATGGACATGGAGGGATGGGAAGTTAGAGGGGTCACCACATCCTATATCAGCAGGAAACACATCACCACATCCTGTATCAGCAGGAAACACATCACCACATCCTATATCAGCAGGAAACACATCACCACATCCTATATCAGCAGGAAACACATCACCACATCCTGTATCAGCAGGAAACACATCACCACATCCTATATCAGCAGGAAACACATCACCACATCCTATATCAGCAGGAAACACATCACCACATCCTGTATCAGCAGGAAACACATCACCACATCCTATATCAGCAGGAAACACATCACCACATCCTGTATCAGCAGGAAACACATCACCACATCCTGTATCAGCAGGAAACACATCACCACATCCTGTATCAGCAGGAAACACATCACCACATCCTGTATCAGCAGGAAACACATCACCACATCCTGTATCAGCAGGAAACACATCACCTGTTGTACAGCAGTATGTCCGGCCTCCAGATCTGATTGTCTGGGAACCTGACGTTGGTGACTCCAGGGTAGTCTGAGGTGTTCCAGCGCAGGTAGTGGTCTGTCCAGTACTGGAGATCACACACACACACACACACACACACACACACACACAGAAGGCTACATGACGTTGTTTCCTTAGGTAAAGCACTTCACCCTGCTTGCCTCAGGGGGAATGTCCCTGGACTTGCTGTAAGTCGCTCTGGATAAGAGCATTTACTCAATGTAACTGTAAACATAATTCAATTCTGGAATCTTCCGCAGGCTTCTGTCTCCTGGCATTGGGCAGGTAGCTTAACTGACTTTCTATGAGAGGAGAGCGTTCTAAATGGGATTACTCAGAGAAGAGCTTGTTAAATGAGTTCATGCTTTGGAAGTGGACATTGATATTCCTGTCGCTGACTGGCTTTTAGAACAGAGGTAACATCAGGTGAATACCTTTAAGAGAATGATCTGAAACACTCATTCAGCTCCTCTGTTAGAGATATTCATGCCGTAAAAAACATGATGCGCTGTTAATAAGCACCATAACCCAGGAAGAGGAATCTGCTGTGGGTGTGTATATTTTGTGGTAGTTTCCTCTTGAGGGCAATTTGTGAGTTTTTTTTTCTTTACCCCAGTAAAAATTATTATTACTGTGAAACCTTTAAGGAATTACAGTTACGGATGTTGACATTTGAAAAATACCGGCACCTTTGGGCCAGAGAAACATCTACCATCCAAACAGAGATGAACACAGCCCACCAGAGAGGGGGGGAGAGGGAGGGAGGAGAGAGAGAGAGGGAGGGAGGGAGGGAGGGAGGGAGGGAGGGAGAGAGAGAGAGAGAGAGAGAGAGAGAGGGAGGGAGGGAGGGAGGGAGGGAGGGAGGGAGAGGAGAGAGGGAGAGAGAGAGAGAGAGAGAGAGAGAGAGGGAGGGAGGGAGGGAGGGAGGGAGGGTGGGAGGGAGGGAGGGAGGGAGGGAGGGAGGGAGAGAGAGAGAGAGAGAGAGAGAGAGAGAGAGAGAGGGAGGGAGGGAGGGAGGGAGGGAGGTGCTGTTGACCGCTCCAAAACTAATCAAGCAAAAAGACTAGTTTGAACTGGAAGCAATTTTGTCGACAATATGTGGTGAGAAAAGGTTTGACAAAAAGCCGGAAGCACAAAACAACCTTTAGTAATCAAGGGGAAGCGTTAGCAAAAGATTATGACGGATTTATTAGCGGTTCTGAACTTTTTCCTTGGGGGAATTAGTGGGAGGGTTAAGGCCAGTGATAAGAAACCTAATTAAATTCCAGTTGCTCAATGAAATAGCTTTAAAAAGAGCTATTCAAAAAAAGGACCTTGTGACACTGACATTAGCTTCCAGAGTTTGGCCTCTGCTAACTATAAGACATGTAGCAGAAGCTGTTTCCCATACTGAGCGAGTCACTGAATACTGAGGCAAGGTTATCTGAACTCTTAAAAGGGCTGAGACAGCAGGTGTCATACTCAGGCTTTTAACTGCCATACACACTGACTAGAATGGAAGTATTTGTGGAAGCGGGGTGAATCCCACAGTCCCTATTCTCTGATACTTTGAGTTTCTCCTCCAACTGCAGTTATCTGGGTCAAATCCACAGCATTAGGGAACTAATCCATTTAGCCACTATGGAAGCCAAATTGAAAGAGGACAACATTGTTCAGCTCTACATTCATTATGAATGTTTAATTTCCCCTGTCTCTCCAGGTCCATATGAGCTGTCTCTTTGGTCATTTGTAATGTTCCATACTTTCAGGGTTTAATTTGCTTAATGCTGGAGCCAGTCCCTGTGTCAGTCTGTGCTGGAGCAGGTAGCTGGAGCAGGATCAGGAGGCCTACATGTCTTCAGGCTTGGGTTTGTGGAGCAAGGTCACACCCATCGAGCAGATATGCTGAACAGAGCTGTTTGTTTGACCTCTGAAGGGGCCAAACAGCTTCTTACAGTGGACAAGTGAGGGTCGTTAGTATTTACTAAAACTACTTGACAGACAAGGAAGGAGAGGACAAGTGTCTTGAGACAGGACAGGACAGAGGACAGGACATAGGACAGAGGACAGAGGACAGGAGAGAGGACAGAGGACAGAGGACAGGACAGATGACAGGACAGAGGACAGGACAGAGGACAGGACAGAGGACAGAGGACAGGAGAGAGGACAGGACAGAGGACAGGACAGAGGACAGGACAGAGGACAGGACAGATGACAGAGGACAGGAGAGAGGACAGGACAGAGGACAGGACAGATGACAGGACAGAGGACAGGACAGAGGACAGAGGACAGGAGATAGGACAGGACAGATGACAGGACAGAGGACAGGACAGAGGACAGGACAGAGGACAGAAGACAGGAGAGAGGACAGGACAGATGACAGGACAGAGGACAGGACAGAGGACAAGACAGAGGACAGGACAGAGGACAGGACAGAGGACAAGACAGAGGACACGACAGAGGACAGGACAGAGGACAAGACAGAGGACAGGACAGAGGACAGGACAGAGAACAAGACAGAGGACAGGACAGAGGACAGGACAGAGGACAGGACAGAGGACAGGACAGAGGACAAGACAGAGGACAGAGAACAAGACAGAGGACAGGACAGAGGACAGGACAGAGGACAGGACAGAGGACAGGACAGAGAACAAGACAGAGGACAGGACAGAGGACAGGACAGAGGACAGGACAGAGAACAAGACAGAGGACAGGACAGAGGACAGGACAGAGGACAGGACAGGACAGAGAACAAGACAGAGGACAGGACAGGACAGAGGACAGAGGACAGGACAGAGGACAGGACAGAGGACAGGACAGAGGACAGAGGACAGGACTCACCAGCTGCAGCCAGATGTTGGTAGTGAGGACCTGGTTCTTTTCATCCTGTAAACCCAGAATACATCAGATACACACGTCACACAGGATAACAGTGTCTCCTAGCTATCATTACTACGTCACAAAGGATAACAGTGTCTCCTAGCTATCATTACTACGTCACACAGGATAACAGTGTCTCCTAGCTATCATTACTACGTCACACAGGATAACAGTGTCTCCTAGCTATCATTACTACGTCACACAGGATAACAGTGTCTCCTAGCTATCATTACTACGTCACACAGGATAACAGTGTCTCCTAGCTATCATTACTACATCACAAAGGATAACAGTGTCTCCTAGCTATCATTACTACGTCACACATGATAACAGTGTCTCCTAGCTATCATTACTACATCACACGGGATAACAGTGTCTCCTAGCTATCATTACTACATCACAAAGGATAACAGTGTCTCCTAGCTATCATTACTACATCACACAGGATAACAGTGTCTCCTAGCTATCATCACTACATTACACAGGATAACAGTGTCTCCTAGCTATCATTACTACGTCACACAGGATAACAGTGTCTCCTAGCTATCATTACTACGTCACACAGGATAACAGTGTCTCCTAGCTATCATTACTACGTCACAAAGGATAACAGTGTCTCCTAGCTATCATTACTACATCACACAGGATAACAGTGTCTCCTAGCTATCATTACTACATCACACATGATAACAGTGTCTCCTAGCTATCATTACTACATCACACATGATAACAGTGTCTCCTAGCTATCATTAATTCATGTCCAGTAAATATTTACTGTGTGTCCTGTTTATGAGACTAATGCTGTTGCTATGGCAGAGTTCAGGTGCTGGACAACCATGTCACCCGTGATGTCACAGACAGACAGGCACTATACGTGACCAGCCAATCAGGAGAAAGACTCAGTCATGCTGTGTCTAATTCAGTGTCCCAGCAGGAACATCACATCTAGCAAGATAACTTCTACCTCATGCACGTTACCACAGGCCTCTGAAAGCTCAAATTATTTTACCTACTTGTATACATTCAGCTTCACTATGTTGTATTGAACTTTGTAAAGAACATTTTAAACTGCTTACATAATAGTGTATCTGATCATTGTGCATGTTAAATTGTGTGTGATAATGTGCTCTATTCCCAGAGTGAAGTCATCATTGCTGAGTATCCAGTCTGTGTGTTTGATGTCTAACTCTCCTCCCACCTGAACCCACCTGAACTCTGTCTGCTCTGAGCTCCACCACCCTGAACTACAGCACCCACAATGCATCAGCATGGAGACAGGATTGACAGATCATGGGTCAGGACTCAGTCTGGTTGAGTTGCTGTTCTTTAGCCTCGTGTGCCAAACACACTTCATCAAATATTGACTTGGGTCAGAATGTTTGTTTTTCCAGTCAATAGGGAGCAGTTGTGTCCTCAGCTGAGGGTAACTAGTTCTGCTGACCGTGAAACATCAGTGAAGCGTCTGAAAATATCTTCAAGCATTAGAACTCCTCTGGGAAGGAAACTAAACTAAACAGCTAAATGAAACGGTAACTAGTGTCTGAAGCAAATCAACATTTCAGGCTTGGCTTTCTGCATTCACTCCTGTCATGAATGACACAGTATAACACTCAAAACATCCAAAACACCAGAAACATGCTGAGTGCGTGTGTGTGTGTGTGTGTCAGGCTGTAAATGATGGGGAGATGAGAGGGTACAGTCCCCTGCCGGGGGGGGTCCTGCTGGGGGGGGGGCACTGCTATTCCTTTTGTTGTTTGTGTGTGCACATGTAAGACACCTTGAATGTGATAATGCTGTGATGGTGAGTGAGCAGGTGTACAGTGGTGCTATGATAATGCTGTGATGGTGAGTGAGCAGGTGTACAGTGGTGCTATGATAATGCTGTGATGGTGAGTGAGCAGGTGTACAGTAGTGCTATGATAATGCTGTGATGGTGAGTGAGCAGGTGTACAGTGAAGCTATGATAATGCTGTGATGGTGAGTGAGCAGGTGTACAGTGGTGCTATGATAATGCTGTGATGGTGAGTGAGCAGGTGTACAGTGAAGCTATGATAATGCTGTGATGGTGAGTGAGCAGGTGTACAGTGGTGCTATGATAATGCTGTGATGGTGAGTGAGCAGGTGTACAGTGAAGCTATGATAATGCTGTGATGGTGAGTGAGCAGGTGTACAGTGGTGCTATGATAATGCTGTGACGTTGACCTCACCACATCCATGATCTGCATGAGGCTGAAGCTGAAGTGGACGGTGAGGAGTGGGAGTCATTGAACACCGGCCGCTCCAGAGGACTGTAGTCCCTCATCAGGTCCCTGTAGAGACGCCGCTGGTGCTGCCCCTGCTGGCTCACTAACACACACAGCCTGGTTACTACACACACACAGCCTGGTTACTACACACACACAACCTGGTTACTGCACACACACAACCTGGTTACCACACACGCACGCACGCACACACACACACACACACACACACACACACACACACACACACACACACACACACACACACACACACACACACACACACACACACACACACACACACACACACACACACACACACACACACACACACACACACACACACACACACACAGCCTGGTCACTACACAAAGGGCCTAATTTACTTCAAAATAACTGAATGTTTGAGTTCACATTGATGATTCCTGAATAGGAAAGCCCTCCAATAAATCCCTTTTATAACCTCAGTTACTGTCCAGAATTAAATTGCGCAGCTCTCAGAGAATCTCCAGTGCTTTACATAAAGACACCATGCATTCAATCAATTGAAAAACATTGACATGGAAATAGTATGTCACTGCTGGATCAATGGCTGCACTGTAATACAGAGGACATGTTTAATGCTAATAGCAAGGCCAGAGGGTTCATCTCCAGGCTGAAGACAATGTCAGACAGGGTCTCCAACCCTGGAGAGACACTGTCTTTCTGGCTGTAGCACCTGATTTAACAGGTCCAAAAGATGATCAGGTGGGCTAGATTAGGTGGGGTTAGATGGTAACTCTCCAGGAGCAGGGTCAGAGTGTCACCCTACAGGAGGGTCTCTCTCCAGGAGCAGGGTTAGAGTGTCACCCTACAGGAGGGTCTCTCTCCAGGAGCAGGGTCAGAGTGTCACCCTACAGGAGGGTCTCTCTCCAGGAGCAGGGTCAGAGTGTCACCCTACAGGAGGGTCTCTCTCCAGGAGCAGGGTTAGAGTGTCACCCTACAGGAGGGTCTCTCTCCAGGAGCAGGGTTAGAGTGTCACCCTACAGGAGGGTCTCTCTCCAGGAGCAGGGCTAGAGTGTCACCCTACAGGAGGGTCTCTCTCCAGGAGCAGGGTTAGAGTGTCACCCTACAGGAGGGTCTCTCTCCAGGAGCAGGGTCAGAGTGTCACCCTACAGGAGGGTCTCTCTCCAGGAGCAGGGTTAGAGTGTCACCCTACAGGAGGGTCTCTCTCCAGGAGCAGGGTCAGAGTGTCACCCTACAGGAGGGTCTCTCTCCAGGAGCAGGGCTAGAGTGTCACCCTACAGGAGGGTCTCTCTCCAGGAGCAGGGTCAGAGTGTCACCCTACAGGAGGGTCTCTCTCCAGGAGCAGGGTCAGAGTGTCACCCTACAGGAGGGTCTCTCTCCAGGAGCAGGGTTAGAGTGTCACCCTACAGGAGGGTCTCTCTCCAGGAGCAGGGTTAGAGTGTGTCAAGGAAAACCAGTGTATTGTTTCCCAAGCATCTATAATTCGCTGTTACTCAAATAACCAAAGACATGAGAATCAAGTCAGATTACTGTACTTGCGTGCAAGGAGTGCTCACCAGACAGCTGAAAAAACACTGGCCTGAAAAACACTGACCAAGTAGTGGCCCGTTTGGCGTTTTGTAGAGATAAACACTTTTATAATGTATTATTATTATTAGACTGGGCATTAACAGAAGACAGGATATATGATGTCATTGTATACGTATAAAAATACTGATGATAAAAAACATCTGTTTGCTCCCCCCACCCTCTCATAGTTTCCCTGCCAGGCCAAAAGGAACATGTTGTTCCCTCATTTGGTCTCTATCTCGATCTAAAATACAGCACACAGCAACTTCAACAAGATACATATTATTTCTGTGTATTTTGCATAACTTTGATAAGTATAATTAGTTCACGATTATAAGTCTGATATAAGTTTTTATCACTATACTAAATTCTTCTAACAGAGTGTCACCCTACAGGAGGGTCTCTCTCCAGGAGCAGCAGGAATCCTAATACACACACAGTCATAACTTCCACACAGTTATAGAGTTTGTGCTCATTAGTCTGTTATCTAAACCCATCAGCCAACTAAACAGCGATAGAGAGTGTGACCATGAGTTACACTGACGCATAACAGACAGATCTAAAGTAAAATCATAACAGCTCTCTGGAATTAAACATGTTTTACAACAGGAGTGAAATGCAAACTAAGTGGTCCCGCTTAACAGGAGTGATTCACGTCACTGACGCTCATCAGACACTTCATCTACATCACGCATCTTTTATCTCTATGCCAATAAAGACAGTGAAATATCATGTGCATCACTGCAGAATCACAGCAGAACCACAGCATACCCTAGTAGTATTCTTGCCAAACTTTTATTTTTGTAATATATTTTTAAGAACATTTAGGGCGCACGGCGGCCGCGGACCAAGGAGGAGAAACCCCCGAATTAGACTGTTAAGACACCCACTGTGAAACTATCTCAACATGTCATATTAAGGTATGGTAATGCTGTCCCTGCCCAAATCAACACTGTTCTAGTTGAAGAACGCATGCAAACGTACCGTGGAACAAGCAGAAAATGACGAGGAGACTGAGAGGGGGGTCAGTCCTTCCATCTTCAGATTCAGAAGCAGCTGTGAGTTCTGAAACTACACTAAAGTACCAGAGTTACTGCTAAGATGAAGACAGTGAGCAGGCATGTTATCCAGGCTCTGCTCTCAGGCTCTGCTGTCAGGCTGTAATGATCAGATCTCCTCCCATGAGGAGGTTCTCCTGTTTCTACGATGCTGCACGGGGGGCCGCGTGCTGTTTCGCGTGCTCCTCCCTGAAGTCAGCAGCTCGAGCTCTGATGCTCATGGACACTGTAACATCCTTTCTGCTGGCGTTGTAATTACATCTTTAATACTTTAACTATTTTTACAACATTTGTAAATGGCAGCGTTTCATTTGAATCCATAAAGGATCGTTAAGAACATCCTACCAATACGCCAAGTTTTTTGTTTAGAGGGACTTGCCTTATTTAATATCACATTAATTAACGCGAGTGTTTGTACACTTCTCTTAGCGCCTCAGTGGAAAACCTTGCTGAGCTTTCCTATTTAGAACCCCCCCCCTAGTTAGAAAACCCCTATTTAGAAAAACCGAGACACAAGCGTCTCATAAATGTAATAAAACGTGTAATAAAAGAAAGCAGCGAATTTCCAATACTCAGACTGATTGCTTGGAGTTTCAGAATGTGCAGCTGCATTATTACACATGCAGACTGTCGAAGTCAGCGATCAAACTAAATATCAGAAGATGTTTGGAGGTTTAAGACGTCAGAGAAGCAGCCTGTGCTAAACCTGCCACGCCAAAGATGAGGGGCAGATGTTTCCAGGACAAGTGTTCATAGCTTAAAGATTTGCAGTGTTATTGTTAGCTGTGAGCACCATGCATGCTTGTGATTCATTGGAGACTTACTGAATAATTTGACTATGTTCTTAATAACAAACCTCCCTAATGGCCCACACTTCAAAATCAACGGTCCATATGTAGGACTTGGACCACTTTACGGGTTTATACAGAGGAGTCCAGATGATGCTGCTCTAAATGAATCTGTGGTCTAATCTCATTCTGGTCAAGAAGGCTTTTGATTGATTGTAGCCTCAGGTCAAAATTATATAGACCAATTTACTGCTCAGATGCTGCAGACTGATTTAAATAACCCCTAATGCAAGATTAACGAGCACAACTTTCCTCTGAAAGAAAAGTTCATAAAAACCAATTGACTTTTGTGGCAGTCATTCATTATGAATGGTGCAGCCTGTGTTCTGTTAAAGTTCAGAAGGACTCATCTGACATGATCTGTCATCTTCTGCTGTCACAACAAACTGACATCTAGTGTCCACCAGCAGTACTGCAGCCTTCTGCTCTGGAACAAGGTAATTATTAATCACACCAGACAAGGTCATTAATACAGACTTGCAGGATGGGGCTATCAGCGCATTGATTCCAGCAGTTCATCAAACTCACGCTGTAGTGGAGAATCTGGAGAGGAAGGCATCCAGGATCCCCAGGGTCTGGCTTTAAGGATGGACACATTAGGGGACGAGGGGTGAGGCTGTTACTGAGGAACCACAGACACAGCTCTAACAGGACCACAGACACAGCTATCTAATAGGACCACAGACACAGCTATCTAACAGGACCACAGACACAGCTCTAACAGGACCACAGACACAGCTATCTAACAGGACCACAGACACAGCTCTGACAGAAACACGGACACAGCTCTCTAACAGGACCACAGACACAGCTCTCTAACAGGACCACTGACACAGCTCTCTAACAGAAACACGGACACAGCTCTCTAACAGGACCACAGACACAGCTCTCTAACAGGACCACAGACACAGCTCTCTAACAGAAACACAGACACAGCTCTCTAACAGGACCACAGACACAGCTCTCGAACAGGACCACACACAGCTCTCTAACAGGACCACAGACACAGCTCTTTCACAGGAACACAGACACAGCTCTCTAACAGGAACACAGACACAGCTCTCTAACAGGACCACAGACACAGCTCTCAAACAGGACCACAGACACAGCTCTCTAAGAGGACCACGGATACAGCTCTCTAACAGAAACACAGACACAGCTCTCTAACAGGAACACAGACACAGCTCTCTAACAGGACCACAGACACAGCTCCCTTACAGGACCACAGACACAGCTCTCTAACAGGAACACAGACACAGCTCTCTAACAGGACCACGGACACAGCTCTCTAACAGGAACACAGACACAGCTCTCTAACAGGACCATGGATACAGCTCTCTAACAGGACCACAGACACAGCTCTCTAACAGGACCACAGACACAGCTCTCTAACAGAAACACAGACACAGCTCTCTAACAGAAACACAGACACAGCTCTCTAACAGAAACACAGACACAGCTCTCTAACAGAAACACAGACACAGCTCTCTAACAGGAACACAGACACAGCTCTCTAACAGGACCACAGACACAGCTCCCTTACAGGACCACAGACACAGCTCTCTAACAGGAACACAGACACAGCTCTCTAACAGGACCACGGACACAGCTCTCTAACAGGAACACAGACACAGCTCTCTAACAGGACCATGGATACAGCTCTCTAACAGGACCACAGACACAGCTCTCTAACAGAAACACAGACACAGCTCTCTAACAGGACCACAGACACAGCTCTCTAACAGAAACACAGACACAGCTCTCTAACAGAAACACAGACACAGCTCTCTAACAGAAACACAGACACAGCTCTCTAACAGGACCACGGACACAGCTCTCTAACAGAAACACAGACACAGCTCTCTAACAGGACCAGTTCCCACTTTACAGAACACCCTAACCCCTAACTGTGCTTTCAAACGCAAAGTGGACACAAACTTAATTTTGAACATTAAATATTTAATTTGGTTAGTGATTTAGCATCGATAAAATAAACATGAATTCTGCTAAACTTTTATGATGTTCACATGATCCATGAAGGTTAATTCTTTGAAATTTCTCCCCCCCAAAATCATCCCGAGGTCGCAGCGTTCTTCAGCTTCCCAGTCTGTCGCTGAGGTAACTGCTTGTTTTTGAGTCCTGCAGTAACATGTTGGCCACATCGAAGAACTTGTGTTCGTAGGCCAGTTTGTAGTATGTGTACACATCTTCACAGTGCTGAAGAAGTCTCTTCATGTTCTGTCCTGCACTGCTGGGAGGTTTGTTATGAATCATTCTGAAAGAAGCATCAGAACTCACATTAATCACAAGACTGACAAACTGGACAACCAAACTGAACACAGTGCTTAACAAACTGGACAACCAAACTGAACACAGTGCTTAACAAACTGGACAACCAAACTGAACACAGTGCTTAACGAATAGATATAGAACATTTATATAGTTTGACCCACAGTTTTCTAGTTTGACACTCATATTTTTCCATCGGACACTTTCTCTGGCGTAGCCCTGTAGTACCTCTGTGGCCCCCTAGGGGTGTGAGAAACACTAACAGCCCTAACACATGGAGCTGTGTAATCTGTGTCTGGCTGTCTGGCTGGAGGGACACTCACTTCTTAGAGATGTCCTCAAACAGGCTGGGGGTGAGGGGGCGGAGCCTGCTGAACTCCTCCAGGTAGGAGAAGTCTCCACTGACCACCACCTTCTGGTACAGCAGCTCAGCCACGTCCAGGCTGTAGTCATATGCCTCCGCAACCAGGAAGCTCTGGAGACAGGGGAGGGGGGGAGGGGAGGGGGGAGACCCCGGGGCAGCAGCACCAGGGAGGGACGTGGAGGAGAGGTGAGGAGACACAGAAGGAAGTTGAGTGGATGGTTGACATTTTCACTGTTACATGAGGGACTGGACTTGAACACTTGAGCTCTAAAGTAGAGCATGACTGCAGGTCAGCCCAGGTCCAAGTCCTCAGGTTAGGGTTGGTGTTCCTAGTTGATCTGCCTGCTGTTCGGCTGCGTACCTGGTAGCAGTGCGGCAGGGCGATGATGGTCCTGAGGAGGTCAGCTGGCTGCAGGTTGATGATCCGCTGCTCCTGACCCTGGTTCATGAAGTGCAGCTGCAGGGTCACCAGCTTGGCCATCCTCACACAGCGGGAAGCCTGGCGCACACAGGAGTCCTGAGAGACAGGACACAGGGTGAGGGGGGAGGGTGAGGGGGGAGGAGGGTGAGGGGGGAGGAGGGTGAGGGGGGAGGGTGAGGGGGGAGGAGGGGGAGGGGGGAGGAGGGGGGATGGGGGGGGAGGGGGGATGAGGGGGAGGGGGGAGGAGGGTGAGGGGGGAGGAGGGGGAGGGGGGAGGAGGGGGGATGGGGGGGGAGGGGGGAGGAGGGGGGATGGGGGGGGAGGGGGGAGGAGGGGGAGGGGGGAGGAGGGTCAGGGGGGAGGAGGGTCAGGGGGTACCTTACAGTAGGTCTTTGCAGTGCGGGCAGGTACCTTACAGTAGGTCTATGCAGTGTGGGCAGGTACCTTACAGTAGGTCTATGCAGTGCAGGCAGGTACCTTACAGTAGGTCTATGCAGTGCAGGCAGGTGCCTTACAGTAGGTCTATGCAGTGTGGGCAGGTACCTTAGAGTAGCTCTCTGCAGCGTCCTTCAGCAGGGTCAGGACCTTAAGCAGGCTGCTCTTCAGTTCTGGGGTTGCTGCTGTGTGGGAGAAAATGGAGCTGAATACCAACTTTGGCTGCATGAAGGCAGATGGAAACAAGCCACCCTGCCCCCTCGCCTTGGCCCCCCTCACCCCAGGGCTGGGCCCCCTCCCCTTGGCCCCCCTCACCCCAGGGCTGGGCCCCCTCCCCTTGGCCCCCCTCACCCCAGGGCTGGGCCCCCTCCCCTTGGCCCCCCTCACCCCAGGGCTGGGCCCCCTCCCCTTGGCCCCCTCACCCCAGGGCTGGGCCCCCACCCCTTGGCCCCCCTCACCCCAGAGCTGGGCCCCCTCCCCTTGGCCCCCCTCACCCCAGGGCTGGGCCCCCTCCCCTTGGCCCCCCTCACCCCAGGGCTGGGCCCCCTCCCCTTGGCCCCCCTCACCCCAGGGCTGGGCCCCCTCCTGGGACTGGATGAGTTTCAGCTGGGTGCGTGCCGCTCCTTCATGATTCTCTCCGATCTCCCTCCTCATGCTGAAGCACAGAGCCACCATGTTGTACTTCTCACTGTCCCCTGGCAGGCAGCGCCGCAGGTAGTCCAGCAGAGCTGTCTTCAGCCCTGCATTCTGCTACACACACCCCAGAGGCATGACAGCATCACCATCACAGTGTATCCCAGTGTGTGTGTGTGTACGTATCCCAGTGTGTGTGTGTGTGTGTATCCCAGTGTGTGTGTGTGTGTGTGTGTATCCCAGTGTGTGTGTGTGTGTGTATCCCAGTGTGTGTGTATCCCAGTGTGTGTGTATCCCAGTGTGTGTGTATCCCAGTGTGTGTGTGTGTGTATCCCAGTGTGTGTGTATCCCAGTGTGTGTGTATCCCAGTGTGTGTGTGTGTGTATCCCAGTGTGTGTGTATCCCAGTGTGTGTGTATCCCAGTGTGTGTGTATCCCAGTGTGTGTGTATCCCAGTGTGGTCTTACTGATGCCACGTTCTTCCTCAGCAGCATCTCAAAGCGATGGTTCTGATTGAGCAGGTCAAAGATGTAGGTCATGTCGTTATACCTGCCGATGCCTGTTAGAAGACGCACCTGCAGGGACACACACACACAAGTGAGAACACACACACACAAGTGTATGCACCCCCCCCCAGGTGACCCAGACCTACCAGCAGGCTGTAGCTGTCGCTGTGGGCCAGGTGTGTGTGACTCAGGTGCCGGGCGGCCTGTAGGACCCTGACGATCCCCTCCATGTTGCAGGTCAGACTGAAGCAGTCATGACTCAGGATCAGCAGCTCCACCACTGGACACACACAACCACACACACAACCACACACACACACAACCAGACACACACACACACACCATTATTATGGCACTGCCTGATAAAATACACAGTTCTATTGATGTTCTGATAGCTAGAGTAGTGATGGTGGACTGAGTGTGAGGGGGGTCCTGGGTGTGAGGGGGGTCCTGAGTGTGAGGGGGGTCCTGAGTGTGAGGGGGGTCCTGAGTGTGAGGGGGGTCCTGAGTGTGAGGGGGGTCCTGAGTGTGAGGGGGGTCCAGGGTGTGAGGGGGGTCCTGAGTGTGAGGGGGGTCCTGAGTGTGAGGGGGGTCCTGGGTGTGAGGGGGGTCCTGAGTGTGAGGGGGGTCCTGAGTGTGAGGGGGGTCCTGAGTGTGAGGGGGGTCCTGAGTGTGAGGGGGGTCCTGAGTGTGAGGGGGGTCCTGAGTGTGAGGGGAGTCCTGAGTGTGAGGGGGGTCCAGGGGAGACTCACTGCAGGCCAGCTCTCTCAGGGCCACAGAAGGCACCAGCTCCAGCAGACGGAGCCCCAGCAGGCTGGCATCTCCACACAGTTTAGCCAGCTGCAGGAAGGCCTCCCTGCCCTCCGCTGGCCTGAACATCTGCTTCTCTGCTGCGGACCAACATCACAGAACACAGCAGGTTCCACAGGTCCTCATAACTTGCCAGGTGTTAAAGATACACTTTGGGCTCTTATCTTGGACTGATGCGTACATCACTCTATTTTGCACCTGACGCAGCAGATTTTTCCCTCCACAGTCACACGTCGGTAAATTAAGGAATAAACAGCGAGAAAAGGAGGCGTGTTCTGACGTACATTTTCCCTGGTTCACCTTGTTAATCCACCATTATAATAGCAATGCTCCATGGAACCAGATCTCCTGCTTTTATAGGGAATGTGAGCTGACGCTCTGTTTTTTGCACCTTACGTCCAAACCACACCTACGAGTAATGAAGCCTCTTCAGACCAACCCACTTTAGCTTTGCACTGGGCGCAAGAGTCATTTATCCTGTCTGTATATTAGTAGCAGCGCTCAGAGTCTACTTGTGTTTCAGATTGTTAAATAGAGCCCAGAGTGTCTCAGCTCACCTGCGTCTCCATCCTGCATGGAGGCCTGCAGGCCCTGGAGCACAGCGGAGGACAGCATGGAGGCCAGAGTGTCTGGCTGCAGACCCTGAACACTGATGAAGGCCTGAGCCTTCTGGTAGCGATCAGCCTGCCTGGACAGCAGCACCTTCTGCAGCACAGCCAGCGGCTCCTCAGCTGAGAGCTCACTGTACGAGCATCGCAGCTCCTGGGGAACAGGGACACTCAGAACCACATAGAACCACACTGCAAGAACATCTACTGAGAAGAGCCTCTAAGAAGAGCTTCTGTGGAAGCTTTGGGCTCCTACCTTGGACAGTTCATACAGACTGAGGACCTGCTGGCAGTAACTCTTGCCGTGGTGACACTGATCCACCAGCAGGTGAAGCTGACTCAGGACCTGGTCGTCTGGGGAGGGGACCATCACAAAGGAGGACAGGCTGGCGAAGCTGGAGACTGCAGATAGAGACAGACATCACAGGAAATCACAGGAGATCACAGGAGATCACAGGAGATCACAGGAGATCACAGGAGATCACAGGATATCACAGACATCAAAGGAAATCACATATATCCCAGGAGATCACAGAAGATCACAGACATCACAGATCGCAGAGACAGAGTCTATGATGCCAAATTGTAAATAAGATCTTGTCACATGATGAGACAACACTACCCCACTACAGCTTCCTAACATCCTAGCCTTGTGTGCTCACCGCTGGGCAGCCCATCGTCAGATGAGACCTCCTGGGGGAGCACGTCTGTCAGGCCAGCCTGCAGCTCTCCAGACGCCAGGCCGCGGCACTGCAGCACCAGCCACACGTCCCGGGGGCAGAAGGAGAAGTAGCGGCACACGCGTCCTGCCTCATGGACGCTGCCCTCATCAAGCAGCTGCCCAACCAGCCAGGAGAGGGCGCTTTGCTCCTGCTCTCCCTCCAGCAGCCCTGAGGCCTCCCTGCTGCCCTCCAACCCCTCCAGACTCAGGTACTGGGGCTGGTTCAGCACTGCCATCTTGGAGAAGGAGAACTCCTTCACCAGAGCATCATAGGAGTTCTCCTCCAGGGGAACAGCAGAAGTAGGAAAGGAGAACATGTTCTCCTTCTCCATGGCTGTCTGGAGAACCTGCTGCCGGATGCGGCTGTTCCAGAACTGCTTCTCCAGGTCTTCCAGGCGCTCCAGTGGAGCCGGGCTGAGCAGGGACAGCCAGTGACCTGCCAAGGCCAGGAGGAGGCACCTCTCCTGGAGGCAGACCAGCTCCAACTCCTCCACAGAGCCCTGCGGGAGATCTGGCCCTCCAGCATGGGACAGGAAGAACTCTGAGGCAGCCTGGGGACTGGTGCTGTTAGTCTTGAACTGATCGTGACATTTCCTCCAGAAGGCCACCCGTGTCTCCCTCCTGTCCCACGGGCGCTTGGCCTTCTGGGAGATGAGGTCCTGGACTAACTGCATTGGAGGTGACAGAAAGGAAGATACAGTTATATTTTATTTTTGGGCTTCGGCTTGGAACCCTGCTGTGGTGAGCCGAGGGTTCAGCCTACATAGTGGCCACACCTGTCCCCTGAGCTACCAGCTCAGAGCCTGGACCATCTGCCTGTCTTCTCATTAGCTCACCTCGTTAATGACCAGGCTGTCGATGGGCAGAGCAGCCAGCTCTGCTACCTGGCGAGCCTGGCTGAACAGAGCGCCGGCCTGGAGCTGCTCCAGCAGACCCTGACACGCCTCCTGGAGGGCAGGGGGGGAGGAGCTGTCCAGGAGGGTGCGGGGAAGACACACACCTGTGTCCTTCAGGACCTGAGACAGCAGGCTGAGCTTCTTAAAGTCTGGGCCTGCACACACACACACACACACACACACACAGCTGAACAGCTTGTATTGTCTTAGTGATGCTCCTGAGATCAGGCCTAGACCAGCAGCTAAGAGGAACTGTTAGAAGAATTTAGTATATGTGTTATAAGAACTTATATCAGACTTATAATCATGAACTAATTATACTTATCAAAGTTATGCAAAATACACAGAAAACATATGTATCTTGTTGAAGTTGCTTGTAAGCTGTATTTCAGATAAGAGACTAGAAGGGAACAGGATGTTCTGTCTCAGGCCTAGCAGAAAGGTTGTGCAACAATGAGAGAGGGGGGGGGGGGGGGGGGGGGCAAACAGATGTTTTTATCATTAGGAAGAATTGTGTAACAATGTGAGGAGGGGGAGGTCGAAAGGATGTTTTTGTCAGTATATTCAGTGTATAAGATGACATCTCTCCTGATTTCTGTAAACGCCCAGTCTAATAATAATCCAGTATAAAAGTGTTTATGTCTATATAGCCAACACTCCCTGGCCCCAGTGTGTCATCAGAAACTCTATGTGAGCACTTTACTGCGCGCAAGTAAAGGAAATCTAACTTGGTTCTTGTGTCTCTGGTCATTTGAGTAACAGCGAAATATAGATGCTGGGGAAACTATACTTGTTTTCCTTGACAGTAACACTGGGAAAGTTTCACTAGGTGTCATGCTGGCAACACTGTGTAGCTGTTACACTGTTACACTGTGTACTTGTTACACCATGTATAGCTGTTTCACTGTGCAGCTGTTACACTGTATACTTGTTACACTGTGTGCAGTTGTTACCATTAGACTTGAGCAGCCGGTCCATGTCGGCCAGAAGCCGCAGCAGTCTGCGCAGCTCGTACTGTGTGGCGCTCTGCTGCACCAGGATGAGCAGGAGGGCCGAGGCTTGGCTCTCCTCCCACGCCAGCGGAAGCCCCGCTCCCCCGCCGCCTGCTGTCACGCCCCCCACCGGCCCGCCACCCCGTCGCTGGGAACCAATCACAGAGGGAAACACAAGCACAATGACAGCAACTCCATTATTAATGATGATTATTCAGGGAAAGCAAATTCACAATGAAGAGGAAGTCTGTAAGCGATGATTACATGGGGAGCAAACCCATACAGGAAGTACATGCATTGACCTTCTCTTCCCCAGAAGAGGACAATAACACAAGATGGAGACTGAGAGAGGATCTGAAATATCAGCATACTTACATTGATCAGACACTTCTGGAACTGCAGCAGCTTCTTCTGGGCTTCTGGATAGTTTTTGTAGTCGCAGCAAAGCTCAAACATTAACAGCACATGGATCAGGGGGGAGTCCTGGAGGGGAGGGGGGAGAGGGGGGGAGGGAGACGAGAGATGATCTTGTGGATCTTGTGAAGATTATTCACTGCACTGTCAGGAAGACACACCAGCCTGTCTACACACCAGCATGTCTACACACCAGCATGTCTACACACCAGTCTGTCTACACACCAGTCTGTCTACACACCAGCATGTCTACACACCAGCATGTCTACACACCAGCCTGTCTACACACCAGCCTGTCTACACACCAGTCTGTCTACACACCAGCATGTCTACACACCAGTCTGTCTACACTGTCGTGAAAATGTTTGACCAATGTTTGTACAATTAACATTTCTTGAACAGGAGGTTGCCTGCATTCTTTAAGAGCCATTTGCTCTGATGAGTGACGATGCTCTTTTGTGAAGCTCTGCTGATTGTATAATGTAAATGTTGCTTTTGTCAGGATGGGGGTTGTGATCCTTCCTACTAACCAGACAATACAGCATTTTGGGCAGATACCTCTTGAAGCATTTACATTGGAGATGTGAAGTCTGGAGATAATGTGGATTCAACTTACTCTATTGTCTTTGGAGATTTAACCAATCAGAGAACAGACATGGGACAGACTGCATGTCTGTGATAGACCAATGACTTCTGAGACTATAAAATGGTCTGTTGAAAGTATGTTTGGGGGGTTCAGGGCGATCAGCTGCGTAGTGCTGGTGGTCCCTGGACCTCTCCGAGGTTTTGGAGATGTAGACCAGGGTTCCATGCTAGAATGCTAGCTGGAACCGTATGGTATTGTCTTTGTGTAACTTTCATGTGTTTGTGCATTGTGTGTGAACATGGGTGTAACGTTGCTTCAATATTCCTCATACGTTTTCCTGTTTTGCTACTTGTAATAAACATTAACATGTTACTTCACCCAACTTTAGTCGAGCGGATTGATTCTCAGAAAACCCCCACCACATTTGGTGCATTGGCCGGGAATGCCCATCGTGGTCCAACCTGGACTCGTGAGGAGTGAGAACGAGGTTCCGTCTCAGGGTCGGGTGGCGCGATGCGGTATTACGGACACGGGAAGGTGGTGAGTTGATGAGATCAATTGCGTTTGCTATGTTGTGGTGAAGTACGTTTAGGTTTTAAGATTCCGATCTTTAATGTCTTTCTCATAAATACACGTAGTTGATATATATTGGGGACATTGTATGGGCTATCTTTGGTTTAAAGTTAAACAGAAGTCATAGAATTGCTGACGTATACTAACACGTGTTCAAAGGGTTTCGGTTTGTTGAGGCCCATTGCGTTTGATTCAGACAAAGGGATGTTGAGTCATATAAAACTCCTCATAAGTATCAGTTTTTACTGAGATATGTGTGTTTAGATTAATGCTTTGTTTGGTGGTAAACAAATGGCTGCTAAACGTTTGTTTTAAAAATCCTAATCAAATAGGCAATTATTGCCGACCAGAACAAAGTTGTATGTATGAACGGCGTATCTGTGATGTGAATTTTCCATATAGGATAATAATTTTGCTTAACTGTTTATCTACAGAGATGTGTGTATTTTGATTAATTCTTGGTTTGGTGGTAGATAAATGCCTGGCAAACATTTGTTATAAATCCTAAAACCAAATTGGCAAATTGCAGATTGCCTCCCAGAACTGAGATGAATTTGTAAACGACATATCTGTGATGTAGAATTTCCAGTTTAGATGCAAGATTTGAATCCTATCATTATTTCATTTTCAAGAAAAAAAAAGAAGTGAGGAACGTGTATGTTTGTGTTAAATGTTTGTTTGAAACAGCAGAAGTAAAGAACAAATCCGTTAAAAAAAAGCATTTTGAAAGAACATAAAAATGCTTTCAGTTTTGTCTCAAATGTCTTAAGGAAGGACGACATGATTTTAGATTGAATATGTCCGCGTCTGTTGAACTATGTCTGCTACATTGGTCTGAACGAAAGCGCTTGCATCTAGAGATCAAGGCTGCGGTTTAGTGGGCCGAAGTTGTACAATTGTTACAGTTTACAGACAGACGCAACAGCGACTACAGCGGGCACGGACGAGTGAAGGAATTGCAACTTCACAATTGAAACTACGGATGAGTATTGACACATGCGCACACAACGAGCAGTTGACACAGGTGAAAAACGAACATTTTAGAGAAATAGACAAAATGTGATCTTTGTTCTGTTTGAGTATGTGTTCCATGAGTTACACAATTACTGAGGCAAGATGAAGAACCGCGTGGCAAAATGGCTAGAGGACTTTACATTGCACCATCACATTTTGTGTTCTTGATTGTTTGTTTTAAAAAAAAAAAGTATGGAACTGTCGTGAAAATGTTTGACCAATGTTTGTACAATTAACATTTCTTGAACAGGAGGTTGCCTGCATTCTTTAAGAGCCATTTGCTCTGATGAGTGACGATGCTCTTTTGTGAAGCTCTGCTGATTGTATAATGTAAATGTTGCTTTTGTCAGGATGGGGGTTGTGATCCTTCCTACTAACCAGACAATACAGCATTTTGGGCAGATACCTCTTGAAGCATTTACATTGGAGATGTGAAGTCTGGAGATAATGTGGATTCAACTTACTCTATTGTCTTTGGAGATTTAACCAATCAGAGAACAGACATGGGACAGACTGCATGTCTGTGATAGACCAATGACTTCTGAGACTATAAAATGGTCTGTTGAAAGTATGTTTGGGGGGTTCAGGGCGATCAGCTGCGTAGTGCTGGTGGTCCCTGGACCTCTCCGAGGTTTTGGAGATGTAGACCAGGGTTCCATGCTAGAATGCTAGCTGGAACCGTATGGTATTGTCTTTGTGTAACTTTCATGTGTTTGTGCATTGTGTGTGAACATGGGTGTAACGTTGCTTCAATATTCCTCATACGTTTTCCTGTTTTGCTACTTGTAATAAACATTAACATGTTACTTCACCCAACTTTAGTCGAGCGGATTGATTCTCAGAAAACCCCCACCACAACACACCAGCATGTCTACACACCAGCATGTCTACACACCAGCCTGTCTACACACCAGCCTGTCTACACACCAGTCTGTCTACACACCAGCCTGTCTACACACCAGTCTGTCTACACACCAGCCTGTCTACACACCAGCCTGTCTACACACCAGCATGTCTACACACCAGCCTGTCTACACACCAGCCTGTCTACACACCAGTCTGTCTACACACCAGCCTGTCTACACACCAGTCTGTCTACACACCAGCATGTCTACACACCAGTCTGTCTGCACACCAGTCTGTCTACACACCAGCATGTCTACACACCAGTCTGTCTACACACCAGTCTGTCTACACACCAGCATGTCTACACACCAGCATGTCTACACACCAGCATGTCTACACACCAGTCTGTCTACACACCAGCCTGTCTACACACCAGCCTGTCTACACACCAGTCTGTCTACACACCAGTCTGTCTACACACCAGTCTGTCTACACACCAGCATGTCTACACACCAGCATGTCTACACACCAGCATGTCTACACACCAGTCTGTCTACACACCAGCCTGTCTACACACCAGCCTGTCTACACACCAGCCTGTCTACACACCAGCCTGTCTACACACCAGCCTGTCTACACACCAGCCTGTCTACACACCAGTCTGTCTACACACCAGCATGTCTACACACCAGCCTGTCTACACACCAGCATGTCTACACACCAGTCTGTCTACACACCAGCCTGTCTACACACCAGCCTGTCTACACACCAGCCTGTCTACACACCAGCCTGTCTACACACCAGTCTGTCTACACACCAGCCTGTCTACACACCAGTCTGTCTACACACCAGCCTGTCTACACACCAGTCTGTCTACACACCAGCCTGTCTACACACACACCTGCAGCTCTACTAGCATAAGAGAGAGGAGGAGCTAAAATAAGGATCATGGGCAAACACATTTCTGTCCGTTTAGCCAAGATAATGACAACAGACAGAGCCCACCGCCCCACTAGGTGGCAGCGTTGCCACAGGCCAGCGGCGGTCCTCACAGCATGAGCACAGGCGGTGAAGCAGACAGGTGTGTGAAGGGGCTGACCTTCTGGAAGAGCTGGAAGCCTCGGATGAGAGGCGTGGCCAGGCGGTTCCTCAGCAGAACCCTCCACATGACTGAGAGGTCATGAAGGTTCCACTCATGATGCCTCGGACCTTCATTCAGGTGGACGGTGGCTTCTGCTGACACAACCTCATCGACAGAGGTCAGGACCCACACACACAGGCACTGGAGGAGGTCTGCATCCTGTCAGTCCACACACACACACACACACACACACACACACACACACACACACACACACACACACACACACACACACACACACACACACACACACACACACACACACACACACACACACACACACACACACACACACACACACACACACACACACAGAAACACACACACACACATAGAAACATACACACACACAGAAACACAAACAGAAACAGAGGCTATCAAGAACAACATCTAAATAATCAGTATGATTAGTCATACTGTGAGTCATACTGTGAGTCATACTGTGATTCATACTGTGATTCATACTGTGATTCATACAGCAGCATGTAGAAGCACCAAACTGACTGTTCTTACTGTCTTAGCATTATATTTGACTTGTGTGAATGAATCCCTTGTGTGATGTGCAGGATCTCCAGCAGCTGTCCTCACCTGGTGGCAGGCAGCCAGCACAGCCAGGGTGGGGCAGCACAGCCCCACAGCCTCCCCTAACAGGTGCCTCCAGGGGCTGTGCTCCTCCTGGCTCTGCAGCAGCACCAACAGCAGGTCCCTGGGGGGCTCTGGAGCCTTGTGGCTGGGCAGGCTCTCCCCAACACCCTGGGCCCCAGCCAGGGCCTGGTCTGCCCTCCACTGGAGGTCCTGGAGAGAGAGGGTGAGGTGGGCCTGCAGGGCGGGGCCAAACTGGCCAGCGAGTGACCTCACCTGCCAATAACAAAGATGGGAACCAATCAAAGACTGGAACAAGTCGCAGACTGAAATCATCAATTAACCAATTTTAAAGTGTGTTAGCACAACATTTTAGCACTGTACCTGTTCAGGTGTGTAGCTGTGTTATATCATCAGCACAGTACCTGTTCAGGTGTGTATCTGTGTTATATCATCAGCACAGTACCTGTTCAGGTGTGTAGCTGTGTTACAGCATTAGCACAGTACCTGTTCAGGTGGGTAGCTGTGTTATAGCATTAGCACAGTACCTGTTCAGGTGGGTAGCTGTGTTATAGCATTACCTGTTCAGGTGGGTAGCTGTGTTATAGCATTAGCACTGTACCTGTTCAGGTGGGTAGCTGTGTTATAGCATTAGCACTGTACCTGTTCAGGTGGGTAGCTGTGTTATAGCATTACCTGTTCAGGTGGGTAGCTGTGTTATAGCATTAGCACTGTACCTGTTCAGGTGGGTAGCTGTGTTATAGCATTAGCACAGTACCTGTTCAGGTGGGTAGCTGTGTTACAGCATCAGCACAGTACCTGTTCAGGTGGGTAGCTGTGTTATAGCATTAGCACTGTACCTGTTCAGGTGGGTAGCTGTGTTATAGCATTAGCACTGTACCTGTTCAGGTGGGTAGCTGTGTTATATCATCAGCACAGTACCTGTTCAGGTGGGTAGCTGTGTTACAGCATCAGCACAGTACCTGTTCAGGTGGGTAGCTGTGTTATATCATCAGCACAGTACCTGTTCAGGTGGGTAGCTGTGTAGTTGGACGAACAGCAGGAAATGCAGCCAGTGTCCGCTGGCAGCACAGTCCAGAGGATACACAGAGCTGAGGGGGAGGCTGTGCTGCTGGCAGAACTGCACTGGAAGAGCCCAGTCCTGCCCCGCCTCGTACGAACACCTGGGAGTAGAGCACACAGCACACACACACACACACAGCACACAGCACACACCCACAGCACACAGCACACACACACAGCACACACACACAAACAGCACACACACACACACAGCACAATGAGCTGGTACTCATCTACCACTTTACAACTGGGATTTCAAAAGTAGCTGAGATTTCAGTGCTTTTTCACAGCCAGTTGTGTGTTTCTGCTTGTGGGTGAATCGAACCTGTTCATTCCTTTCCTTTCAATTCTGTCCTTCACTGCAGCCTCCAACAGAACCAGAAGCTCCTCCGCTGTGACCTTGTCCCCCTCCGCCAGCCTGCCACCTTTAACAGCTGAGAACAACACCCACACGGTCACACATCATCATGCCATACAACGACCATAAAAGGATGTGTGTGTGTGTGTCTGTTTAACTGTGTGTGTGTGCGTCTGAGGGTGTCTGTCCTGTAACAAAGTCCTTGAGAGAGAAGTACCCAGTGACTCCGTGTGAGAGGCTGTGGTTGCTTCGTCGCTGTGCTGCTGGTTCCAGAGGGAGAGGATCAGACTAAGGGCCTTCCTGTCCACCCTTATCCTGAGACTGCACACCCCCAGCAGCTCACAGAAACTAACACAGGCCGCCACCACGGAGGTGCTGCTGAACTGCTGCATGGCCAGACGGTAAGCCTGCTGAGCGGCAAGCTGCAGGCTGGGAGAGGCAGGGGACTCCGTTAGACATTTCTGCCAGTCGTTCTGTCAAGAACAAATGGAGGATGTGACACACTTCTGAGAGTGAAGAGCTCAGAACTCACTGTGACTTCAGGTCGGTGAAGGAGGTTAAATGCTGGACAAGAAAGGTTCCGTAAGCAAACGAGGGTCGTCCGTGACGGAGGTAATACAGGAAGTCCAACTTCTCAATCAAGGCAAACTGGCCAACAAGGTGTGGGCAGGAGAAATGTGGCAACTCTGAAGAAGATTCTAGAGAAGCACACAGACACAAAGCATCACTTTACAAGCAGAAGCACACAGACACAAAGCATCACTTTAAAAGCAGAAGCACACAGACACAAAGCATCACTTTACAAGCAGTTTCTCTCCATACAGAACAACCTTGCTCATGTTCCTCTGCTATGTTGGCAGTGCGACAGGTCAAAAGGTCAGTTCTGATGAACAGACATTGTACCTTGGGAAAATCCTGTTGTCAGTTTATTTTGTGAGGAACTGTTTGTGTTTGTGACCATGGGATGTTCTGTTGTGTTCAAGTATTCTGTTGTGTTAATGTGTTATGTTGTGTTAATGTGTTCTGTTGTGTTAATGTATTCTGTTTGTTAATGTGTTATGTTGTGTTAATGTATTCTGTTGTGTTAATGTGTTATGTTGTGTTAATGTATTCTGTTGTGTTAATGTATTCTGTTTGTTAATGTGTTATGTTGTGTTAATGTATTCTGTTGTGTTAATGTGTTATGTTGTGTTAATGTATTCTGTTGTGTTAATGTATTCTGTTGTGTTAATGTATTCTGTTGTGTTAATGTATTCTGTTGTGATGACGTACCACTAGAGTTGAGGGTGTTGGCTGACTGCCAGGTAAACAATCTGGAAGAATCTAAAGGATGCAGTGACTGAAACACAATCAAAACAAAGAAAACAATCAGCAGAAGTATTGAGACGAAACAAATCCAGTATTTATATTCCACAAGTGGTTTTCACAGTGAAGCCAACATTTCCATTAAAAGGTGTCTTAACTCAGCGTATTCAGCAAGTTTAGGTTCATTACTCAACTGGGAGCTAGTTTGACAGTTGTTCATATTGGGAGTCGATTAAATTGACTAACTTTTTAGATTCTCCAAGAAAAGTAGGATGGTGTCTGAGTCAGACACCCATCAGTCATTAGATGCTCCCTGCTATCTGCAGCATGTGGGCTACTGTCTTAAGTACTCACTGTTCATCCTCTAAGCACCATATGCTTAACAATCCTCTCTGAATGAACAACCAGTTCAGGCTTCAGCATGCAGCTAGCCTCTCTAGATACTGCTGTGGACCATCTGCAGGTCTAACACAAGCTGATCACCAAACCATGTGGTCTGTTCCAGAGGCTGTGCTTTGCATGCTGAAGGTCCAGTACACTGAGCTACAACTATGTGCTCTGAATGCTAAGGCTAACCTACAGTACACTGACTAATGCACTGTGAATGCTAAGGCTAACCTACAGTACACTGACTGATGCACTGTGAATGCTAATGCTATACATTTACATGTATTCATTTAGCAGACGCTTTTATCCAGACTACTATGTGTCAGTGTGTCAGTGTATGGCTACAGCTGGGGTGTAGGATCGTAAACAAGAATGATTTGTGAATAAAACTATGCGAATATACACAGAAAACTGATGATGTCTGTGAAACCCTTCATTTCTGATCCTTATTACAAGAAGACACTTGGGAATACAAATGTTAAAGATGAAACAAATGTGTGTATTTTGTGTACCTGCATGAGGTGGTAGATGGAGGTGTCTGAGGAGGGGGTGGAGGGGCTACTGGGAGGGAAGAGCGCAGCTCGGAGTTTGGGGTACGGGCTCAGAGCCATCTTCAACAGCTGGGGGTCCACCCTCCATGACGAACCACCTGATCTCTGACTCACCTGGAACACCAAGGGTTCCACAGATGAGGAATTTACTCTGGTGGTCAGATGCACACAGTAAACACAACAAGCATACAGAATCCTAAAGTGTGTTTCCATAGAAACATCATCCATCCAAGACGCAGCCTAACAGGAGTGAGAAGAGAGGCAGACCTGGTCGATGCCCCCGGGGGCGAACATGATGGTGGCCAGAGCCAGCAGGCTGTGCCCCTCCAGGAGCATGCTGCTGACAGAGGCCTGGCTCCCAGGGAGCAGCACCTGGGCGCTGGTCAGACTGGCCTGGAACACACGGGCCGGCTCTGGGGGAACCAGGTGGTTAAAGTGGGTTTAGAAGATGCTCTGATGATGTTTCCCTGCTCTAGGACACCTGATTCTACCGAATAATCAGATTATCTTCTATCTATTATCAGTGTATCTTACATGGTATTCATTTTCATTTTATTAGTAGGCCACATTTATGTTCTATGTTTGCTCATTCCTGCCAAAGTAAATTCTATGTTTGTTTATCTTGCATAGCGAATAAACCCCCATTCTGATTCTGATTCTGATTCTGATCAGGCTTCCACAGAGCTGGAGGAGGTGGGGGGATGATCAGATGTTCAACTACTGGGCTATTATGTTTGAAGGTTGATCTAATTTGATCCACAAAACATCTAAACATATAATATATATATACATTTAGTCATTTATCAGACACTCTTATCCAGAACAATTCACAGACTCCCCCTGCCTCCACCTAGACTCCCCACTGTTCATATATATTATTCTGCTTCTTTGCATTCATGTAATTAGAAGAATCGGCACAAACTTCCTTCCAAAAGCCCAGAAGAGCAGATTTAAATATCTACAGTTTCCTGGATCTAACAACTTACCCAAGAGGTCTCTTGTAATCTCCTGAATTTTCACCAACATTTCAAACCACGGTTGGCTTTCATATAAACTCTTATCTGCCAGCGCGGGGCAATTCCTGGGGGTTAGTCTGGTAAGGGCAGAGATGTGCTTGGAATATGATCACAACAGGAACAGTCATTTTGTAGATGTGTTTACTGAAGCTAACTACATATTTGGACCACTTAACAGCCACAACAAGCCTCATCAAATTTAACAAACCCATCAAGGATAAAACCCTCTTTTGTAGTTGTGAAATATCTGTTTTCAAACCCCCCTGTGCTTGTCCCACCTGTAGTGGTCCAGGTATGTGTAGAGCAGGTAGCGCAGGCAGCCGTCCAGGCAGAGGTGGATGAAGCAGGAGTGGAAGTCCAGGCCCAGGGCTGAGCGGTACAGGGGGAGGGGGTGGGCAGCCTGCATCACACCCCCAGCCTGGCCCAGCCTCCACAGCAGCTGCTCAAAGTCAGCCATCTCAGCCTGGATAAACAGCCCTCTCCTGGGGAGCAGCCATGGACAGATGGGTGAGAACATTAACATCCATCTACAGTACCTAGCTGGCTAGTTAGCTAGCCCATTATATAATTAGCCGCTGTTACGTAATAATTCTTCAGACAAATGAAAGATCCTAAATCCTAGAACAGTAGATCCTAGAACAGTAGATCCTAGACCAGTAGATCCTAGAACAGCAGATCCTAGAACAGTAGATCCTAGAACAGTAGATCCTAGAACAGTAGATCCTAGACCAGCAGATGAGGTCTGATTGGCTCCTGAGCTGCCTCACCTGGCCAGCAGGTGAAGGGTGTGGTCTCTCATGTAGCCGCTGCACAGCGTGTGCTCATTGACCATGTCTGGGGGCAGCGCTGGCCACTGGGGGGCGCTGCTGAGGTCTCCATTCTGAGAGCCCAGGTTCTGGATCCAGCAGGTCACCCTGGTCTGGTCGTGATGTGATGTCAGGTACCGCCACAGAACCACAGAGTCACAGGAGCTCACTGCTGCTAATGGAAACTGCTCGTCAAATCACTGTCTCACAGATACACTTCAACAGATTTCATTGATCAATGTAACATCTTTCTGAGGAATAAACAATGTAAATCAATCAATCAATCATTTATTAAAGTGATTGATTGATTGATTGATTGACATTGTTTATGAGCATTTATGTGATGTCTTGCTTTAACTGAGTTCTACATACTAATATGTATGTGATGTCTAAACAAAACAAGACAAAACGTATCTAAGGCAGCAAAGTCTCTCCCCCTACAGACAGACAGAACACAGGTGATAGCCAGCTGTACCTGAGTCCTGCAGGTGAGACAGACAGATGGTCCTCTGAGTGTCTGCAGTCCAGTGAGTGACCCAGTGCAGGCGGAGCGATGTAAACAGCCTGGCCTCTGCTGGGGAGCTGGCCTCTAGCACTCGCTCCTCCAGCAGCCTCTTAGAGGCTGGGTCAGTCTGGGCCATCTGGAGAACCCTGGAAGAACATGGCTGCTGTGATAAATAAACACTAACAAAATAAAATCACCTTTGTAAGAGTAAGATATAGGAAAAAGATGGATAATCTAAATTGGTGACTGAAAACCAAGGTGGAATTCCAGAACATGCATGTAGTCACACTGTGTCCCTGTTTCCTAATTAGACTTCTGTTCGTTTGTCATGAATCCTAGCACCCAAAAAACTGAAAGAGGACATGGCGTCCTTCAAGATGAATGAGGAAATGAAAGCCTGTGGGAGTCTTCTGTATCTGCAATCTATTACCTTTGTTTGTTCACCGGCTGGGAGACTTGAGTAACAGGAACGAAACCCAAATTCTCAATCTGTTTGATGAATGCAACGCTTTGAACTTCTTCCTCTGATAGGTACCTGTTCTTCAACAGCTCATCCACCTGGGCAAATGAGAAGTCCAAATCATAATTAAATCATGTAATTCCAAAGTGAACACTTCAAGAACTTAGTAATTTTTCAGAAAAGACAAGACAAAGAATGTGAAGAAGTTTGTCCTCAGCAGACCCAGGTCCTCTGAACCCGTACAGAGTTATATTCTTACCACAAAGTCTCTCAGCTCCTGGTTATCAGTGTACAGACAGATGCTGTGAAGTTTCTGCTTCACGTTGAAACCCTGAAACAGCCCCAGAAGATCAGAGTCAGTTCGTCACCAGAGACGATCTTCATCAGCAGCCTGTTCACACAGAGGCAACAAGCAGGGTGCTAGCTAGCTGCTGGTCTCACCATGTTCCTCAGCAGGGTACTAGCTAGCTGCTGGTCTCACCATGTTCCTCAGCAGGGTACTAGCTAGCTGCTGGTCTCACCATGTTCCTCAGCAGGGTACTAGCTGCTGGTCTCACCATGTTCCTCAGCAGGGTACTAGCTAGCTGCTGGTCTCACCATGTTCCTCAGCAGGGTACTAGCTAGCTGCTGGTCTCACCATGTTCCTCAGCAGGGTACTAGCTGCTGGTCTCACCATGTTCCTCAGCAGGGTGCTAGCTAGCTGCTGGTCTCACCATGTTCCTCAGCAGGGTACTAGCTAGCTGCTGGTCTCACCATGTTCCTCAGCAGGGTACTAGCTGCTGGTCTCACCATGTTCCTCAGCAGGGTGCTAGCTAGCTGCTGGTCTCACCATGTTCCTCAGCAGGGTGCTAGCTGCTGGTCTCACCATGTTCCTCAGCAGGGTGCTAGCTAGCTGCTGGTCTCACCATGTTCCTCAGCAGGGTGCTAGCTAGCTGCTGGTCTCACCATGTTCCTCAGCAGGGTACTAGCTAGCTGCTGGTCTCACCATGTTCCTCAGCAGGGTGCTAGCTAGCTGCTGGTCTCACCATGTTCCTCAGCAGGGTACTAGCTAGCTGCTGGTCTCACCATGTTCCTCAGCAGGGTACTAGCTAGCTGCTGGTCTCACCATGTTCCTCAGCAGGGTGCTAGCTGCTGGTCTCACCATGTTCCTCAGCAGGGTACTAGCTAGCTGCTGGTCTCACCATGTTCCTCAGCAGGGTACTAGCTAGCTGCTGGTCTCACCATGTTCCTCAGCAGGGTACTAGCTAGCTGCTGGTCTCACCATGTTCCTCAGCAGGGTACTAGCTGCTGGTCTCACCATGTTCCTCAGCAGAGTGCTGGCTAGCTGCAGGTCTCGGTTAGCCAGGCAGCTAAAGGCCTGCTGCAGGCCCATCATCCTCAGCTCGTCTATCCGCTGCTCTGGCCTGTTCTGGCTCCGCAGGAAGGCCTGGGCCCGAGGGATCTGATTGGTCAGCACCGCACGCTGGACCACCTCCTGAGACACAGGCAGACATGGGATTGGTTGATCACTTCCTAAAGATGTATTGTGATGATGTGTGTGTGTGTGTTAGACTGACCCCAGTGGACAGACCGCTCCAGTCTTCCTCCTCAGGGTCAGGTGGGGGTGAAGAGACAAGAGAGCAGGTGTCTCCCCCTGCTGGCCAGGGGAGGGTCTTCATGTAGTGTCGCAGGGTGCAGATGTAAGCATCCAAGATCTCCACACACTTCTGCAGACTCTCATCTGGCTCTGATCACAAAACCACAAAAAAACTGGAATCTGTTCACTTTTTATATGGATCATTAAACAAAATTCAGATTCAGATTCCTTTATTAATCCAGAGGGAAACTTTGTAGCAACGGCACACAGTCTCGCAAAGCACACAAGGGTAAGGGTGTGAGGTAAAAGATTAGAAAGTGTACACAGGGATAGAGGGGTGGGGGCAATAACAATAAGTAAAAACGGTAGGTGAGGTGAAGAGTGTGAGGTGAAGAGTGTGAGGTGAAGAGTGTGAGCCACGTTACCTTGGGTCCTGGACAGAATGTTTCTGACTTGAGTGTTGAGGAAGGCCAGAGTGATGCTGAGCAGCTGCTCTGAAAACTGCCTGCTCTGACTCTCACTGTGGGTGTCCAAGATGGAGGCCTGTAACAGCTCCAGAGCTGGGAGCACATCCTGCACATCTGAACACACACACACACACACACACACACACACACACACACACACACACACACAGAGTGGGTGTGGGAGGGAGGAAGGGAGGGGGAGGAAGCCGTCCAGAGACAAACACTACAACATACAGCCTGGTACAGCCTGTAGCACAACTGAGCAGAAGGAGAACAACATTTGACAACATTTAACATCATCCTGCACCCTTTCCCAGAAACACACACTCCACACACACACACACACACTCCTCATCACCCCACAGGCACCACACACACACACACACACACACCCTCACACACTCTTCATCTCCCCACACACACACACACACACACACACACACACACACACACACACACACACACACACACACACACACACACACACACACACACACACACACACACACACACACACACACACACACACACACACACACACACACACACACACACACACACACACACACACACACACACTTCTTGCCTGTCAACCTTTCCCAGTAAGATAGATTAATGACAGTGAAGCTCTTTAATTCCACCACACATGGCCCAATGCTTCATCTCTTATCATGACTATCCAATCAGGAAGCTTCAATAGATGCTTCAAGGATGCCCACCCTCACCCCGCCCCTCACCCCGCCCTCTCCCCCCTCCCCCCTCCAGATCCCAGCTGAGTCATTACCTCCAGGACACCCGTCTGTTTAAGATGCAAAGCATGTTCTGACTGCTACTTTACACCCCCTCACTAATGAAGCCTGAATGTACACATGCAGTGTTCATTAGCAGCCTGCTGCCTCCCTCAGCCTGCTGCCTCCCCCAGCCTGCTGCCTCCCCCAGCCTGCTGCCTCCCTCAGCCTCCTGCCTCCCTCAGCCTCCTGCCTCCCTCAGCCTGCTGCCTCTCTCAGCCTGCTGCCTCCCCCAGCCTGCTGCCTCCCCCAGCCTGCTGCCTCCCTCAGCCTGCTGCCTCCCCCAGCCTGCTGCCTCCCTCAGCCTGCTGCCTCCCCCAGCCTGCTGCCTCCCCCAGCCTGCTGCCTCCCCCAGCCTGCTGCCTCCCTCAGCCTGCTGCCTCCCTCAGCCTGATGCCTCTCTCAGTCTGCTGCCTCCCCCAGCCTGCTGCCTCCCCCAGCCTGCTGCCTCCCCCAGCCTGCTGCCTCCCCCAGCCTGCTGCCTCTCTCAGCCTGCTGCCTCCCCCAGCCTGCTGCCTCCCCCAGCCTGCTGCCTCCCTCAGCCTGCTGCCTCTCTCAGCCTGCTGCCTCCCCCAGCCTGCTGCCTCCCCCAGCCTGCTGCCTCCCCCAGCCTGCTGCCTCCCCCAGCCTGCTGCCTCCCTCAGCCTGCGGCCTCCCTCCGCCTGCTGCCTCCCCCAGGCTGACTCACATAAACAGGACCTAAAACAACAAGTGACAGTGTGTGGGAACATGAGTGTAAGCATGTGTGCGTGTGTATGTGCGTGTGACAGTGTGTGTGTGTGTGTGTGTGTGACAGTGTGTGACAGTGTGTCTGTGCATGAGAGTGTGTGTGTGTGTGTGTGTGTGTGTGTGTGTGTGTGTGTGTGTGTGTGTGTGTGTGTGTGTGACAGCGTGTGACAGTGTGACAGTGTGTGTGTGTGTGACAGTGTGACAGTGTGTGTGTGTGTGTGTGACAGTGTGTATGTGAGACTGTGTGACAGTGTGTGACAGTGTGTGTGTGTTCTCACTCTTCAGCTGGCTGTAGGAGGACACAGCAGAGGGTTGACAGTGTGTGTGTGTGTGACAGTGTGTGACAGTGTGTGTGTGTGTGTGACAGTGTGTGTGTGTTCTCACTCTTCAGCTGGCTGTAGGAGGACACAGCAGAGGGTTGGTCAGCAGAAAGCTCAGCTGGACAGAGAAGGTTCTCTTTACTTTTCAGGAAGAACTCCACCGTGTCCAGCTGGTGATTCTTCAGCCCAGCCTGGAACACAACACACAGAAGAAGAAAAGTAAGTTCTGTTGTTCTTGAGGGAAGGAGGGGGTGGTGTACCTGCAGGGGGCGGGGGGGGGGGGGGGGGGTGTACCTGCAGGGGGTGGGGGTGGGGGGGTGTACCTGCAGGGGGCGGGGGTGGGGGGGTGTACCTGCAGGGGGCGGGGGGGGGGGGGGGGGTGTACCTGCAGGGTGTGAAGGGGTACAGGACATCGTTCCCAGGTATTCAGGTGACACAGGGAGTCCACTGTGCTGGCACTGCCAAACACCATCAATCTGCTTAACAGTTCCTCCTGAGACACACAGAACAACACCAGGGACAGACCTGACACTGCAACACACAGACACACACACACAGAAACACACACACAGAAACACACACACAGAAACACACACACATACTGATTAAAGACAGCCACATACATGCCTCAGCTACACAGATATGAAGGGAACTTTCTGTGTTCAGGACCAACACTACATTTTTAAAAGTATAGACAGACTAGTCTAGAATTACAAGCCTCAACATGAACAATAACATATTGATCTTTGGTTATTGATAATTTACATGTATTCATTTTTATGAATTAATAATTCAGCCAAAACGGACCTAAAACTAACTTTTTTCATATTGTGTCCTTAGGGACTGATTTAGAATCTCAGAATCAGATCAGTTGTGCTGAATAATCCTTGATGGATTAGTGATGTCTGGAGTGTGTCTCACCATTGAGCATGAGACAGAGCTGTTCCTGTCCACAGCACAGCACAGGAGCGGAAGGTACGGACGGCCTGTGGTACGTCACTCTCTGGGACTGCAGATCCCAGAAGGCCACTGTCGTCTGCCTGTTGCCCGGGGAAACGAGCGTCAGCACAGCGGAGAAGTCCGAGACGGAGAGGAGAGCTGGGATGGAGCCATCAGGGGCAGCAAGCTGGACCCCTGCCCCCTCTGAGGGGACCTTGCTCTGGGGGAGCATGGAGAGGGGAGGGGGCTGGAGACCCCCTGACAGGGAAAGAGCTCTGACCCATGAGCCCCTGACTGGCTGGGGAGAGGAGGGAGGGGAGGAGGAGGTCTTGGCCTGGCTGTACAGGGCTGTCAAACGAGCCTCCCAGGATCTGCAGCACAGGAGAACACACATTATGGTTACCGTATTGTTTGCACTATAGGGCGCACTTAAAAGCCTTTAATTTTCTCAAAAAACGACAGTGCGCCTTATAATCCGAAGCGCCGTATATATGGATTAATTCTGGTTTTTCTTACTGACCTCTAAGCGATTTTGTGTGGTACAAGGTGCTCAAGGCACTAAGTCAAAATGTTTTAGTACGACTTTGGTAAACTACAAAGCCGCACCGCTTGCAGCATTACGGCTACCATAGCCAAGAGCGTCGCGGAGTAATACATACTGTGCTTCACCATAATATTACAGTGTGACTTTTCTGACAGTTTTTTCTTCCGCTTAATGCGCCTTATAGTCCGGTGCGCTTTACATATGAAAAAATATCGAAAATAGATCATTCATTGACAGTGCGCCTTATAATCTAGTGCGCCCTATAGTGCAAAAATACAGTAGTTAAACCCATTAGATAAGTTAGAACTATCTAATAGTAATGATACTAACTGAAATGATCTCCTTATGAAGATGTGTGGGGCCTTTTAAAGCTCAGAGCATTTGACTACAGATCAAGAGGCCTTTCTTAGGATAACAGTGTTAAGTGTGTTGTGATGTTGGGGTGGTTGTGTTGTGATGTTGGGGTGGTTGTGTTGTGATGTTGGGGTGGTTGTGCTGTGATGTTGGGGTGGTTGTGTTGTGATGTTGGGGTGGTTGTGCTGTGATGTTGGGGTGGTTGTGTTGTGATGTTGGGGTGGTTGTGCTGTGATGTTGGGGTGGTTGTGCTGTGATGTTGGGGTGGTTGTGCTGTGATGTTGGGGTGGTTGTGTTGTGATGTTGGGGTGGTTGTGCTGTGATGTTGGGGTGGTTGTGTTGTGATGTTGGGGTGGTTGTGCTGTGATGTTGGGGTGGTTGTGTTGTGATGTTGGGGTGGTTGTGTTGTGATGTTGGGGTGGTTGTGTTGTGATGTTGGGGTGGTTGTGTTGTGATGTTGGGGTGGTTGTGTTGTGATGTTGGGGTGGTTTGGTGTGATGTTGGGGTGGTTGTGTTGTGATGTTGGGGTGGTTGTGTTGTGATGTTGGGGTGGTTGTGTTGTGATGTTGGGGTGGTTGTGTTGTGATGTTGGGGTGGTTGTGTTGTGATGTTGGGGTGGTTGTGTTGTGATGTTGGGGTGGTTGTGTTGTGATGTTGGGGTGGTTGTGTTGTGATGTTGGGGTGGTTGTGTTGTGATGTTGGGGTGGTTGTGCTGTGATGTTGGGGTGGTTGTGTTGTGATGTTGGGGTGGTTGTGTTGTGATGTTGGGGTGGTTGTGTTGTGATGTTGGGGTGGTTGTGTTGTGATGTTGGGGTGGTTGTGTTGTGATGTTGGGGTGGTTGTGTTGTGATGTTGGGGTGGTTGTGTTGTGATGTTGGGGTGGTTGTGCTCCTACAGGTCTGTGTGAAAGATGGTCCCCAGGGCAGAGTGGCTGAAGGCAGAGCTGGAGAGGCTGTCCTCATCGCTGCTCTCCCCAGAGCGGAGAGGGGGTCGAGGCTGGGGCGGGGGGCCCAGCAGGTGGTCTGGGTGCTTCCTGTGGGGGCAGACATCTTCTTCTGATCTTTCATCGTCTATTAATCCTTGATCATCTGCTGTGCTTTCTTTATGCCTCATTCACAAATGGTTTTGGATTCAAGCATCTGCTAATCAAATCTAATGTAAACAATCACAGACGGTGTTTTCACCTGTATGCAGACAAGCCTCTTCCGTAAGGAAGTCAACAACAAAGCAAGGATGCCTTGAACAGCAGTGCCTGTCTAACATCCACCACACCTCCAAACCACACCTCCACAGAGCCTCCTCAGCGTCTCCATGGTTACCTGAAGTAGTCGTTGAGGTCGACGGCAACCACAGTGTTGGAGCGGGTGACGGCCACAGCTGTGTTGAGATCAGGAGAGACCTGCAGCAGGGAGAAGGAGGAGAGGCAGGGGGGGGCGTCCCCCTCCCACAGCCCCACAGGGACACACCTGCTCAGGTCCACACTGGCCAGCTCACTACCTGCTACACTGCTGAAGATATCTGCAGCTGGAGTTAAAGAGCACCCTGAATCACCAGCTACACACAAGCAGACACAACCTCATGATACACACAACTTCATGTTTTAAAAAACGGTCATTTGTGTAGTCTGACCTGTGTGTGTTAAAACATCTGGTTCAGCCACCATCTTACTTACCATCTTGACATCATGAAACACAGCATCAGTATTTTAACTGATATTGAAGTATGGTCACTGTGACAGGGTTTATGAGGAGTGTCTCAGAAACTTGCTTCTAAAGTAAGGATGTGATCTCATATACATCCCTCAATCTGTCTAAAACAGTCAAGAGAAGAAGACTAAGGAAACATGTTGACCACAGAGCAGAGGTGTGCAGTGAGGATACATATGACCCCACTGGAGGTCAGGGTGAAGAGGATGTCCCTGCAGAGGCAGGAGTCTGTCCAGGAGGAGAGGGCTTCAGGGGGGAGCTGGAGGAGACAGCAGGACAGGACCTGAGGACCTTCTGCCCCCTGCCCCCTCTCTACCCCCTGCCCCCTCTCTACCCCCTGCCCCCTCTCTACCCCCTGCCCCCTCTCTACCCCCTGCCGCTCCCACAGCAGATGCACCAGTGCGCTGGAGTTCAGCAGAAGACAGCATCTGGCATCCACAAAGGACAGCACCTTCACAGACAGCACCTCAGGAATACCTGTGAACATAGCTGTGTTAGACTGCAGAATCAGAATCAGAATAGTAACTTTAGTAACCACGGCTCAGCCTTGTCAATGCACACAGGATAAGGGTGTAGGGCTGTGTTAGACTGCAGGGCTGTGTTAGACTGCAGGGCTGTGTTAGAGCTGTGTTAGACTGCAGGGCTGTGTTAGAGCTGTGCTAGACTGCAGGGCTATGTTAGAGCTGTGTTAGACTGCAGGGCTGTGTTAGACTGCAGGGCTGTGTTAGAGCTGTGTTTGACTGCAGGGCTGTGTTTGAGCTGTGTTAGAGCTGTGTTTGACTGCAGGGCTGTGTTAGACTGCAGGGCTGTGTTTGACTGCAGGGCTGTGTTAGAGCTGTGTTAGACTGCAGGGCTGTGTTAGAGCTGTGTTAGACTGCAGGGCTGTGTTAGGGCTGTGTTAGGGCTGTGTTAGAGCTGTGTTAGAGCTGTGTTAGACTGCAGGGCTGTGTTAGAGCTGTGTTTGACTGCAGGGCTGTGTTTGAGCTGTGTTAGAGCTGTGTTTGACTGCAGGGCTGTGTTAGACTGCAGGGCTGTGTTTGATTGCAGGGCTGTGTTAGAGCTGTGTTAGACTGCAGGGCTGTGTTAGAGCTGTGTTTGACTGCAGGGCTGTGTTAGAGCTGTGTTAGAGCTGTGTTAGACTGCAGGGCTGTGTTAGACTGCAGAGCTGTGTTAGAGCTGTGTTTGACTGCAGGGCTGTGTTAGAGCTGTGTTTGACTGCAGGGCTGTGTTAGGGCTGTGTTAGAGCTGTGTTAGAGCTGTGTTAGAGCTGTGTTTGACTGCAGGGCTGTGTTAGAGCTGTGTTTGACTGCAGGGCTGTGTTAGGGCTGTGTTAGAGCTGTGTTTGACTGCAGGGCTGTATTAGGGCTGTGTTAGAGCTGTGTTAGAGCTGTGTTTGACTGCAGGGCTGTGTTAGGGCTGTGTTAGACTGCAGGGCTGTGTTAGAGCTGTGTTTGACTGCAGGGCTGTGTTAGAGCTGTGTTAGAGCTGTGTTAGAGCTGTGTTTGACTGCAGGGCTGTGTTAGAGCTGTGTTTGACTGCAGGGCTGTGTTAGGGCTGTGTTAGACTGCAGGGCTGTGTTAGAGCTGTGTTTGACTGCAGGGCTGTGTTAGAGCTGTGTGTGTGTGATTCAGTGACATCAGTGGGACCTTCTAAAGCAGCAGCAGTTTCTCACCTGGTTCCTTCAGTTGGACCAGCTGCAGCAGCTGTCCTGCTGTGAACTCAGAGCTCCATGTTAGCAGCTGGGTAGAAGCTGCAGGTCCTGTGAGCTCCAACAGCATGAGGTCACCCTCTGACCCCACAGCCAGCAGTCTGTGGACTGATCCACCTGAGCCAGCCTGACCTGTCAGCTCCTCCCAGACCACACTGGGGGACAGGAGAGGAACACGCTGGTTAGAGACACATGTTTGGAAGAGGATGTTGAGAGGGTGTTTCAATATTGCTACATCCTTCATGGCAGACTTGTATTCCCTCTGTCATGAAAGGAACTCTGACTAAGCGAGAGTCACATGCATGAAAGTTTGTGTTGAAAAGAACATCTGTTAATTACACAAACATTCATCACTTGAATTAACACAAACATTTATAAAGTGGGAGGGGGGGGTGTCCGTTCTGGCAGCTGTGCATCCGGTGGTACAACACCAGCATGAATATCAACAGCTCAAACAATAGCAGATCAGTACTAAATCACAATCAAAACATGAACTGGATACACCCACAATCCCTGGCGCATCCCCCCCTACCCCCCCCCCCCACCCCCCCCCCCCAGCAGAGCATCATGTCAGCTGGACTCACTCTGAGAATGGACCCTGGACTGTGTGTCCTGATGTCTCAGAGGTGTCCCCCAGCTGGACTGTGTCCCCCAGATGGACTGTGTCCCCCAGCTGGACTGTGTCCCCCAGCTGGACTGTGTCCCCCAGATGGACTGTGTCCCCCAGCTGGACTGTGTCCCCCAGATGGACTGTGTCCCCCAGCTGGACTGTGTCCCCCAGATGGACTGTGTCCTCCAGCTGGACTGTGTTCCCCAGCTGGACTGTGTCCCCCAGCTGGACTGTGTCCCCCAGATGGACTGTGTCCTCCAGCTGGACTGTGTCCCCCAGCTGGACTGTGTCCCCCAGCTGGACTGTGTCCCCCAGCTGGACTGTGTCCTCCAGCTGGACTGTGTCCCCCAGATGGACTGTGTCCCCCAGCTGGACTGTGTCCCCCAGCTGGACTGTGTCCCCCAGATGGACTGTGTCCTCCAGAGTCAGAACTCCAGACCTGCTCAGGACACACAGCACAGAACTACCCTGGGACAGGCAGACCTTCCACACATCCTCCACATTCCTGCTGAAGTCACCACAAGGGAGGACAGCGACTTCCAGTGTGCTGTTATCCATGGCTTCAGACCTGCTCAACATGGTGCATGTTCACTAACGCTACTTTAAACAGACATGTTGTTCCTCTTCTGTATAAACACGGACATCCTCACAGCCATGTCACGTGAGACTGGGATCAGCTGGTTCATATCGTCCAATAGAAGATGAGCTCCCGGAGTCAGCTGGTTCATATCGTCCAATAGAAGATGAGCTCCTGGAGTCAGCTGGTTCATATCGTTCAATAGGAGATGAGCTACAGAGATATGCTGTAAGTATATATACATAAGTATATGCTGTGTACCAAGTTAATCGAACATTGATATAATCATTTAACAGACACACAGAATAATATCAAAATGACCGTTCATCAATCGATGCTCCGCGGGGTTTAAATATTTGTGTCTCTTAAACAGTAAACTGGAAATCTCTGAGGAATCTTACAATAACCGATGATTCAGAAGGCGGAAGTGTTAAACTCGGTCACCCTTCATCGTCCGCATGTGGTCAGTAGTTACAGAGCTGCACTGTTTAATGTCAGGTTAGTTTGATGAGATCATAACAGTGTGGTCAGATCAGGACAGTGTGGTCAGATCAGGACAGTGTGGTCAGGTCAGGACAGTGTGGTCAGGTCAGGACAGTGTGGTCAGATCATAACAGTGTGGTCAGATCATAACAGTGTAGTCAGATCATAACAGTGTGGTCAGATCATAACAGTGTAGTCAGATCAGGACAGTGTGGTCAGATCAGGACAGTGTGGTCAGATCATAACAGTGTGGTCAGATCAGGACAGTGTGGTCAGATCATAACAGTGTGGTCAGATCATAACAGTGTGGTCAGATCAGATGACTTTCAGATGGGTTATTCAGACTGTTCTCCTCTGTAGAAAGACTCAGTACTTCACAGGGATAATCTGGAGCAGAAGGATGCACAGCAGCATGGAAGAAAAAGTCTTGGAAGTTTACGGTAAGTTTGCTGGTCATCTTAATGAGCTCTTTAGCCAACAAATATAGCATTTTTAGCCACACAGAGTAGATCTTTAGATGGGATCATAAGTCTTCATGAGATCGTTTTGTCAGGGATGCAGTGTTGTGCTACACCTCTGATCAAGACTCAAGTCTCTGTATGTATCTCATGTCAACACCTAAATGATTACTCAGATGTAATGACATTGATCTACTCAGATGTAATGACATTGATCTACTCAGATGTAATGACATTGATCTACTCAGATGTAATGACATTGTTGTTCTCTGCAGATGTGATTCGCAGTATCAGGGACCCTGAGAAGCCGAACACATTAGAAGAGCTTGATGTTGTGAATGAGGAGTGTGTTGAAGTTAAAGACCTTGGAGAGGATGAGTACCTGATCATCATCAAGTTCTCTCCCACCGTTCCTCACTGTTCTCTGGCTACGTTAATCGGTGTGTGTTTAAACTCATAAGAATAGAATAGATCTTTATTGTTGTTGTCACAGGTACAACGAGAAAGTGCTTCTAGTCAGTGCAACATAAAAGGAAATCCTAGTGCTAAAATAACTAATAAGTGTTAAAATAACTAGAATACATATACATGAGACATTAAAATGTGCTAAAATAAATAAGATGAAACATATACTAAAAAATCAAAATACAAAATATGCTCAAATACGATGAATAAAATAACATACAGTCATACATCCACAGGCAACCATCCATAAGGCAACAGGAAAGGAATTTAGTATATTTCAGTATATTTCCACTGTGTCAATGACATGGTCATACCATGGAATCTACTTTATGAAAAGGTGATCGCTGTGCTCTCAGAGTGTTAATGATGCAGGATATGCTGATATATATTTTTTTTTAAAGATTTAATAGCCCAAGGACTGTTCTTGGGGTAGAACTCAGACTTGCATTGTGAGGTCTGTGTAAGGCTACAGTTGGATTTATGATACATGTCTTTTTTCAGGCCTCTGTTTACAAGTTAAACTGCAACGATGCTTGCCTTTTAAACACAAGGTAAAACACCCATCTTGTATCTGTAGCTGCTATCGATAATAAACCTGTTGGATCATTCTTCAGCATGTAGATGTGTTTCTCCTTAATTCACCATGTGAAACTGTATCCATCCTTCTCCACCTTCATACAGAAACCACACCTCACTATCCTGCTGCTCTTCAGGCAAACACCACATACACAATCATTTTACATTTAGTAGTTTAGCAGACAGGAATCGAACTCGCAACCTCCCTACGCCTTAACCGCTGAGCCACCTGACTCCCAAGTCATTCTGGTTGACTTGTTTTGTTCCTTCACAGTTAGAAATCTACATAACTGAAGGAACTCACTCCACTGAGGAAGACAGTAAGTACTCAAAGCAAACCTGCCATTTTAGAAAGTCACATTACTTTTTTAATTGAATTCTGAGCTAGAAGGGCGTAGCATCAACTTAATGAACGTATTATCAAAGGCAGTTTGACAATGGGAAATAATTAATCAAAGATGTTTTTTGGTTTCATCTTCTAAGTTAACAAGCAAATCAACGACAAGGAGAGAGTGGCAGCTGCTATGGAAAACCCCAACCTCCGAGAGATAGTGGAGCAGTGTGTGACTGAACCTGATGACTGACCCTCAGGGGTCAGGACCCTCTCTGCCTGGGGCCCGCCCTGTCAGGACCCTCTCTGCCTGGGGCCCGCCCTGTCAGGACCCTCTCTGCCTGGGGCCCGCCCTGTCAGGACCCTCTCTGTCTGGGGCCCGCCCTGTCAGGACCCTCTCTGCCTGGGGCCCGCCCTGTCAGGACCCTCTCTGCCTGGGGCCCGCCCTGTCAGGACCCTCTCTGCCTGGGGCCCGCCCTGTCAGGACCCTCTCTGTCTGGGGCCCGCCCTGTCAGGACCCTCTCTGTCTGGGGCCCGCCCTGTCAGGACCCTCTCTGCCTGGGGCCCGCCCTGTCAGGACCCTCTCTGTCTGGGGCCCGCCCTGTCAGGACCCTCTCTGCCTGGGGTCCGCTCTGTTCTTGAGGAGATGTATGTCTGATGGCTGCCCTGCTCATGTCACCTCCATCCTGGGATAGTTTCTGCTTCTGTGTCCTGACAGAGGTGTCATGGAAGCAGGAGCAGGGTGGATGATTCACCCCCTAACAGCACAAGTCAACTCTCCTGGTTCTCTGAGGTCATTTAGTCTCTTCATGTTTCTATCTCTTATAATGGGTATAGAAGTGCAGTATTAAAGCATGGAGCAGAATGTTCTGGATAAACAGGTATAATATCATAGATATCACAGGTAAGTTAGTAGAGAACATGGAAACGTTTTTGCACCAGCTGTAATGAAACATGTAGCTCGTTATGTTGCTGCCTTCAGCTACAGTAAAACATAATTAGAACCTGCAGCCTCACACTTCTATAGAAAGGAGCTCATGGTTTAAGGGGGTTTCCGTTTTTGCTAAACAAGATGTCTCATATTTGTATTTACCCAGGGATTGATTCAGGGCTTTATTCTACTCACAAATAATGACTATTTTAGGAAAGTGATTTCAAATGTGTGAGAATGCTTAAAGCACACTACTTCAATGATTGCACTGTAAGACACTTGTTGAACTGCCAGATAATAAACATGCTTTGAGGCAGTGTTGATGAGCTGTTTGGCTGTGGGTTTGTGTGTGTGTGTTTGTGTGTGTGTGTGTGTGTGTTTGTGTGTGTTTACACGGAGTGGTGAAACACTGAGTTGTTTTGTCTATAACAGTGTTTTCTAATTATGTTCATAATTTAACACTTCAAATTAAAGCTTCTAGCTTGGGAATTAAAGATGAACAGACTGCAGGCAACGTGTGCATGGCAGTTCACAGTTTTACAAGATCTTCATATCTCTGAGGATAGTTAATGAACGGTGCTGAAACTGGAGGGTTGAAAGAGGATCATGTTGGATCCAAACATTCATCCCAGGTTTGGTGGTTTATGGAGATATGGGATACAAACGTTAGACATTAATGGTATATCTTTTGACATTGGAAAAGACTACTAAACATGTCTTCAGAGATTCACTCAAACATATTGAGCTGGGACATTTCTCATACTTATCTCTGGGCTAATTAGTCAGAATCCTAATTAAATCCTTGTTGTCTTTGATCTACCTGAACAGGTTGCTTTTTAATATTCAGGAGTTGAGGAAGAACAGGGTTCTTGTTGAAAAGCAGCACAGATGGTAGAAAGACGGACTTCAGGTCTCATAAATCATAGCAACGTTAGATTCCTCTGTGAAGTTTAATTGAAACAAAAGATGAATATCCCAGTGTTCAGGACCTGCTGTGATGTGGCCCCAGGGACCGGCTGTGATGTGGCCCCAGGGACCTGCTGTGATGTGGCCCCAGGGACCGGCTGTGATGTGGCCCCAGGGACCTGCTGTGATGTGGCCCCAGGGACCGGCTGTGATGTGGCCCCAGGGACCTGCTGTGATGTGGCCCCAGGGACCGGCTGTGATGTGGCCCCAGGGACCGGCTGTGATGTGGCCCCAGGGACCGGCTGTGATGTGACCCCAGGGGACCTGCTGTGATGTGGCCCCAGGGACCTGCTGTGATGTGGCCCCAGGGACCTGCTGTGATGTGGCCCCAGGGACCGGCTGTGATGTGGACCCAGGGACCTGCTGTGATGTGGCCCCAGGGACCTGCTGTGATGTGGCCCCAGGGACCTGCTGTGATGTGGCCCCAGGGACCTGCTGTGATGTGGCCCCAGGGACCTGCTGTGATGTGGCCCCAGGGACCGGCTGTGATGTGGACCCAGGGACCTGCTGTGATGTGGCCCCAGGGACCTGCTGTGATGTGGCCCCAGGGACCTGCTGTGATGTGGCCCCAGGGACCGGCTGTGATGTGGCCCCAGGGACCTGCTGTGATGTGGCCCCAGGGACCTGCTGTGATGTGGCCCCAGGGACCTGCTGTGATGTGGCCCCAGGGACCTGCTGTGATGTGGCCCCAGGGACCTGCTGTGATGTGGCCCCAGGGAGGGAGGTTCAGTTTCACTGGTCTGTCTGCAGATGAAGGGGTTGATCTTCTCAGGAACATCTCCATTAATACAATGTATTTGTGTAGCACATTCTACTTGCCAATTTTTGGGAAGAGAATAGAGTATTTAGTTTAAAATCTATAAAAATTACTTTGTAATAATTAAATATTCATACAATTAAAATCTAACGTTTTAAAACATGAAAATATATGTATTTTTTTAAGATGGCCGCAGTAACCGTGGCAACTCTTAAGGGGGCACTGTTGAATAACATTGGCCCCAAGGCACATGGTTGTTCTGTTATTTGGGAAAGTAGATCTCATTTGAACTCAGCATGAATGTCGCACATGCCGATAAACATGACAGATGAAGATGCGCTGTAGCTTAGCTTTCCGTTCTTTAAACGTTTAGTTGTAAAAGCTAATTATATATCTAACAGCAGTATGTCCACATAGCTTCGCTAATTAGAAAACATTTTGACATCCATGAATCATCAGTCAGTAATTAGTGTACTTATACTGTGTGTGATAGGCTGCAATAACTGTTCAGCAGTGCAGTGGTGGGGTCGTCACTGTTTAGCAGTGCAGTGATGGGGTCGTCACTGTTAAGCAGTGCAGTGGTGGGGTCGTCACTGTTCAGCAGTGCAGTGGTGGGGTCGTCACTGTTCAACAGTGCAGTGGTGGGGTCGTCACTGTTCAGCAGTGCAGTGGTGGGGTCGTCACTGTTCAGCAGTGCAGTGGTGGGGTCGTCACTGTTCAGCAGTGCAGTGGTGGGGTCGTCACTGTTCAGCAGTGCAGTGGTGGGGTCGTCACTGTTCAGCAGTGCAGTGGTGGGGTCGTCACTGTTCAGCAGTGCAGTGGTGGGGTCGTCACTGTTCAGCAGTGCAGTGGTGGGGTCGTCACTGTTCAGCAGTGCAGTGGTGGGGTCGTCACTGTTCAGCAGTGCAGTGGTGGGGTCGTCACTGTTCAGCAGTGCAGTGGTGGGGTCGTCACTGTTCAGCAGTGCAGTGGACAGCAGTGCAGTGGTAGGGTCGTCATCACTGTTTTGTCACACTGGATATTTATAAATTCTCCACGTTCAAACCTTTTTAAACAACAAATGGAACTTGGAGGACTCTCAGATGTAAAGACATCTTGATTGTGTATCTGACTCAGACTCAGGCTCAGACAAAGACATCTTTTCCTCTGTAATCATCACAACACAGTCGTGAGCTGTAATCACAACACCTTCACAGGGAGTTTCAAGGGTGCCTGAGCTCTCAAACCAAGCAAGTACAAGTGAGGTGTTACCTTAACCTCTGCATGTGAAGAGCACCTCCACCTGGGCACATCACACCTTAACCTCTGCAGGTGAAGAGCACCTCTACCTGGGCACATCCCACCTTAACCCCTGCAGGTGAAGAGCACCTCCACCTGGGCACATTACACCTTAACCTCTGCAGGTGAAGAGCACCTCCACCTGGGCACATTACACCTTAACCTCTGCAGGTGAAGAGCACCTCCACCTGGGCACATTACACCTTAACCTCTGCATGTGAAGAGCACCTCCACCTGGGCACATTACACCTTAACCTCTGCAGGTGAAGAGCACCTCCACCTGCGCACATCCCACCTTAACCTCTGCAGGTGAAGAGCACCTCTACCTGGGCACATCACACCTTAACCCCTGCATGTGAAGAGCACCTCCACCTGGGCACATCCCACCTTAACCCCTGCATGTGAAGAGCACCTCCACCTGGGCACATCACACCTTAACCTCTGCAGGTGAAGAGCACCTCCACCTGGGCACATTACACCAGACGCCTCCTCTTCAGCGGTGTGTTTGGTGTGTTTAAATGTCACGGATGTTAGGTTAGATGTTATGTTATGTTGGAGATCACAGATGCTTCTTCCTACAAAACTGTTTAGAGAGCTGAAGTTACATGTGAATATCAGAATCAGAATCGGTTTTAATCACCATGCACGATGCACAAACACAGAATTTACTGTGGCAGGAAAGAGCAAACATGGAACAAACAACACGTCATTTTAATTAATGTTCTGGAAGTGGAACAGTGGATCTTATTTCGTATACGTGGCATAATTCATCATGTACCAATGGACAATCACATGTTGTGTAAAACCGTTGTGATAAATATTGAAGGGCGTTTAAACGTGTCGTTCAAATGTAGTTCTGTTATACAAGAACAGAACCAGCCAGACAGACAGACAGACAGACAGACAGACAGACAGACAGACAGACAGACCCACTCCTTATCACACACAACCAAGACAGTGGCTTCAGTCTCCATTTTTTCTTGTTATTTTGTAAAGACGTGGTGCAGAATAGGTCAGCCATGTTGTTATGTGAGTCTTACTGCTCTATTTTCTGCAATTTAACTTGACAGGTACAAGCCAGGTTATCATGGCTGGACTGTGAGTTACACAGATGACTGGATAGATGGATGTTCCAGGCAGAGCAGCAGGACGTGTTATAGCTAACCTGCGGTGCTGAAGAAAACTATGACTTCTGTGTGTAATGCAGCGCAAGAACATAGTCAGAGATTGACAAGCACACAACAGATAAATGTGTACAGTACCCAGGGGTGGACCTTGTCATGCAAACATCAATAAGTGGCAAATAACAATTTACTGTTGGGAATTTAATCAGAATATGAACGTAAACGTCATCACAGTGTTTTACAATCACTGTGACCATTGTCTCAATACAATTTTCCACAAACATCTGTCTGTGTATACTATACAATTAACACAATTCTTGTTGCTTTGACGCAAAGTCCATATAGTAAGCAGCCAATTAACATGTTAATAATAATAATAATGACTATTATTTACATACAAGCTCAATTGAGACCAAAACAATCAATTTTAATATCCAATTTTACCGATGCTTTGACACTGTATGTCAGAACAAATAACATCATGTTCTAAACCTAACTTATTGACTCAAGTCAAAGTGAACAGATATTCATATAGTTAATCGAAACAGAACTACATCCCTTGTACTTGAATCCATTGCTACTGAGAAACAGCTGGTTAAAGTCAATCACAGCTGGCAGCTATGGCGCATATACTGTATACAGTAGCAGTGTTGCTGCTCTGCTCACATAACCAGTGGTGCTGCTCTGCTTAGATAACCAGTGGTGCTGCTCTGCTCAGATAACCAGTGGTGCTGCTCTGCTTAGATAACCAGTGGTGCTGCTCTGCTCAGATAACCAGTGGTGCTGCTCTGCTTAGATAACCAGTGGTGCTGCTCTGCTCAGATAACCAGTGGTGCTGCTCTGCTTAGATAACCAGTGGTGCTGCTCTGCTCAGATAACCAGTGGTGCTGCTCTGCTCAGATAACCAGTGGTGCTGCTCTGCTCAGATAACCAGTGGTGCTGCTCTGCTCAGATAACCAGTGGTGCTGCTCTGCTCAGATAACCAGTGGTGCTGCTCTGCTCAGATAACCAGTGGTGCTGCTCTGCTTAGATAACCAGTGGTGCTGCTCTGCTTAGATAACCAGTGGTGCTGCTCTGCTCAGATAACCAGTGGTGCTGCTCTGCTCAGATAACCAGTGGTGCTGCTCTGCTTAGATAACCAGTGGTGCTGCTCTGCTCAGATAACCAGTGGTGCTGCTCTGCTCAGATAACCAGTGGTGCTGCTCTGCTCAGATAACCAGTGGTGCTGCTCTGCTCAGATAACCAGTGGTGCTGCTCTGCTCAGATAACCAGTGGTGCTGCTCTGCTCAGATAACCAGTGGTGCTGCTCTGCTTAGATAACCAGTGGTGCTGCTCTGCTTAGATAACCAGTGGTGCTGCTCTGCTCAGATAACCAGTGGTGCTGCTCTGCTTAGATAACCAGTGGTGCTGCTCTGCTCAGATAACCAGTGGTGCTGCTCTGCTTAGATAACCAGTGGTGCTGCTCTGCTCAGATAACCAGTGGTGCTGCTCTGCTCAGATAACCAGTGGTGCTGCTCTGCTTAGATAACCAGTGGTGCTGCTCTGCTCAGATAACCAGTGGTGCTGCTCTGCTCAGATAACCAGTGGTGCTGCTCTGCTTAGATAACCAGTGGTGCTGCTCTGCTCAGATAACCAGTGGTGCTGCTCTGCTCAGATAACCAGTGGTGCTGCTCTGCTCTGCAGTCCCCTGGAACTCCCCTTGTGTATGTGGCTGACTTTGAGGCTGTTTATGGAAACAATGCTGGCAAGAAGGTGTTTGTTCTTAAATTATAGTTATCGTTATTGTTATTAAATCCCACCATTTAACCCTTTGAAAGTATTACGTGTGGTTTGATAAGAGACTTCAGAGATTAAATATAAATGTCAACGTGTTCTTCATCAAGGTTACTAAGGGTGTTGAATGTAGAATGAATAAAACAATCAGATGAATTCTAATTTGCATAGCCGTGTCTGAGAACGAGCAGGTTGTATTGGACCAGGTGACGCTCATCAGGATCACATGACCAGGCTGGTAAACAGCTGTTGGCCACAGAAGGGCTAACACACACATTTAGCAGCTTTTCAAGCACAATTATAATTTGTTTCGCCATTTCTGAATTCACTGACTGGAATAAGTGGAAGAAATTGAAAATGCTCATTCATTTTAACCAGATGTCTTTAACAACATCAATATTATCTCTCATGTTTGTGTCGACCATTCAGATAAAGCAGTGCTTAGTCCTGCAGCAGCCATCCTCACAGAGCACATGGAGATACGACACACAGACAGTCTGGAATAATCCACACATGTTCCAGAAACAAGTTAATCATTTGTGTGTTCTGGTCATGAGTATGTCTGCTCAGGTCACGGACATGATCTGTTTGATTTCCCTCGCTGTCGCGACTTGAAGAGCTTCTAAGGTGAGGTGTGTACACAGTCTCTTCACAACATCCCACGCTGAAGACATTAGAACAGTTTCTTAATCTCTAGTCGGGCACAAAGATGGTCTCAAGAAAGGTTTTACACTTTTAACACAAGCTTGCATCAAGGGACTGCAGCTCAGGGACACACAGAACAAGAGCTGCAGGAACATGTTGAATTCAGGGATGAATATGTCTCGTTTATAACCAACACACCATATTACAGTTCCAGTCACATTAGGAGATATAGATGTTGTGGTAATCATTATAACAGACTCTGGACCTCAAAAGCGGTCAGCTTTAGTCCAGTATGTTTCATTTAATGGCAAAATCCACTCAATCGTGAAAAGGTCATTCATCAGTAGACGGTTAGAGGTCAAAATGTAATTCTTATCAGTTTACTGTGGCACAGCTGAGTGGAGGTAGAGTGTGTTCAGGGAGAGAGGCAGTCAGTGGTGCTTGTGAGTGATTTCAAGATCAGAATATCGCAGAAGGAGACAAGCGTCTCCAAAAGAAATCAGATGGAGGCTGTGGACCAGGAGGGAAGTGGAAGCACACATCCTCTTCAGCCTGGTCTCCTCTCATCTATTAAGAACTAACACATCTTTCCTATTGGCTGTATGGAAGGTTAAAGAGGTAACAGAGGACCTGGTAAATCATACTCATTAAGAGTTACAAGCCAGAGGGAGAACTGCAAAGCTGAGTTCTGTCACGTGAAACCATGTCCAGTACTGGATTGTTCTAGAGCACTAGAAGAACCCTACTTCAGGAGGTTGTTTAGGTGCAGTCCTGGTGGCGAATGTGGAACCCCCTGTGAATGTGGAACCCCCTGTGATACTGCTTCTGAAAAGGGTTGTAGAAATACAGGTACAAATACAATTTGAATGATATCAACCAAGCTGTCTTTAATACTTTTCTAGGTGATTTTATTTTTAGATGAAATTCAGTCATTAGTTTTTCAGCTGAATTTTGTCATCAGCAAGTCTAGAACTCCCTGTCAGTCGTGTTAATCCAAGACTTGATGTGTTTTAGAGCCAGTTCCTACCCTGGTGTTTTAGAGCCAGTTCCTACCCTGGTGTTTTAGAGCAAGTTCCTACCCTGGTGTTTTAGAGCCAGTTCCTACCCTGGTGTTTTAGAGCCAGTTCCTACCTTGGTGTTTTAGAGCCAGTTCCTACCCTGGTGTTTTAGAGCCAGTTCCTACCCTGGTGTTTTAGAGCCAGTTCCTACCCTGGTGTTTTAGAGCCAGTTCCTACCCTGGTGTTTTAGAGCCAGTTCCTACCCTGGTGTTTTAGAGCCAGTTCCTACCCTGGTGTTTTAGAGCCAGTTCCTACCCTGGTGTTTTAGAGCCAGTTCCTACCCTGCGGTGTTCCAGGGGCCTCTCCCCTAGAGAGAGACAGACTATCAGACTATCAGACCAACTCCCATTTATCATAATGCTGCCTTGTGTCCTGCTTAAAGCTGCAGCTGCCACTCACCCCTCTCTCTCTCTCTCTCTCTCTCTCTCTCTCTCTCTCTCTCTGTCTCTCTCTCTCTCTCTCTGTCTCTCTGTCTCTCTCTCTGTCTCTCTGTCTCTCTCTCTGTCTCTCTGTCTGTCTGTCTCTCTGTCTCTCTGTCTCTCTCTCTGTCTCTCTCTCTCTGTCTGTCCTCTCTCGCTTTCGCTTTCTCTCTTTCTCTCTCTGGGTGAATCCCCACCCATACCCATGCATCCTTCTCTTTTATCTCAGTATTTTATTAACTATATTTTCCTTCTCTTCTGAACAGGATTGTATCGTTTGTTTGAACAAGCATCTGAAAGAGATGGAGTGTTGGTTCAGGTTCACCCTGAAGAGCTGCCCTGTCTGATACCAGGTGAGTTTTCAGATAAACAACTGGTACTTAACAACCACCCTGGGCACCTCTGCATTTCTATGGATAAATTGATGTCAGGACAAACAAATGAGAGAACATGGATGGTTTTGAATCCACTTCCTCTCAGACAGAGAGCAGTGCTGAAACATGTGACTCATCTTAGCATGACGGATCAAAACACTGCATCAGCCTCCAGCAGAGTTCTGTCTCACTAACATCAGAGCTCATCGCTCGGTAGGTTTCCAAATGCAGTCTCAGAAACCTTATAAAGCAAACACTTATAGAACTG
>CM059290.1:425000-500000 GCA_030340665.1 Neosalanx taihuensis
GGGGAGGAGAGTGAGGACCAGGGACATGGGGAGGAGAGAGAGGACCAGGGACATGGGGAGGAGAGAGAGGACCAGGGACATGGGGAGGAGAGAGAGGACCAGGGACATGGGGAGGAGAGAGAGGACCAGGGACATGGGGAGGAGAGAGGACCAGGGACATGGGGAGGAGAGAGAGGACCAGGGACATGGGGAGGAGAGAGGACCCGGGAGGAGAGAGGACCAGGGACATGGGGAGGAGAGAGAGGACCAGGGACATGGGGAGGAGATCTGTTGCACGGCTAAACATCTAGAATGTAGATGTGCTTGTTAAAGATAACAAATTGAAAGACTAGGTCAGGTTTAGGGTTATGCAATTAGCTATTCAAAGGTCTGCTTTTGTGGTAGCAGTCTTTAGAGAGAAGCAATGCTAAATGTAGTCCACAGAGAGGCTGATTTACTGAATCTATGACACTGACTGAACAAAACATGAATAGGGGGTTTATTACAGGCACGGTCTACAGCCACACGAATAGAGAAAATATACCCTGGATCTAACATTGGAGGAAATTACTAATAAATGGATGAAAGTATCATGCAGAATTGTGCAGTATGACAAGTCTATACAGCTGCCATGTCGCAGGCCAGACCTGCTCTGCAATTAGGCTCCCATTGGGTCTGACTCTCTAATCAGCAGGTCCATATTGCAGCTGAAAGGAGCTCAGAGTTTCTCCTCATGTGAGGAGCTGAGATCCAGTCCACAGCCTGAGATCGTACCCAGCTTGACGTCCAGTCAGAGGGTTGATGAGCAGCTCACTGATGAGCAGCTCTCTGGACCAGGATCTGGGATGGAGCCTCATACAGTACTGAACTCTAGAATCACATAGAATAGAATCACAGCAATGCCTGAATTTGTCTACTATTGTAGATGGTTTTTGTTATGGACAGAAACAGATGACCTGCACACAATTACAAAAAATAAAATTAATATAGCCTTTAAATGTGATTATGGGCTTGTTTGTATTAAATATGCATTGTCTCCACTTCTTGCTACATTAAGGCTCAGCAGTGTTGAATAATACAGTCACTTCGTGTCTGAACTGCACAGTCTTGTACAAGTTTAAGTAAACTTAAAACTCTTAGAAGTGGAATTGAAAGAAGAAAATCCTAATCTTCAATGTTTCTGAAACACATGATTCAGTGGAAGTACTTGATTAAGTGGGCACCATACTTCACTCTCAAGCAGACGGTTAAGTAATTAAAAATCTAATTACAGAACTAATAACATTAACTCAAGTATTGACGGATTTGGTTTTCAAATCCCCAATTCTACTTGTGAAATTGCTGTCTGGATTTCGAAATTAGATAAATAAACCAAAGTGATTTGTTTAGTGAGGTAGCTGTATATATGTGTATATATATATATATGTATATATAATGTTACATATAATGTTACATAATGTATCTGTGGCTAGTTTGAAGAACCTTCTCTGGTTAGGTGAGAAAGCCTGGCGCTTTAAGATCGTCCTTTTCAGAGACTTTCACCTTCAGAGAAAGGTGAGCAGCTTTATTTCCCCTTGAAGGTCAGACATCACCTCTCAATCTTCCTGGGAGATGGTGGACTGAGTCTCAGATGCTCTTAGCATATCTTTATTCTAATGTTTTATTTTAGCCGTGTTACTATATATCGTCACATTAAGAATGGGGTTACTAACCCTGTTTCCAGAAGGTCTTCAGGAAGGGTTTTTACGCATATCCACTGCTCTCTTGCTTACACACGTAATCGTTTACAATATAATTGAATCCACCCGATATAAGCGTAGATAAGGGCGCATGCATGAGGTTAATGTGTGTGTTGTGTCAGTGAAACACCTTTTATTCATGTCCTGTTATTCATGTTCACACTCAAACGCAAAACCGAGTTTTCAAAAATCTTCACTTTGGTCGGAGTTTCCCAAAAGCTCCGTTTTGATTGACGTAAACCAGCGGTTTCGTGGATAACAGGCCAAATCGTTAAGAAATATATTAGTTTTGCCAGATAAACGGCTACGTGTGGACAAGACCTGAATCTCAGCCACTTATATCTAAGCAGATTGGATTTGACAGCCAGCAGCTTCTAATTAGACGCAGGTGTGGTAGATTAGTGCCAAACCCTCTTGAGAAAGAGACCCCTGGATTAAGCATTGATTAGACACAGTCGTGTTCAGTGTTCTGTGTGTAGGATTGATGAACCTAATTGTTTTTTGAAAAATCGCCAACCTGTTATTAAATTTGTCTTGGTGAACTACAGAACAGTACATTCACCGCCACAGTATCTAGAAAATACATCCAGGTATCTTTCTGAGGAAGCAGAATCCAGCCACCAACCAACACCAGGAAATGCATTGTCATGATACTTATTCAGTTGCCATTCATGTCAGGACCGTGTCCAAGATAAAATGAGAGTTTCCATTGAGCAGAAATGGATCAAAGCTGTTTGAAGGATTCCAGTTCTGCAACTCTCAACCTGCTCTTCTCACCGTGTCTCTGATCCAGCCTGGCTGCTCTACTCTGGCTGCTCTACTCTGGCTGCTCTGCCCACGGTGTCTCTGATCCAGCCTTGCTGCTCTACTCTGGCTGCTCTGCCCACCATGTCTCTGATCCAGCCTTGCTGCTCTACTCTGGCTGCTTTGCCTGATCCAGCCTGGCTGCTCTACTCTGGCTGCTCTGCCCACCCCAGGTGACCTCTGGTGGGTGAGTCTGTTTACAAGCTCCCTGTGCCTCTAACACTCACATTGCCTCTCCTCCCAGCTCTGCCTATAATCTCCTCCCAACACTGCCTCTACTCTCCTACCAGCCCTGCCTCTACTCTCCTCCCAACCCTGCCTCTACTCTCCTCCCAACCCTGCCTCTACTCTCCTACCAGCCTTATCACTTGTGTACAGTACACACACATACACACACACACATGCACACACACTATCATGTTCACTCTTTCTCTCTCTTAATCCTGATTAAGTTTAGTCATCCCAAATTGCTCCTGTGGTGATGTTCATGTTATTGTATGATCCTGCCTGTTACTGATGAGCTGCTAATTACACATCTGGTTTGCCATCGCAGAGGCATCAGCCAATCAGAACACTCCCATTCATGACATCAGCTTTGTTTTTGATTGCTCTTTTGAAACATCTCCCATGATGGAGTGCAGTTATAACCCTCTTTCTTGGCATAATGACTCTCTATTGTAGAAATCCATGTTAAAATCCTAAACTACCGCATCAGAAAATCTGAAAGTGATGGGTTTGTTTAACATATTACAGAAAACATGATAGTCATGGCTAATTTCCTATTATTTATTCAGTAGAAGCTTCATCCAAAGTGATGTTCCAAACAGCATTAATGCCTGACATGCCTGAAAGTGCTGTACAGTAGCTCTGTATGGTGTGACAGTGTTCTGGTGGTGGAACGTTCTGTACGTGATCTTACTGCCCAGCCTCTCCTGAGCTTTGATGAAGTGTCTGAACCAATCATGCTGCAGAGGGTCACAGAGCAGTCAGGCCAGGCACCAAAACAAAACCATTCAGTCAGCACATGGATAATGTTGAGTTAGCACATGGATAATGTTGAGTTAGCACATGGATAATGTTGACTTAGCACATGGATAATGTTGAGTTAGCACATGGATAATGTTGAGTTAGCACATGGATAATGTTGAGTTAGCACATGGATAATGTTGAGTTAGCACATGGATAATGTTGTGTTAGCACATGGATAATGTTGAGTTAGCACATGGATAATGTCATGTTAGCACATGGATAATGTTGTGTCAGCACATGGATAATGTTGAGTTAGCACATGGATAATGTTGAGTTAGCACATGGATAATGTCATGTTAGCACATGGATAATGTTGAGTTAGCACATGGATAATGTCATGTTAGAACATGGCTAATGTTGTTCTAGAGCATGGATAATGTTTGTTAGTGCATGGATGATGTTGTGTTAGCACATGGATAATGTTGTTAGCCCATGGATAATGCCGTGTTAGCCCATGTATAATAGCAGTTTTTTTAGCAGACGGTGACTGTTGTGTAGTTTAGTATGCTGTATAATGTGTTGGCTTTAATGAGTGCAAACACAACATTGAGGTGAAATTATCAGAGAACTAAGAATGAATGATGTGGAAGCCAAGGTGTTGAAATACCTTCTGTGTCTGGGAGGGAGACTGCTGCCTTATAGATCCACCTGATGTGCAGGTTCCTGGTCTCTCTCTCTCTCTCTGCATACTGAGATGTTTACTCTGCAACAGCAAACCCTGTCCACACATCTCAGATGCTGACAGGACCAACCGGACAATTAATAACTGTGCTTCTCTGAATCCTGCAGTAGCTGAGAGGCAATCTGTGTTAACAGCATCGGTTAGGGTTAGAACACCATGACACACCAGCAGCTCTTTAATATCTCCTGTCTGCAGAACAACAAGTGGACATCTTAGAGGAGCTGTCCAGGCTGTCATCCTGGAGCCCAGGTTCATATTGTGGCATTAAAGCAGGTCTGACAGGTATGAACTGCAGGCTCACTGCTTCTCCAGACTCCAGTCTCTTAATCTATTCAGGAACTCAAATTGGGTTGAAATGAAATGCCAATGATGGTGTGAGAAGTATCACAATTTATCATAATATTATTTATATTTTCCTGATCTTGTTTTTCATTAGTCGGGGAAGAGTGTGTTTTCTAGGTCATCTTCTGGTGTCACCAACACATGATGGAAGGAAGTACTTATACCAGGGGTGTCAAACTCCAGTCCTCCTGCTGTTCTAAAGGTTCTAGATGTTTCCCTGCTCCAGCACACAGTCTAATGAAGGGTCGTTATCAAGCTGCATTTTGACACCTGTGAATTAGACTGTTGTGGTCCTTATATGATGTCCTGAACAGGATGTTGTTCTTATTACTTTCTAATGGAGATTTTATCTCCGATAAATGGTGGGGTTGTGAAACATTTCCCACCAGGCGGTGCATTCTGGTAAAGACACTCAAATCAATCACTGACATTATGCTTTCACATCCTGACAAAGGCAGAAATCCTGCCCCGTCCCTGGGTGAAACCTCTCCAGCTATCCTCCTCAGCTGCTGGAGGTTTCTGAAGTGTCTCTCTTATGGCTCTAGCGTGAGATTGTTCAAATCAATATTGCAGAGATTTCTCAGGAGTGGAAACTGTTGTCTGGGATTTTTCAATTGCCGGTTGTGTACCCAGTAGATATGTGGTGCTCTAGCATGTGGTGCTCTAGCAGTCATACTTTCATATGTGCTTTATGTGTTGCAACTGTGCAGAAGATTCAATGTTGCAATCATTCAAGCTGCTGTGAAGGATGTTAATCAAAGACACAACCCTCATCTTTATCAGTGCCAGTAATCACTTCACCGTCAACGACGTCATCCATCTTGTCACTTGGTCTTGAGTACCAACCTCCAAACAGCCTCACAATCATCCCACTGCTGAAATCATCCCTGGATTATGTGTAGGCAGAAACTACTGCATCCACAGATGGGTGATGAATTGCTTCCATTCAGCCTCATGAATCATCCATTCAGAGCTGTTTGGTTTTGTCAACATACAGCTTCTGTCATATCTTCCAATTACAGGACTGTCCTAGGATCTTTGTGACTCTGTCATGGTCAAAGCTTTGTTCTACAGAAGTTATTTTAAGTTGGGGCATTTCTTATCTTATAGTTCTTCCCTTGGCACTTACTGGTTCTCACAATGTATGTTTCGTATCTATATGTCTGCTATGTTTGCCTGCTATGCTCAGTGACCGATGCTCTTTTGTAAAGCTCTCTCTTGTAAGTCGCTTTGGATAAAGGCGTCTGCTAAATGAATGAATGCAAATGTAAATCTGACCTCAGTCGAGAGACATTATGGAGTTCACTTACAAAAATGGAAACATCAGAAAGTTTGAAATTGAAAGTGTTGCTCATCTCAACAGTATATTTACGTGTGCAGACTAATAAAAAGCATCTTTTGAAAACAGTACATGCAGTCCTGGATCCTCAAACTCTACATAAGTACATCCTTCTGGTATCAGGACTTCACTTTTTCACTTCACTTCAAACTGTTTCCTTTAACTTATTTCTGACAAATATCTGTACTTTCTACTTTTTAAATTTCCAAGCATAAAGTTACTTGTATTTGGTTATCTGTATTTGGTGATCTCCCTATAAGGACAGCTGTTGTTGCAGCAGTGAACATCAGCATGGAGACAGTTACAGTTCTGGAGAAACCTTTAGTCCCTAAAATGACATGATGGTGATGTCACTTCTAATTATCTACTTTAGGTCTATCTGAACAAGGCTAATAGCTGCTATCTGATTGCCCTTTTACAGTCTAGACTAGATATTAGTCTTAACTTCTTGGGTGGGGGGGTTGGTGGGTGGGGGTGTCGATGTATAGATTTCAGAGTAAAGAAAGGAGTTTTGTCCTCAGAGGTCCCTGATGGAAACTTCTGTCCTAGTGTGTTTGATAACCCTCCTTCATATTCCATCTGGCCCCTGGGAATTTATAAACAAATACAAGTATATCAGATTTTCTTATTTCTACTTTTAATAAAGTGCCTTTCATGGCGACTGAAAGTGGAGCAGCTAAGCGCTGCAGGGCTTTAAGTAGAGACACTTTTCTGGGTTGATATGTGACTGTGTAAATAGGTATTGTGGTTGTAGTTCTAAAACTAAAAAATGTGTATATATTCACAAGAAAACACAACTCTATTACAGTCACTGGAGCGCATGAGCATGTTCTGAATTAAACTGTAATGAAGTGCAACTATGAAACGATGTACGTACGTAACTACTGTAACTATAAGTAGCCTATTGCCAGTCAAATGGTGGTTGAAGTCTTCTTCATGATGACTTTGACTACTGTGTCATTGATGCCTCTGCAGGCCGACAGAATGTGTCTAGGATGGTTGAAATGAGTTGACATTGTGTAGCTGACAGGTTAATTCAGAAAGATGTTAGTGTGAAAAGTGTTTTTATCTCTGTGAGAAATGTCTTAGTTACCTGCTCTGGCAGTCCAATATAAAATGTTATCAAATCTGTATAGGAACCAAAAGTCATTCTTAAGCATAATGAGTTAGGACTCTATCAGTATGCAGACATGAGGAGCACAGAGCTCTGTGTCTATGAAGACTCTCTGTGATATCAGTCACACATGCTGACTTCATTAATCTGAGGACTCATGTTGCCTACAGTTTTCCTGTTTTTTTATGTATGCATACAATTATGGATGCATTTTTCATATGAGGGAATTTGGCCTGAGGCTGATATTAAATAAACAAGACATGTCTGTTTCACAGCCCACAGAGTCAAACTGACAGCAGTCACACCAGTTTAATCCCCCAGAGATAAATAACCTCCATCTTAACCTTTCACAATCTACAGCCTCACTTCTAGTTTCTTACCTGTGTTGTTTAAATGGAACTGGATCCCCTGTGATACAGTACAGACACAGACCAGGTGATGCTCTCAGTACAGACACACTGCTCCTCAAACACAGACCAGGTGATACTCTCAGTACAGACACACTGCTCCTCAAACACAGACCAGGTGATACTCTCAGTACAGACACACTGCTCCTCAAACACAGACCAGGTGATACTCTCAGTACAGACACACTGCTCCTCAGACACAGACCAGGTGATACTCTCAGTACAGACACACTGCTCCTCAAACACAGACCAGGTGATACTCTCAGTACAGACACACTGCTCCTCAAACACAGACCAGGTGATACTCTCAGTACAGACACACTGCTCCTCAAACACAGACCAGGTGATACTCTCAGTACAGACACACTGCTCCTCAGACACAGACCAGGTGATACTCTCAGTACAGACACACTGCTCCTCAAACACAGACCAGGTGATACTCTCAGTACAGACACTGCTCCTCAAACACAGACCAGGTTATACTCTCAGTACAGACACTGCTCCTCAGACACAGACCAGGTGATACTCTCAGTACAGACACTGCTCCTCAAACACAGACCAGGTGATACTCTCAGTACAGACACTGCTCCTCAGACACAGACCAGGTGATACTCTCAGTACAGACACACTGCTCCTCAGACACAGACCAGGTGATACTCTCAGTACAGACACACTGCTCCTCAAACACAGACCAGGTGATACTCTCAGTACAGACACACTGCTCCTCAAACACAGACCAGGTGATACTCTCAGTACAGACACACTGCTCCTCAGACACAGACCAGGTGATACTCTCAGTACAGACACACTGCTCCTCAAACACAGACCAGGTGATACTCTCAGTACAGACAATGCTCCTCAAACACAGACCAGGTGATACTCTCAGTACATACACTGCTCCTCAAACACAGACCAGGTGATACTCTCAGTACAGACACACTGCTCCTCAGACACAGACCAGGTGATACTCTCAGTACAGACACACTGCTCCTCAGACACAGACCAGGTGATACTCTCAGTACAGACACACTGCTCCTCAAACACAGACCAGGTGATACTCTCAGTACAGACACACTGCTCCTCAGACACAGACCAGGTGATACTCTCAGTACAGACACACTGCTCCTCAAACACAGACCAGGTGATACTCTCAGTACAGACACACTGCTCCTCAAACACAGACCAGGTGATACTCTCAGTACAGACACACTGCTCCTCAAACACAGACCAGGTGATACTCTCAGTACAGACAATGCTCCTCAAACACAGACCAGGTGATACTCTCAGTACAGACACACTGCTCCTCAAACACAGACCAGGTGATACTCTCAGTACAGACACACTGCTCCTCAAACACAGACCAGGTGGCTGGTGTGGATCATTCACATCCCTTTGCCTGTTTGTGATGTGTATAAAAATGTCAATCATCAATTAAAAACATTAATCAGCTATTAAGAATATAATTGTACTGTCAGGACGCAGTCACACACAGATGATGTAGTCATTAATTGACATAGGGGCAGAAAGGGAGATAAGAGGAAAATTACATAAGGAGGAAGAGTAGGTGTGGCATTGTACACTGCAGTGTGGAGCTGTAGGAGGGGAGTGGGTGTGGCACTGTACACTGCAGTGTGGAGCAGTAGGAGGAGAGTGGGTGTGGCATTGTACACTGCAGTGTGGAGCTGTAGTAGGAGAGTGGGTGTGGCACTGTACACTGCAGTGTGGAGCTTTAAGAGGAGAGTGGGTGTGGCACTGTACACTGCAGTGTAGAGCTTTAGAAGACTAAACAACAGCCCTACAAAATGAGCAGACATCACAGACAGCGTGTGTCAACAGCTGAGACTAAGCAAAGCAGTTCAGGATCTTTCAGAATGAAGCTGCCCAGTTATTTGTTTGAAGTTGCTGATCAGAGTTTTCATGTGTGTCTAGTGTCTGAAACTGTTCCTTAACTCACCCCTCCCCGTTCATCTCCCTGACTACATTCAGCCGGCACTCGCTGCTGCGTTTATTAACAAACACTGATAAGAAAAGGCCAGACAAGTTGACACCTGCTGTCGGAAAATGGTGCTATCAGTGGTACGACTGCGTCCCTGGAGTTTCAGATAGCCTGTGCGGTTGTGTTCAAGAGATAAGAACAGCTACCATATCCTTCTTCAGCGGGAAACCAAGAACAAATTAGCCCTCCCTAACCTAACAGTAGTAAAGAGTCATAAAGATGCCAACTTGTCTCATGAAGGTGGGGTTTTCATGCAGCTTTCTGCCCTGTCAGTCTGGGAACTGATCCCAAACGTCCACCAGGGAAAACTGCTGTCTCAGAGTTTGATCCAACTTTCCTCTGTTCTTATCCCATTTCTCCAAGGTCAAGTGGTGTTAATGTTGAGCTGAGGTGAGCTAAACCATGAGCAATGTTGCATCATCAGAAGACAGAGCCCTTGTAAACTTAAACAGTATGTTGCAACGCAAGGTTGGTCCTCAGATATGAACCCACACAGTTTTTGTGTTTGTCTGCTCATCATCTGACTAAATCAAATAAATCTCTGTGGTCCACCGGCTGTAGAGAACTGCAAATGGACAAGTTCCCCTGGAGATATACACACACACACACACACATACACACACACACACACACACACACACACACAGGAGGGACTGACTGGATTAGTGCTGTGTGCAGAATCTATCTGGATTTCCACTCCTCCCACCCCCCTAGGATTTAATAAACGAATCAAATGTCCCAATGCAGGCAAGGAAGCAGAGAGAGGATATTCAATGTTGAACTGCAGATCACTGGAGCATGGATCCAAATCAACTTACCTGATGAGTAAAGGCTCATTAGCCAATCCTGGACAAGCTCTGTTGACAGTATTGCTCTTTGTCAATAAGTGAATTAGGTACCAAAGGGAAGTGTATTAGCTGTGGCAGTATTTCTGCAGTTAGACCACCTGCTTGTACCCGTTATCTGTATCTAATTGACAACACTTACACAGCTAGTCTCTGCATGATGAACATTAGAAATGACAAACAACCATGTTCAGTGTAAAAGCCGTCACCTGGGCGATGATCTACAGGATGTTGGATGATTCTTTAGCTCTGAGATATCTTTTTTTCAGCAGCTTGAAAGTGCTGCATAAAAAAAAAAAAATTTCTTGATAATTGTTCATCCTTTTATAACGATGACCGACGATGACCCCCCCCCCCCCCCCCCCCCCCGGGTGTTGATAACATCTGAACTGAAAGTCTGTGCAGTGCTGCTTGTGTTTACTTCCTCTTTTTCCTCTAACTCACTCCACATCACGTTTCTCAAAGGCAACAAGCTCCTCAAGACACTGAAAGCCTGTAAATATTCGAGAGGAAAAGATCAAAGCGACAGCGGAGCATTTGGAGAAACTGTGGAAAAACTAATTTGGGCCGAGCATGTCCATGCTCCCTGCCTCCACATGGAGACCCAGGGGATCAAAGAGGAAGCTCTCAGGAATTTGTTTCAGCCAGGATGCCAAGCTGAGCTCCCAGAACACCATCTAGCAGAGGGGATAAGAGCCAGCCAGCTGGTAGTCATGGTGATTATGGTGGTCATGGTACTCATGAGGAGACTGACGTATGCAAGAGCTGTGGAAACCATGATAGAGTTAAGCTACTGTATAAACAGGAGTAGAGATCCTTTAACTGGAGGACTAGGAAACACTGAATAATCTGAAGTTCAAATCAGAGAGGAACATTCTCTGTTGTGGATGAAAGGAGACAGAGATTACAGAGAAAAGATAGAACTTCTTCCAAAAGACTTTTCTTCTTAATTAATTCCAGTAGTTGCTCTTGATCTTTGAAATATCATTATTTCTAAAAGCCATTCACATACATGCGATCCCTCAGTTGTAGAAGTCTGATTAGATGAGTTTGATAATATTCCACAGTAATGTGCATAGTATATATATATATATATATATATATATATATATATATATATATATATATATATATAAGTATATAGACAGTTAGCAAGCTGGCTGCTTCAGAGTCTCATCAAATTGTTCCTCACAATGTTTCTTCCATTTTCCTTCCGTCCTTCTGGAAGCTTCCTGGAAGGCTGGTCTAAGGTGCTGATCTGAAGGGTTAGACTGGTCTAAGGTGCTGATCTGAAGGGTTAGACTGGTCTAAGGTGCTGATCTGAAGGGTTAGACTGGTCTAAGGTGCTGATCTGATGGTTAGACTGGTCTAAGGTGCTGATCTGAAGGGTTAGACTGGTCTAAGGTGCTGATCTGATGGTTAGACTGGTGTAAGGTGCTGATCTGATGGTTTAGGCTGGTCTAAGGTGCTGATCTGAAGGGTTAGACTGGTCTAAGGTGCTGATCTGAAGGGTTAGACTGGTCTAAGGTGCTGATCTGAAGGGTTAGACTGGTTTATGTGTTGTTCTATCAGGGTGCTTGCTCTTTTTTCAAATTAAAATTCCGGACTTTTTCCAGACTTTTTAAAAACTGTTTTAAATTTTTTTTTTTTTTTTTTTTGCCATTTCTCATTTCACAATGCCTTTGAGCATACTGTAAAGATCTACCATAAGATTTTTTTCCATACTTTATTAAGACTTTCCTACAAAATTCAAGACTTTTCAAGGTCTGGAAAACAGTGTTCTATGGATGGATGCAAAGCACTCGGAGACATTGATGTTTCTTTTGAAATTACATTACAGGCTGCTTTTAAATCAAATGTCTCCAATAATGTGTCTTAGCCATTGAGATCCTAGTGAAAGAAGAGGAAATCACTATTTCCTATTTCCACACTGATAAATCTTTGCATGGATTCTGAACCTTTATACACACATCAAACAAGTGTTTTAATTCATCTACAAGTGTTGGAAAATCATTAACTCCCCACACTAATCTGTGTTCTTTGCATCTATAGATTTACGGTATTTACAAAGAATATGCTATGTGTGATGTAAATGTTTTCTTCTGTATTGATTTGTTCATAGTGAGTGCCTTATCTAGAAATTGATCATAAATGCACGATGAATGGCTCATAAAAATGTGATTATGAAGTGAAGATGGCTTTACTATACACATACAGAATGCACACATTATCCATGTGAAACAGAAGATCTATAAATAACTTGTGTTAGGTGATATAATAAATATGATATTAGACAGAAGTGAGAGCACATGATTGACTTACAGCAAGCAGTTTAAAGTTTAGAGTTTGTTTAAAGAACTTTAATATCCAGCCCAGATCACAGGCCCTGTTATTGACCAGCATGATGTATTCTCTGTGTCGGAGCATGTGACAGCCAACAGGCCAATGAGAGCGTCTGGATCGGAACACCAGAATTTAGAATGCAGAAGACGAGATGAAGTACATGAAACATCCTGTGTAACTCTGGCTGCAGTCATTGAAGAGAAACCTTCCTCTTCCTGTGGTGTAACAATCTCTGTGTCAGAAACACACACTGTGTTCAGCTTATCGTGGACAGCCTTGGTGACAGCTGGCTATGTGCTGATAGGAGACACTCATGAACACTGACAACATGACAGAGTAGAACAGACACTGAGTCGTTCTCTTCAGCAGCTGAGCCTGAGTTAACCAGGGAATAGAAGAGGACAGATTTGAAGTTTTAAACAGGATGTGTGATATTAATAGTTGAACACCATCAAAGACAGAAGACAGATGCTGTTTTAAATGAGGGAAGTTGTTTGTGCTTTTGTGATGAGGATATGTGACATCCACTCCATGTGCTGTGACTTCTACATGTCTGTCTTCCATTCAGACGGGTAGAAAAGTGGAGGGAAACTAATCCATGGCTGCTTTGTGTTTTGAAATGAGAAACCAACACTGACTGCATTCTGTCTTCCTCTCTAAAACTTGAATCTGGCTGAACACAGCGGCTGGAAGGAATGTGCCGACTGTGAGCCAACACACAGTGAGAGGAGGAGAGAAGAGACCAAGATGAGGGGAGGGGAGGAGAGGAGAGGGGAGACAGCTAACTGTGGAGGGGAGGAGAGACAGCTAGCTCAGGAGGAGAGAGGAGACAGCTAGCTGAGGAGGACAGGAGAGAGGAGACAGCTAGCTCAGGAGGAGAGAGGAGACAGCTAGCTCAGGAGGAGAGAGGAGACAGCTAGCTCAGGAGGAGAGAGGAGACAGCTAGCTCAGGAGGAGAGAGGAGACAGCTAGCTCAGGAGGAGAGAGGAGACAGCTAGCTCAGGAGGAGAGAGGAGACAGCTAGCTCAGGAGGACAGGAGAGAGGAGACAGCTAGCTCAGGAGGACAGGAGAGAGGAGACAGCTAGCTCAGGAGGAGAGAGGAGACAGCTAGCTCAGGAGGAGAGAGGAGACAGCTAGCTCAGGAGGACAGGAGAGAGGAGACAGCTAGCTCAGGAGGACAGGAGAGAGGAGACAGCTAGCTCAGGAGGAGAGAGGAGACAGCTAGCTCAGGAGGACAGGAGAGAGGAGACAGCTAGCTAAGAATGCAGCACGGCATCAGGAGGATATGAGAGGGAGACCCTGGCATGCTGAGGGACTGAGGGACCTTCTTTCAGCTTCTTCAGGCTCAGGGATGGGACAGGCTACTTAGGCAGGCAGGCAGGCAGAGAGAGGATCCAGCCAGAAAATGAGTCAACAGAGGAGAAGAGGAGGGCAGGTGGGGGAGAGGAGGGGAGCTGGAGGAGGGGAGGTGGGGGAGGGGAGCTGGAGGAGGGGAGCTGGAGGAGGGGAGGTGGGGGAGGGGAGCTGGAAGAGGGGAGCTGGAGGAGGGGAGCTTGAGGAGGAGAGGTAGAGGAGGGGAGATAGGGGAGGGGAGGAGGAGAGGTGGAGGAAGGAAGATGGAGGAGGGGAGGGGAGGTAGAGGAGGAGAGATGGAGAAGGGGAGTTAGAGGAGAAGAGATGGAGAAGGGGAGGTAGAGGAGGAGAGATGGAGAAGGAACTGTTATGGTAACAGGTGTGCAGAGGAGAGATGGAGGTTGGGAGGGAAGGGGAGGGCCGGAAGAAGAGGAGGAGGACAGGAAAGAGGAAGAGGAGAGAAAGAGGCAGACAAGAGAAGAGGAGACAAGGAATGGAGGGTCAGTGAAGTGGAGAAGTTGGCAGCAGACTTTTCTAACTTGCCACTGATTATGTTGATGAGCTTCTTTAGCTGTACTTTGGAAGCAGCTGTGGTGGCTGAACATTCCGGCCTGATTAAAATCTGCCAATCAGATGATAGAATTTCTTTCTTGATTGTAGTTTGAGGTTATCTTTTGACTCTCAGCTAGTTGTGCCCCTCGTTGGGAAATGCAGGAAGTTTAAAGTGCTTCTGAGTGACGGTGGAGGGGTGTCCTCCCCTGAGGGAACCTTCAGCCTTCAGCTGGGAGCATCTGATCTCAGGCTGACTGACTGGACAGAACAACACTTCCTCTGTTCACAGCAGGAATCCATTTTTGTTACTATGTTCAGACTGATGTTACAGTGTGATTCAAGGCCCACACTGTGGAAAGGTACCTTTATCCTTTGATAGCATCTGATCTGCTGAGGAAATCTGTTATCGGCAACATTTTCAAAACAGCATAACACACTGTGAAGAACCCTAACCTAACCCTAACGTAACTCTAACGCCTAACCAAGTTATCCAATCCCCTTTCACAATGCCACTCTGGCCCACGCAGGAAGACAGACAGACAGACAAGGCATCAGTGTGGTGCAGACAGACAGACAGACAGGCAGGGCATCAGTGTGGTACAGACAGACAGACAGACAGACAGACAGACAGACAGACAGCAGGGCATCAGTGTGGTGCAGACAGACAGACAGACAGGGCATCAGTGTGGTACAGACAGACAGACAGACAGGACATCAGTGTGGTGCAAACAGACAGACAGACAGACAGACAGACAGACAGACAGGGCGTGCTGTTGAACATGAAATAGGAAGCTGTTTCCTGCTGTGATTTCCTGGGTTATTACAGGATGTGGAGGCTGGAATTGATTCCAACCATGGTTGAAACAGTGGTCTGTGTGATTGAAGAGCAACAGATTCATAATTTACTGTCATCTTGTATGTGCATGTTATATTGATATAAAACAGTAACATAACTGCCTGACATGCTGCCATTTTTCTCTTATTTATTGTGTTCTCTGGCCATAAAATGTTAGGAGTGACATAGAAGGTGCCCCACTTTTCATTGTACACTAACACATGTTAGATGAGAGAGAGGGAGAAAGAGATAGAGGTAGAGAGAGAGAGATAGAGGGAGGAGGGAGAGAATGGGAGAGAGAGAGAAGGAGAGAGTGGGAGATGGAGAGTGAGGAGGGAGAGAGAGGGAGAGAAAGAGAGAGAGAGAGAGAGAGACAGAGAGAGTGTGAGAGAGAGAGAGGGAGAGAGTGTGAGAGAGAGAGCAGTGCTGCCAGCAGACAGCACAGGGCAGTAGTCCTGTGGAGAGGAGAACCCACAGTGACCTCAGCTCTCACAGGTTGAAGCTGCACAGTAGAAGAAGACTTTATTGATCAAGCAAGGTGACACACCCAAGGTGAAGCACAGGACGTATGTTTCCACATGTCCTTCCCAGAACACAGGGCCTGGACACAGGCAGGGGAGACACCTGATCTGTGTGTTTCTATGTAAAGCACACAAACTCACTCAGTGTGAAACTCTCTGAAGGTTAGTCTAGCTTAGAAGAAGCTCCTGCTGGGAGCTGACGTTAACCAGAAAGTAATTTCCAAAAGTAGACAAGTTGGGAGAATAGAAGATACTCTTAGAAATTGGGAACGCACTTAAATATTTTCTTTACATTTTGAAGATATGGGTTAAATTCTATACATTGTACAGATGTGCAAGGGCAGATAGCTTTGAATGTGTGTGATTGTAGTTAAAATATTCATTCCAGGTCAATCATCCAAACAAGCCAGAGATGAAAGCACCAGCAGACGTCACAGCTGGTCCAAACAGCTGGTTCAGGTGCTGGTTCATCTGCTGTTTCAGGTTCTGGTTCAGGTGCTGGTTCAGGTGCTGGTTCATCTGCTGGTTCAGGTGCTGGTTCAGCTGCTGGTTCAGGTACTGGTTCAGCTGCTGGTTCAGCTGCTGGTTCAGGTGCTGGTTCAGCTGCTGGTTCATCTGCTGGTTCAGGTGCTGGTTCATCTGCTGGTTCAGGTTCTGGTTCAGCTGCTGGTTTAGGTTCTGGTTCATCTGCTGGTTCAGGTGCTGGTTCAGGTGCTGGTTCAGGTGCTGGTTCAGCTGCTGGTTCAGGTGCTGGTTCAGGTGCTGGTTCATCTGCTGTTTCAGGTTCTGGTTCAGGTGCTGGTTCAGGTGCTGGTTCATCTGCTGGTTCAGGTGCTGGTTCAGCTGCTGGTTCAGGTGCTGGTTCAGCTGCTGGTTCATCTGCTGGTTCAGGTGCTGGTTCATCTGCTGGTTCAGGTTCTGGTTCAGCTGCTGGTTCAGGTTCTGGTTCACCTGCTGGTTCAGGTGCTGGTTCAGCTGCTGGTTCAGCTGCTGGTTCAGGTGCTGGTTCAGCTGCTGGTTCAGGTGCTGGTTCAGGTGCTGGTTCATCTGCTGGTTCAGGTGATGGTTCAGCTGCTGGTTCATGTGCTGGTTCAGGTGATGGTTCAGCTCCTGGTTCATGTTCTGGTTCATCTGCTGGTTCAGGTGCTGGTTCAGCTGCTGGTTCAGGTTCTGGTTCAGATGCTGGTTCAGGTTCTGGTTCACCTGCTGGTTCAGCTGCTGGTTCAGCTGCTGGTTCAGGTTCTGGTTCAGGTGCTGGTTCAGGTGCTGGTTCAGCTGCTGGTTCAGGTGCTGGTTCAGGTGCTGGTTCATCTGCTGGTTCAGGTGATGGTTCAGCTGCTGGTTCATGTGCTTGTTCAGCTGCTGGTTCAGGTTCTGGTTCAGGTGCCGGTTCAGGTTCTGGTTCAGGTGCTGGTTCAGGTGCTGGTTCAGGTTATTGTTCAGCTGCTGGTTCCTGGTTCATGTTTTGGTTCATCTGCTGGTTCAGGTTCTGGTTCATCTGCTGTTTCAGCTGCTGGTTCAGGTGATGGTTCAGCTCCTGGTTCATGTTCTGGTTCATCTGCTGGTTCAGGTGCTGGTTCAGCTGCTGGTTCAGGTTCTGGTTCAGCTGCTGGTTCTGGTTCAGGTTCTGTATGCTGGATGCTGGATGGAAACAGTTTGTTACATGAATGATTCATGTTCAGCCATTGCAACACATGAACAGGAAAGACAAGAATACAGGAACCATCAGAACAAATATTGTAAAGTACTGAGTGATCCAAAGAAACACTTGATTTGTGAGGAACAGCATCACAGCTGTCCTTCAGGAGGTATCCTGAGTGACTTGTAGAAGAAGACGAGGTCCTGACTCATATTGTTGGTGGTATTTATGGTAGTCATGGTAGCTACAGTACAAGAGAGAAGTCCTGATTGACACTGAAATAGGGATTGATCTGGCCATGGAAAACGAAAGACAAATAATTGGTTACTCTTGAGAAAGTAAATAAACACAAAAAACTCACTCGTTTATGAAAGCAAAGCTGCGAAACCCAAAGCAATCTTGTGTAGAAGCAAAACATTCCATGTCTCTGGTCCATTGTCCAGGAGGTCAGGGAGAACTTCAAACTACTTTGTAGGGAACACTTGTCACTGAATCAAACTTTCAGAACTGTCTGATATTTTCTTCAACTAGCTGAAGCACGACCAGGAACATGTTGTTTACTTGGACAAGGCACTTCACCCTACTTGCCTCGGGGGGGTGGTGTGTGTGGGGGGGTGGTGTTCCTGTAAGTCGCTCTGGACAAAGGTGTCTGCTAAAAATATGTTTGAAGTCAGAAAAAAACATCAGTGGTCAGGAGAAAGATAGATCCCTATAGTTACTTATTAAAGAGTATTAACCCCCCAGACTCTGATAGAAATTTGGGATAACAGTTTACTCAGCATCCAATTGCTGAATGGCTGCTGACCACATGCATTCTATCGCCCAGGGAAAGCCATCTTTTCTCCTGCCCAGTTTGCTTTGATATTCTCTCCAAGCTGACTGGGTCCCTAACCTGTTTGTTCTCCAAGGAGAAGTTTGCTGTGAGCAGCCTAGAGCAGAGCAGACTGCTTCAGATGGATGAACTGTGAGCAGCCTAGAGCAGAGCAGACTGCTTCAGATGGATGAACTGTGAGCAGCCTAGAGCAGAGCAGACTGCTTCAGATGGATGAACTGTGAGCAGCCTAGAGCAGAGCAGACTGCTTCAGATGGATGAACTGTGAGCAGCCTAGAGCAGAGCAGACTGCTTCAGATGGATGAACTGTGAGCAGCCTAGAGCAGAGCAGACTGCTTCAGATGGATGAACTGTGAGCAGCCTAGAGCAGAGCAGACTGCTTCAGATGGATGAACTGATGAGCAGTCTAGAGCAGAGCAGACTGCTTCAGATGGATGAACTGTGAGCAGCCTAGAGCAGAGCAGACTGCTTCAGATGGATGAACTGTGAGCAGTCTAGAGCAGAGCAGACTGCTTCAGATGGATGAACTGTGAGCAGCCTAGAGCAGAGCAGACTGCTTCAGATGGATGAACTGTGAGCAGCCTAGAGCAGAGCAGGCTGCTTCAGATGGATGAACTGTGAGCAGCCTAGAGCAGAGCAGACTGCTTCAGATGGATGAACTGTGAGCAGCCTAGAGCAGAGCAGACTGCTTCAGATGGATGAACTGTGAGCAGCCTAGAGCAGAGCAGACTGCTTCAGATGGATGAACTCACTAACCCTGGGTTAGATCATGAGCTGAAAGGACAGTAGCTTCCTGTCCTCATGGACTGGTATCAAGGTAGTACAGTGATTTCATTCAGCATTAGTAGCTCCCCCAGCCTTTCCCCCAGCCGTTCCCCTATCCTCTCCCTCAGCCTCTCCTCTAGCCTCTCTCCCAGCTTCTCCCTCAGCCTTTTCACCAGCCTCTCTCCCAGCCTCTCCCCCAGCCTCTCCCCCAGCCTCTCTCCCAGCTTCTCCCTCAGCCTTTCCCCTAGCCTCTCTCCCAGCTTCTCCCTGAGCCTCTCTCCCAGCCTCTCCCCCAGCCTCAGCCTCTCCCTTAGCCTCTCTCCCAGCCTCTTTCCCAGCCTCTCCCCCAGCCTCTCCCTCAGCCTCTCCCCTAGCCTCCCAGCTTCTCCCTCAGCCTCTCCCCTAGCCCCTCTCCCAGCCTTTCCTCAAGCCTCTCCCTCAGCCTTTCCCTCAGCCTCTCCCCTTGTCCTCTTCCTGAGATGACAGGCCCCTGAACCAGCAGACAGTAGGCATGTTGGCTGCCCCCTCCTCTGTATGTCCCATTGAACAAAGACCCATCTCTAACTCATCCCTCACCGTGCTGACAGTGTCTTCATGAGGTGAACTGTTCATCCATGCGTGGGGCTGGTCAGAGAGACAATCACTGTCCAGTCACAATCACCCAGGTGCTCCTCTCTGCTCTGGATCAGGGCCATTTCTCACACGCAGTGTTTTATCTGAATTCTATGAAGGGGGAGATTTGGCATTTTGAAACTGTCTTTTCTTTTTGTTGAGAGTGCTTGTGAGGTGGATGACAGCCCTGCCCTGAGGTACACCTTTCTGTTCAAAGCTGTTCCTGCTGTGATGAGGGGTCCTTGCTGTCTGTGCCCTGGAAGTCTGGGAGGCCTGCCAGGACCTGGCTAACAGGCTGGAGCAGCTAGTAAGCAGGCTGGCAGGTTAGTAAGCAGGCTGGCAGGTTAGTAAGCAGGCTGGCAGGTTAGTAAGCAGGCTGGCAGGTTAGTAAGCAGGCTGGCAGGTTACTAAGCAGGCTGGCAGGTTACTAAGCAGGCTGGCAGGTTAGTAAGCAGGCTAGCAGGTTAGTAAGCAGGCTGGCAGGTTAGTAAGCAGGCTGGCAGGTTACTAAGCAGGCTGGCAGGTTAGTAAGCAGGCTAGCAGGTTAGTAAGCAGGCTGGAGCAGGTTAGTAAGCAGGCTGGCAGGTTAATATACCCTGTGAAGGGTTTGACTCTCCATGTCACAGAGGAGAGGAGAACAGAAGGAAACACATTGAACATGGAATCACATTAACGTGGACGTTTTGAATCTCTCTGATTCTAAAACATTGAAATACCATGAGATCCTTCTGCAGCTCAGTTACTGGGAGAAGTCATGAATGTCTAGACAAGAAACTGCCAACTTTGTTCATTTGAAATGTACGTTTTTCCTCATTTTTACAAAATTTGCATGTGAGTAGGAGCATCTGGGACTGTTACACCAGGTGGAGGATATTAATTATGCTTATCTGCCATAGGGGCCAGTCCGTCCTGACACATTATTGTCTTTTCTGCAGTGAGAATCACAATCTCAGTGCTCTCGCTTTGAATAAATGTGTTTGCTAAATGAATAAATGAGAATCAGTGTTTACTTTCCCTGAGTTACATTGATGGGAAATGATTCCCTTGCTTAATTAGAGGTACAAATATGAAGTCACTGTGTGCATCTGAATAGCAACACAGCTGATTAGAAATGTTCAGAAGTTTCAATAGGAAACTGAGAAAGCGAATGTGTTTCCTGAGCCAAAGGCTGTTAAGCAGTAGAACATGCTCATAACTGCCTCCAGTTTGACAGCAAAACTGCACCTGGCAACACTGCATCCTGCATCACTGCACCCAGCATCACTGCATCCTGCATCACTGCACCCAGCATCACTGCATCCTGCATCACTGCATCCTGCATCACTGCACCCAGCATCACTGCATCCTGCATCACTGCACCCTGCATCCTGCATCACTGCACCCAGCATCACTGCATCCTGCATCACTGCACCATGCATCACTGCATCCAGCATCACTGCATCCTGCATCACTGCATCCTGCATCACTGCACCCTGCATCACCCTGCATCACCCTGCATCACCCTGCATCACTGCATTACTGCACCCAGCATCACTGCATCCTGCCTCACTTCACCCTGCATCACTGCACCCAGCATCACTGCATCCTGCATCACTGCACCCAGCATCACTGCATCCTGTATCACTGCATCCTGCATCACTGCACCCAGCAGCACTGCATCCTGCATCACTGCACCCAGCATCACTGCATCCTGCATCACTGCACCCAGCAGCACTGCATCCTGCATCACTGCACCCAGCAGCACAGCTCAGGCAGCTCAGGTCTATTATTCAAATTAGGACCACAAACTTGAGATAAGGAATATGTCTGTTTATGCAATGCCTCCTCTCTCTCTCTCTCTCTCTCTCTCTCTCTCTCTCTCTCTCTCTCTCTCTCTCTCTCTCTGTCACCATCCCTCCTTCTTTCTCTCTCTGACTTGCTTCACCACACAAAATTACTTGTAATTAGAAGTATTGCACGACAATGTTCTGTGATTTTTTTGCTGTTGAAACTGGCAAACATTTTACAGATTACTGTAGTAGTTCCTGGTTCCTGGTTTCTCGCACCCCTACAAACAGGAATCATCAAGAAAGCACACCAGCAAACCAGCAGTCCAGCAGTCCAGCAGACCAGCAGACCAGCAGACCAGCAGACAAGCAGACCAGCAGTCTAGCAGACCAGCAGTCTAGCAGACCAGAAGACCAGCGGCCCAGCAGACCAGCAGACCAGCAGACCAGAAGACCAGCAGACCAGCAGACCAGAAGACCAGCAGACCAGCAGACCAGAAGACCAGCGGCCCAGCAGACCAGCAGACCAGCAGACCAGAAGACCAGCGGCCCAGCAGACCAGCAGACCAGCAGACCAGAAGACCAGCAGACCAGAAGACCAGCAGACCAGCAGACCAGAAGACCAGAAGACCAGCAGACCAGCAGACCAGAAGACCAGCGGCCCAGCAGACCAGAAGACCAGCGGCCCAACAGACCAGCAGACCAGCAGACCAGCAGACCAGAAGACCAGAAGACCAGAAGACTAGCCCCACGCAGGATTTCTGTAAGACGCACAACTTCTTACCCAGGAATAATTAACTCCATCTCTGGACAAATCAACATGTTATCTCTGCCGAGTCTGAACCCTGGGAATATCCTTTCTATAAATATTCATGAAGTTGAAAGAACATCTGTTCTTTATCTTACTCCGACCTGGGAATCCAGAAAAGTCTTTCCAAAGATGTCTCCCCATGACTGTGTTACAGCTTACTTGATTGGGATTTCATGCTTTAGTATAAAATGTTACCGTAAAGAGCATCTGTAGTGTGTAGGAGGTCTAGGCAGCTGTGTTGTGTGATCGGACTGAACTGCAGTCTTGTTGCTGATTGGACACTACGTTTGAGGATTGTCTTGATATTACATTTGATGACATATGGATAATAGTAATACAGGTGCTGCAGCTGACAATTACTTTTTTTATTTTTGCTGAGTGCAGTATGGATTATTAAACGGTTGTCTTCCTCTATGCAGCAGAAGATTTGTCCCGACTCTGCAGTTAAACAGTTTTCATAGGTATTCTGAAGGGAAGAAGACTTTTTACGATAAATTATTCATCCACTATTGATCCATCTTCAGTGTCCTTTGAGATGTTGTTGCTGTTGGTACCCTGTTTGATCATCATTTCTTTGGGGTTAGCGTAGGGATTCATAAGTCAATTTGCCTTGACAAGGTATTACTTTAGAATGCTGCACCACTTATCTTTGTCCTTCAAAGCTTCTAGAACCCTCTTCTGCACCCCCCCCCCCCCCGTGCCCCCCTCTGGTTTTATTCTGAAGCAGCAGGACTCACAGGTTCTCTGACATGGACAGAATAGCGCCTCTCTAACAGGACTCACAGGAATCACCCCCTAACTCATTGGTCAGCAACCCTGGTCCTAGGGAGCCACTGTCCTGAAGATTCTAGCTGCTCCAGCACACCTGATCCTAATGAACAGGTCGTTATCAAGCTCTGTGGAAGCCTCATAATGACTCTACATTAGAATCAGGTGTGCTGGAGCAGGGGAACAACTCAAATCTTCAGGACAGTGCCTCCCTAGGACCAGGGTTGCCGACTCCTGCCCTAACTGAACTCACCCTTTTTAACAGAATTCACCCTCTTTAACAGGACTTCCAGAACTCACCCTGTCTAACAGGACTCCCAGAACTCACCCTGTCTAACAGGACTTCCAGAACTCACCCTGTCTAGCAGGACTCCCAGAACTCACCCTGTCTAACAGGACTCCCAGAACTCACCCTGTCTAACAGGACTCCCAGAACTCACCCTGTCTAACAGGACTCCCAGAACTCACCCTGTCTAACAGGACTCCCAGAACTCACCCTGTCTAACAGGACTCCCAGAACTCACCCTGTCTAACAGGACTCCCAGAACTCACCCTGTCTAACAGGACTCCCAGAACTCACCCTGTCTAACAGGACTTCCAGAACTCACCCTGTCTAACAGGACTCCCAGAACTCACCCTGTCTAACAGGACTCCCAGAACTCACCCTCTTTAACAGGACTCCCAGAACTCACCCTCTTTAACAGGACTCCCAGAACTCACCCTGTCTAACAGGACTCCCAGAACTCACCCTGTCTAACAGGACTCCCAGAACTCACCCTGTCTAACAGGACTCCCAGAAAGCTTCAGGTTATAAAACACTTTGATAACACTATCACCTCTCCACCACAATATCCTGTCAGAGGTCATATCTTATCTAATCACAGCGCTGCTTTCTGAATGGCATCTGTCCACTGTGCATAATCTCAAGCCTAGATGGAGAGACAGGACTTTATGATGGTTTCGAGAATAGCGTCACCCTTCACAAGACCGAAACCAATTTAAACCCTGATCATCTGAGGACAGCTGTAGACAGGGGGGGCGTCTCTCCTGACTGCAGACTGATGCTTCTGTAGTCCATGTTGCAGGCTCTGTGTTCTCCACCCACTGGGTGATGAGAACAAGACAACATGGCCTGAGAACATGGCCTGAGAACAAGACAACATGGCCTGAGAACATGAGAACATGTGAACATGGCATGAGAACATGGCCTGAGAACATGAGTATATGGCCTGAGGACATGAGAATATGGCCTGAGAACATAACAACATGGCCTGAGAACATGATAACATGAGAACATGGCCTGAGAACGTGAGAACATGTGAATATGGCCTTAGAACATGAGAACATAACAACATGGCCTGAGAACATGGCCTGAGAACATGAGAACATGAGTATATGGCCTGAGAACATGAGTATATGGCCTTAGAACATGAGAACATGGCCTTAGAACATGAGAACATGGCCTTAGAACATGAGAACATGGCCTTAGAACATGAGAACATGGCCTGAGAACATGAGAACATGGCCTATGTTCCGGGTGGTGTGTCTTTACTGTGTCACTGCATCCACAAGGAGTCTTTATTGTCATATTCATCCACAACTAAGTTAAAATAGAGATCTTCATAACATTTTTTGCGATCTTCATAACGATTAGCATATTGACCTCCTTCAGGCGGAGCCTCCCTTCTCTATCTAATTAACACCCTCCCATGGTGCTTGTTTATTCTCCTCATTAATCATTTACTCAGGGGGGCATTGTGCAAATAAAGTATTGACTATCTTCTCTTGATGCTATGACCTTGCATGTAATGCTTGCTGTGTGAATGACAGAAACAGTGTATATCAGGGGTGCTCACACCTTTTCATCATGCGATCTACTTATAAAATGACCAAGTCACAATGATCTACCCCCTACAAAAATTCAAAACATATATTTAAGTTGTGACGTAAACGTATATTTAAGACTCCACATTTCCCTTCTTTGGTGTTGCGATGGTAAAGTGGCAGATGAGGCAAACACACTAGGAAATGACATTGTGGGAAAAAGTCCACCTCCCATTCTGCATGAGAGTGATGCAATTTTTTGTCTTCTTACTTAGTCCAGCAGCCCCACACATTTTTTTTATGGTCATAAGCTTTGTTTAGTTTTAAAGAAAGAAGCGAGGGCTTAAAATAAGAGCTAACTCACTGTCTGGGTTCGTTAGATGGATGTTTCGAGCACCCCTGGTGCAGAATGTTCCAAAACTACTAACTATTTTGAAGCAAACAGTGACAAACTGCTAATACAAAGAAGAGTGTTAGAAGGTCATCTGCAGTTCAGGAAGATAAGTGAGTTTGTTGGCATACGACCAGATGCCTCCTCAACTAGGGACTCCTCGATTCCGCAGAACAACATTGCTGTTTCTCCTGTGAGTTACAATGCAAAACAGATTTCCTCCACAAAATAAACTTGTATAAATATTAGATGAGCTATATTTTAGAGTACAATTAACACAATTTTCAGATCAACTGTTTTATGTCAAGGTTTCACAGTGATAGCCCTCTGCTTACTAAACAAGATTAGCATGTATGCAGCAGCTGTGAAATTATTGGATTTCAATTGGCCGCCAGTTCCATTTACTGAAGTACGTTTTACATGAGCAATTATATCATTTAATTGGTTTTTCGATGACACAGAGGAATATGAAGTGAACTTCTGCAAAGACACTGGAGACGAAGACACTGGAGACAAAGACACAGTAGAGATGAAGACACATGAGATGAAGACACAGGAGATGAAGACACAGGAGACGAAGACACAGGAGTTGAAGACACAGGAGATGAAAACACAGGAGATGAAGACACAGGAGATGAAAACACAGGAGATGAAGACACAGGAGATGAAAACACAGGAGATGAAGACACAGGAGATGAAGACACAGGAGATGAAGACACAAGAGATGAAAACACAGGAGTTGAAGACACAGGAGATGAAAACACAGGAGATGAAGACACAGGAGATGAAAACACAGGAGATGAAGACACAGGAGATGAAAACACAGGAGATGAAGACACAGGAGATGAAGACACATGAGATGAAGACACAGGAGATGAAGACACAGGAGATGAAGACACAGGAGACGAAGACACAGGAGTTGAAGACACAGGAGATGAAAACACAGGAGATGAAGACACAGGAGATGAAAACACAGGAGATGAAGACACAGGAGATGAAAACACAGGAGATGAAGACACAGGAGATGAAGACACAGGAGATGAAGACACAAGAGATGAAAACACAGTAGAGATGAAGACACAGGAGATGAAGACACAGGAGATGAAGACACAGGAGATGAAAACACAGTAGAGATGAAGACACAGGAGATGAAGACACAGGAGATGAAAACACAGTAGAGATGAAGACACAGTAGAGATGAAGACACAGGAGACGAAGACACTGGAGACAAAGACACAGGAGATGAAGACACAGTAGAGATGAAGACACAGTAGAGATGAAGACACAGGAGATGAAAACACAGTAGAGATGAAGACACAGGAGATGAAAACACAGTAGAGATGAAGACACAGGAGATGAAAACACAGGAGATGAAGACACAGGAGATGAAGACACAGGAGATGAAGACACAGGAGATGAAAACACAGTAGAGATGAAGACACAGGAGATGAAAACACAGTAGAGATGAAGACACAGGAGATGAAAACACAGTAGAGATGAAGACACAGTAGAGATGAAGACACAGTAGAGATGAAGACACAGGAGACGAAGACACTGGAGACAAAGACAAAGGAGATGAAGACACAGGAGATGAAGACACAGGAGATGAAAACACAGGAGATGAAAACACAGGAGATGAAGACACAGGAGATGAAAACACAGGAGATGAAGACACAGGAGATGAAGACACAGGAGACGAAGACACAGGAGTTGAAGACACAGGAGATGAAAACACAGGAGATGAAGACACAGGAGATGAAAACACAGGAGATGAAGACACAGGAGATGAAAACACAGGAGATGAAGACACAGGAGATGAAGACACAGGAGATGAAGACACAGGAGATGAAGACACAAGAGATGAAAACACAGGAGTTGAAGACACAGGAGATGAAAACACAGGAGATGAAGACACAGGAGATGAAAACACAGGAGATGAAGACACAGGAGATGAAAACACAGGAGATGAAGACACAGGAGATGAAGACACATGAGATGAAGACACAGGAGATGAAGACACAGGAGATGAAGACACAGGAGACGAAGACACAGGAGTTGAAGACACAGGAGATGAAAACACAGGAGATGAAGACACAGGAGATGAAAACACAGGAGATGAAGACACAGGAGATGAAAACACAGGAGATGAAGACACAGGAGATGAAGACACAGGAGATGAAGACACAGGAGATGAAGACACAAGAGATGAAAACACAGTAGAGATGAAGACACAGGAGATGAAGACACAGGAGATGAAGACACAGGAGATGAAAACACAGTAGAGATGAAGACACAGGAGATGAAGACACAGGAGATGAAAACACAGTAGAGATGAAGACACAGTAGAGATGAAGACACAGGAGACGAAGACACTGGAGACAAAGACACAGGAGATGAAGACACAGTAGAGATGAAGACACAGTAGAGATGAAGACACAGGAGATGAAAACACAGTAGAGATGAAGACACAGGAGATGAAAACACAGTAGAGATGAAGACACAGGAGATGAAAACACAGGAGATGAAGACACAGGAGATGAAGACACAGGAGATGAAGACACAGGAGATGAAAACACAGTAGAGATGAAGACACAGGAGATGAAAACACAGTAGAGATGAAGACACAGGAGATGAAAACACAGTAGAGATGAAGACACAGTAGAGATGAAGACACAGTAGAGATGAAGACACAGGAGACGAAGACACTGGAGACAAAGACAAAGGAGATGAAGACACAGGAGATGAAGACACAGGAGATGAAAACACAGTAGAGATGAAGACACAGTAGAGATGAAGACACAGTAGAGATGAAGACACAGGAGATGAAAACACAGTAGAGATGAAGACACAGGAGATGAAAACACAGGAGATGAAGACACAGGAGATGAAGACACAGGAGATGAAGACACAGGAGATGAAGACACAGGAGATGAAAACACAGTAGAGATGAAGACACAGTAGAGATGAAGACACAGTAGAGATGAAGACACAGGAGGTGAAGACACAGTAGAGATGAAGACACAGGAGACAAAGACACAGTGGAGATGAAGACACAGTAGAGATGAAGACACAGCCCTCCTTCGCCGGCCTGTATGTTACACTAGGGACTGTTCTGGTCTTTCTTCACACAAGCCAAATAAACAGCACCCATCTGTGGTTTAGTAACAGGATGTCATGTGTCATGGAGGTGTTTTCTGTCTGTTTGTAATGTCTTTGTCTGTTCCTGCTGCTGTCTAGATAAGAGGTCTGAACACATCACAGCATGAAGTGAGCTCAGGATGGAGAGATGTTATTTGTCAAATAGCAATCCTCATTCTCCTGACCTTTGTGCTGTTGATTAGAAGCCTAAGTCCATCGCTATGGCGATAGCATCATTCACCTAACCCATCTGGAAGACAACAGGTATCTTTCTGAACCTCTGTCGTGACCTATGAAGGTCACAGCAGCCTTGGGCAGTGCTTTGTCATAAGTCACTCAGCAAATAGAACCCATTTCTAATATCTCCTCTGCACTCTCTAATATCTCTCTCTATCCTCCCCTCCATACCTCCCTTCGGTATTGGGGGTCTGAGCTGTCAGCATGTGCAATCGTTGGCCAATGTTGGACCTGGTGCCAGTGGACATCGATCTGAGATGTTGTACCAACTCTGGATCTGGTCACCAGATAGAAGTCAGTCTCTCTGATGGACAAGGAGCAAGTTCTTGGTCCCTTTCCTCATCCTCCTGTCTGTGATGCTGCACCAATCATGAGCCCAAGCCCTGTGGCTGCCTAAACTGACTTTGTGCTGCCTCAGACCCAAGGTGAGCATTGGGATTTGATGTTAACTCGTGGTTACTAACTATGTGGTTAGCCTGTGTTCTGCTCCTCATTTTCACCAACTGTCCATGGAGGAGGGGATCCCTCACTGAATTGCTCCTCCCAAGGTTTCTTCCATTTTTTGTTTCTGGGAGTTTTTCCTCGTCTTCCTTGAGGGTTTAGGTTGGTTGAGGGGCAGTTCTATGGGCATAAGTGAATCTCTTTGTGACATTGCTCGTAAAAAGGGCTATACAAATACATTTCCATCATAAGAATCCCTGTGAAGACTTCGAAGGTCTTTGAACTGTGAAATTATTCAGTGTTCAGATGCTTCTCATCTCTGTGCCTTTTTAATCCACAATGCAAATATTGGAATGACAATACTGAGCGGAAAACACATGTTCAGTATTCACTGGGTTTCATCAGAATAGAACAAGATCTCATTATTAATTCTGATTCCTTAATATTTCATTAATACTATGCACGACCTGAACTATGCGTGTCACATGAAAGATTTGATACGCTTCACCATGAACTGAATTGTCTTGCCATGAACGGAAGACCCGTTAACTTGGCATGCTTCATTATGGAACTGAATTCTAATGAGTTTTTCTCTTCTAAACTGACTTTCATAGTTGAGACCCTTTTGTTTTGTCCAGAGTTCCTGTCTGGTGAATTGGCTTGAACATGTGGAGAATGACCACACCAGTGTCACATCTCAGGAGCCACATGTCAGTCTCATGTCAGGAGCCACATGTCAGTCTCATGTCAGGAGCCACATGTCAGTCTCATGTCAGGAGCTACATGTCAGTCTCATGTCAGCCTCATGTCAGTCTCATGTCAGGAGCCACATGTCAGTCTCATGTCAGGAGCTACATGTCAGTCTCATGTCAGGAGCCACATGTCAGTCTCATGTCAGGAGCTACATGTCAGTCTCATGTCAGCCTCATGTCAGCCTCATGTCAGCCTCATGTCAGTCTCATGTCAGCCTCATGTCAGCCTCATGTCAGCCTCATGTCAGCCTCATGTCAGTCTCATGTCAGTCTCATGTCAGCCTCATGTCAGCCTCATGTCAGTCTCATGTCAGCCTCATGTCAGTCTCATGTCAGCCTCATGTCAGTCTCATGTCAATCTCATGTCAGTCTGTCACCTTGGCAGTCACCATGACCACCACGGTCAGCAAAACATACTTGATGTTCAATTTTAATCATGTTTTCACGGTTCTACACAGCAGAATGAGTATGTAGGGCTATGTTATATACCGTGTGTTAAATGTTATATACCGTGTGTTAAAAGTTATATACTGTGTGTTAAATGTTATATACCGCATGTTAAATGTTATATACCGCGTGTGTTAAATGTTATATACCATGTGTTAGAATGCAGTATGTCAATGAAGTTGTTGGCAGGGAGTGTTTGACCTGGTGTACTGGTGGCTTTGACTCCTGATAAGAGTAAGGTGGAGCACTGAGGGAGAGAGACATATATATATATATACAGAGAGAGAGAGAGAGAGAAAGAGAAAGTCTTGGAGTCTCTGTAACATTATGGTGTCTTGGCCGATCTAATGATTTTTCTGTCATCAGAAGGTTTTAGGGTCAAGAGAAAACTGAGCAGACTCTCTTTTAGCTTGTTGGGTTCTTCAGGAGAGCAGCAGATATGATACAGGAATACAAAAGAACATTAAAGACTTCTAAGATCCAACACATTTATAGTCAACATGAACTCCTCCCCACTCAAGTGTAAATGATTAAAATAATGTATGATAAAACTCCCTCCCCCACCCTGCCTCCCTCCCCCAACCCTCCCCCACCCTCCATGCCTCACAATAATGGGCTCAACTATATATTAGAATTTCAGTTTTCTGGCAGATCAGGTTTTCTGTGATTGCTCAATTCTCATTATCTGTGAAGACATATAGTGACTGAGTTCTTGTTAGTGTACCAGCTGAATCTGGTTTAACAGCAGCAGCTACATAATCAACTGACGAGCACCACGGACACGGCTCAATACTGGGGGATGAAAGGAGCTCATTGAACGCTACCCCACTCTAATATCTGTGTGTATTCAGGCAACATAACAGTTGTGTGTGTTTATGTAACAATAATAATTCCGTTTGATTGGCTTGAGGGAAGCGCTTGCTTACCTGCCTCCTGATGGGAACTCACACACAGGAACACATTTCCTGTTCTCTCTCTGACACTCTAGGCGAGAAACGAACAGATATACAGCTGTGAGTATCGTTCTGTTAAAAACACACTCTTCTCCACAGCGACTCCATAGGGACATTCCCCCCTGAGGCAAGTAGGGTGAAGTTCCTTGTCCAAGGACACAACATCATGTTGGCACAGCTGTGGTTCGAACCATTACCAGCCTGACACCCTCACCACTCAGCCACCTGACTCCCTCTTCATACACACACACAGTTCTACTGTGAAGTGGCTCTACTGCCAAGCGGTGCTTAGTGATTCATTATAAATGGAGAAAGAGAGAAGTAAAGGACTGACATCTAATGTGCTCAGAGGGGTGTGCAAACAGCATGTGCGTGTGCAGTGAATCTGTGTGAGCGTGTGTGTGTGTGTGTGTGTGTGTGTGTGTGTGTGTGTGTGTGTGTGTGTGTGTGTGTGTGTGTGTGTGTGTGTGTGTGTGTGTGTGTGTGTGTGTGTGTGTGTGTGTGTGTGTGTGTGTGCGCGCGTGCGCGTGCGTGCTTGCCCTGTGCAAGGAGGCATGTGTGTGTTCTTGTGCTAATACAGTTAGAATTAATCCTTGACCCACTTTGAAACCGGTGTCATTACTCAGTGTGTTTAAAGTACTCAGGAGAGTCCTCCCCCCATTCTGGGGGAGACAGAGTCCTCCGCCCATCCTGTGGGAGAAAGAGTCCTCCCCCCATCCTCCCCCTATCCTGTGGGAGACAGAGTCCTCCCCCATCCTGTGGGAGACAGAGTCCTCCCCCCATTCTGGGGGAGACATTGTAACCCTGTAGCACTTTAATCCTGCAGCTCACAGTTTGTCTGCAGATGAGCTCATGGATGCAACAAACTTCATCTCAGGGGTGTCAGACTCCAGTCCTGGAGGGCCACACTGTCCTGAAGGTTTTAGATGTTTCTCTGCTCCAGCACACCTCCACAGAGCTTCATAACGACCTTTCATTAGACTCAGGTGTGCTGGAGCAGGGAAACTTCTAAAACCACCCGTGATCTAAAAGGCAACGACAGGCAAGTGTTCTCCTGTACTTCTATAAGCACAGGTTTTATAAGCACAGGTTATATGAGCACAGGTTTTATAAGCACAGGTTATATGAGCACAGGTTTTATAAGCACAGGTTCTATAAGCACAGGTTCTGTAAGCACAGGTTCTATAAGCACAGGTTCTGTAAACACAGGTTCTACAAGCACAGGTTCTATAAGCTCAGGTTCTATAAGCTCAGGTTCTATAAGCTCAGGTTCTATAAGCTCAGGTTCTATAAGCAAAGAAGCTGGAATCATGAAGCTGGAACATCATCATCATCTGTGTAAATAAATACACTGAAGTTCTAACTCAACCCTGCCTGATGTGTTGATGGTGTGCAGACATTTAATCAACACCAGATGTTCATCTTTAACATGTTATTATGTGGCTGCAATTATAATAGTTTGCTGCTGTAATGCAGAACAGCTCACTGCTGTTGTTGTGAATCCTCCGGTTCAGTCAAGCGGAAACTAGAGATTTTTCACTTCAACTGCTGCTCATCTGCGTGACAAGACATTTGCTGGCCTTAAGTAAAGTACTTTGTATGTGCTTTTTAATAAGTGGGAGCGCTTTTTAATAAGTGGGAAATTGTGCTGTTGTTGAACTGAAATTGAATTTTTCAATGTATCGTTTAATTTGGGCAGTTTAACCCCCCTTATCACTGGGTCTGCCTGGACCTGAAGAGCAGTGAAGAGGTGCTTCTGTGCTGTGTCATTATAAGCACAGAACTTTGTGTTTTGCAACATAAACACGTGGAGAGATCATCATGCTGAATGTGCTGACAGTGAAACCTTGAATCAGTGCCAGACAGACCAGGCAGCTGAAGGGTCAGCTGAATTCCTGCTCACCACTGCTCACCCAGCTAGCTAAGTGAGCTTCCAGCTAAAGTCTCCAATAAGCCACACATTCACATCATGCGGCTTTTGATTCTGTGTTTTTATCCGGCCCCCTAAAGTTGGATTGTGTTAAACATCAGTGTGTCAGAGTAAGACAGCTGGACACATCTGCTGCACCTCCCAAGGAATCACAGCAGAGCTGGTCTGGAAGAAGCTGTTAGAGCTTTGACTCCTTGGCAAATCATCCTACAAAAATCATCTATAAAAAAGTCTTCGCACTATTTGCTCAAATGAAAAATAGAAAAGAGAGAAATGTTAAATAAAAACCTTTTGGAGAGCGACCTTCTGTAGGGTTTAAAGATGTGCATGAGGGCGAGAAACAGACCTGTCTAAAAGCTGATTTCACACCTGTCATGTTCCCCTCCTCAGCAGGAGCCCTTTACTGCTGACTCACAGCATGCCATCGAGGTGTGTGTGTGTGTGTGTGTGTGTGTGTGTGTGTGTGTGTGTGTGTGCGCACGCCTCTCATTCTGAATAAAAGGTATTATTTCTCAGCCTGCTAGGAGGAGATAAGCTAGGGGACCTGCACTCCAGTTTGGATAAGTTGGGGGCCGGGCACCTGGCAGGACATGTTCATGGGTTGGAAGGTTATGCTGTGTGTGTGTGTGTGTGTGTGTGTGTGTGTGTGTGTGTGTGTGTGTGTGTGTGTGTGTGTGTGTGTGTGTGTGTGTGTGTGTGTGTGTGTGTGTGTGTGTGTGTGTGTGTGTGTGTGTGTGTGTGTGTGTGTGTGTGTGTGTGTGTGTGTGTGTGTGTGCGTGTGCGTGTGCGTGTGTGTGATCACACTTGACTTCAGCACCTGCCTGATCGATGGCCCTCATGGATATGTGACTCAGTGACAAATGGCCAAATTTAAAGTTGAGCAGGAAGATGAAAGAAAGGTAGCGTGTCAGGGGAACACACTCATCTTCAGTGAATCACTCCTGGGCATGCTGGAGCCTCACCTGCAGGTCAGGTGATCACAGCTCCTGTCTGTCTGGCAGGCATGGTGCACCTTACTGCTGTCAGGAGAAGAACTCCCATCCCAGCTGCACTATCCAACAGAGCGCTTCCTGAAGCAGAACGCTGCCAAACATGTATTTTTATATAGTACTATTAAAACATTTACTGCTAAGCCAAGGATACGTGTCCTTGGAGCCCCTGAGCTCTTATTGAGGGATGGTTGAAGCTGTTCCACCTTCAGTTAGTGCGAGTGTTTCCATTCCTTTCATGGAAGCACCAAAGAGCCATCTGTTCTCTGCATAAAACGATTCATCTCCTAATGAGAGGCTGGGGGCTGACGTGCCACAGCTAAAGACTGAGAAACCAGCGTCCTTCTGAATCACACGTTCTGCTCACTGACTAACCCTAACACACGTTGACATGTCCCTGAGGTAAACACCTTTTTTTTTTGTACCCAGGAGCAATTTTCCGCGATAACTAGACAGGAATTTACATTATTCCATTTATTGTAATGGATTAGGGGGTTTGGGTTGCAAGCTTTAGCATGCAAATTGCGTTGGGGTTGGTGGAGAGGGCAGGTGTCTGATTTGAGGTTAAGGAAGAGGTGAGATGCTGAGTGAACGTTTCATTTCTCACGTGGATTATGAGTTCAGCAAAACTGCTTCGACTTACTGAGGTTTGACCAAGCAGTAATAAAAAGCTGAACAGTCCTCACTCTGAGCTGCTCTCCACATACCTTCTTAAGAGGCTGATCTACCCGGAAACCTGTTCCTAGGCTGCCCAGTGTGACATTGGACAAGAAATTAAACTGTCGTTAACACAGCTGCCCCCTCCAGACAGTTCCAACACCTTTTCAGTGGAATCGTCTACCTTATCGCTGTGACTGTTAGAAGTAGAAATTACAGAAAAATCATTTTTATTCTGCAGGAGCCGCTGATTTTCTGCCTGTGATGTCCTCAGGGTTTATTCAGAAACACAAGTATGGATGCAACAAGGAAAGGTCAAAGATAAGTTGTTTGTTGAAATGTTAAAAAAAAAATCCAAGCTTCAGCAGCGTGTGTGTAGCACTAATGTGTTCTCGTCACACAGGAAGTCCAGACCCTTCATATCTGGCAGGGTTAAGTTGCCCATTTTCTGTCTGCTTCTTTGTCCAAAATGCCAGTGGCATTCTGGGAAGGGTTCAAAAGAAAGAGGTGTCTGGTCTGCCTTTGAAATGCTAATCAGATTCAGACCAAATACAAAATGTAAGCATTTTACTAACCTTCTCCTTAAAGAGGAGGAATGTTATTTTTATACTTGTGTTTTGATGTGGAAATGTTCTGACCCCCTCCTTCCTTCTGACCCCCTCCTTCCACCCACATGTACCAGTATGTGTGTGTTAGTGTGGGTGTGTCTGTGTGTTAGTGTGGGTGTGTTAGTGTGGGTGTGTCTGTGTGTTAGTGTGGGTGTGTCTGGGGTAGTATGTGTGTGTTAGTGTGGGTGTGTCTGTGTGTTAGTGTGGGTGTGTCTGGGGTAGTATGTGTGTGTTAGTGTGGGTGTGTCTGTGTGTTAGTGTGGGTGTGTCTGGGGTAGTATGTGTGTGTTAGTGTGGGTGTGTCTGGGGTAGTATGTGTGTGTTAGTGTGGGTGTGTCTGTGTGTTAGTGTGGGTGTGTCTGGGGTAGTATGTGTGTGTTAGTGTGGGTGTGTCTGTGTGTTAGTGTGGGTGTGTCTGGGGTAGTATGTGTGTGTTAGTGTGGGTGTGTCTGTGTGTTAGTGTGGGTGTGTCTGAGGTAGTATGTGTGTGTTAGTGTGGGTGTGTCTGTGTGTTAGTGTGGGTGTGTCTGGGGTAGTATGTGTGTGTTAGTGTGGGTGTGTCTGGGGTAGTATGTGTGTGTTAGTGTGGGTGTGTCTGTGTGTTAGTGTGGGTGTGTCTGTGTGTTAGTGTGGGTGTGTCTGAGGTAGTATGTGTGTGTTAGTGTGGGTGTGTCTGTGTGTTAGTGTTGGTGTGTCTGGGGTAGTATGTGTGTGTTAGTGTGGGTGTGTCTGTGTGTTAGTGTGGGTGTGTCTGGGGTAGTATGTGTGTGTTAGTGTGGGTGTGTCTGGGGTAGTATGTGTGTGTTAGTGTGGGTGTGTCTGTGTGTTAGTGTGGGTGTGTCTGGGGTAGTATGTGTGTGTTAGTGTGGGTGTGTCTGTGTGTTAGTGTGGGTGTGTCTGGGGTAGTATGTGTGTGTTAGTGTGGGTGTGTCTGTGTGTTAGTGTGGGTGTGTCTGAGGTAGTATGTGTGTGTTAGTGTGGGTGTGTCTGTGTGTTAGTGTGGGTGTGTCTGGGGTAGTATGTGTGTGTTAGTGTGGGTGTGTCTGGGGTAGTATGTGTGTGTTAGTGTGGGTGTGTCTGTGTGTTAGTGTGGGTGTGTCTGTGTGTTAGTGTGGGTGTGTCTGAGGTAGTATGTGTGTGTTAGTGTGGGTGTGTCTGTGTGTTAGTGTTGGTGTGTCTGGGGTAGTATGTGTGTGTTAGTGTGGGTGTGTCTGTGTGTTAGTGTGGGTGTGTCTGAGGTAGTATGTGTGTGTTAGTGTGTGTCTGTCTGTAGGTTCATTCCACAGCATACTGCCCCTCTGTCCAGTAGGAGCGTGCAGACAGCATACTGCCCCTCTGTCCAGTAGGAGCGTGCAGACAGCATACTGCCCCTCTGTCCAGTAGGAGCGTGCAGACAGCATACTGCCCCTCTGTCCAGTAGGAGCGTGCAGGCAGCATACTGCCCCTCTGTCCAGTAGGAGCGTGCAGACAGCATACTGCCCCTCTGTCCAGTGGGAGCGTGCAGGCAGCATACTGCCCCTCTGTCCAGTAGGAGCGTGCAGACAGCATACTGCCCCTCTGTCCAGTAGGAGCGTGCAGACAGCATACTGCCCCTCTGTCCAGTAGGAGCGTGCAGACAGCATACTGCCCCTCTGTCCAGTAGGAGCGTGCAGACAGCATACTGCCCCTCTGTCCAGTAGGAGCGTGCAGACAGCATACTGCCCCTCTGTCCAGTAGGAGCGTGCAGGCAGCATACTGCCCCTCTGTCCAGTAGGAGCGTGCAGACAGCATACTGCCCCTCTGTCCAGTAGGAGCGTGCAGGCAGCATACTGCCCCTCTATCCAGTAGGAGCGTGCAGACAGCATACTGCCCCTCTGTCCAGTAGGAGCGTGCAGACAGCATACTGCCCCTCTGTCCAGTAGGAGCGTGCAGACAGCATACTGCCCCTCTGTCCAGTAGGAGCGTGCAGACAGCATACTGCCCCTCTGTCCAGTAGGAGCGTGCAGGCAGCATACTGCCTCTTGGTTCAGCACAGTCTTCTTATCAGACTACCTAACGTTTAATTGGATATTTCTCAGAATTGCCTTTAAGACTTTAACACATTCCGTGCAAATTGAAAGAATGATGAAAATACAGAAATGAGGAGGGATGTATGCAATGTTTAATATCTTATTTTTTCTCATAATAACACAAGGTAAAATGCAGAATGGCAAATTTAAGGTGACATTAACTATAAAGGAATACATTTACATTTTTAAATTTTAATCATTTATCAGACGCTCTTATCCAGAGTCAGCAAGTACAGGGACATTCCCCCCTGAGGCAAGTAGGGTGAAGTGAAGTGTTTTGCCCAAAGACACAACGTCATGTTGGCACGGCCAGGGTTCTAACCAGGTACTTTCTTATTACTAGCCCGACTCCCTAACCACTTAGCCACATGATTTCCATAAATAAAGGTAAAAAACACAGGACCATTAGATTTGCTTTGTAGTAAAAGGACATTAAGTCTTAGTGGTGTATGGTATTATCCATGTATCAGTAGGCCTGGTGTGGGGGTGTGGGGGTGTGAGGGGTGTGAGGGGGGAGGGATGTGAGGGGTGTGAGGGGGGAGGGGTGTGAGGGGAAAGGGGGGCAGTTGAAGGTTGTGTTACAGATCAATACTAACACCTGCTGATCCCTGACAAGTCTAACCTCCTTCCACTCTTTACTGACAACTGAAACCATCATTAAGTGTAACTATGGAGCAGTTATGGAAACACCATTTAGTTTCTATAGGTTTTGCTGTGCCGTTAAAGTGTAGTTAACGTCCTCTGAATGTAAACTGTTGCTATTAGAGCGTTCAGTGTCGCATATTCAATATCCACTCCGTCTGTGCTCCGTGCTCCTGCTCACGGTGTGGAAGTGTGCAGATGGTTCTGAGTGTGGGACACTACAGTCATGGCCTGAGCCACTATGTAATCAGCAGTGTTTATGGATCTTCAGCTTCAGAAGACCACGTCAGCAGAGAAACATGCCTGGGCTCATCCACCCAAACTGGGAGGGAGAATTAAAGAAAGAGCCAGGCAAATCTCCCTGTGCATGCTGCACACGTCTCACCATATCTCTTCCTCTCCTTTCTACCTTCCTCCCTCTCTCTTTCCCTCACTCTCCTTCTCTCTCCCTCTCTTTCCCTCCCTCTCTCCTCGATTTCTCTCCCTCTCTCTGCCCCTCTCTCACCCTCTCTTTACCTCTCTCCCTCTCCCTTTCTCACCCTTTCTCTTCAGAGCACACAGTATCTCCCTCCCCTCATATTCATATAACTCATTTCTCTTCAGTCCCTACAGCAGCCTCTCCTGGGACTTATTAAAAAGCCTCCCTTGTTACACAAGAGTCTTGCTGAGAGGTCCTGTACTTGTATTAAGTGTCTTGGGATGTTGCCCATAAAAGATGATTATCTTTGAATGTGGGGACGAATGCATTCCAATTATCTTGTTATTATTCCCTCTTCCACTGCCCACATGACACAACTAGGTTCCCCACCGGTTCATCTAGGTTCATCTTTCTGCAGAGCGATGCAGACCGCTTCATGCAGAGCAGATGTCAATGCTGGGGTCTTTTCAGTAGACCTCCCTCTGGGAGATATGAGCTGAATGGTCATTCATCCTTCAGGTGAATCGAATCTGCAGAAGGCAGTCAGAAACTGCAGTGTTGTTCCTTCAGCATGTGCATCGTTTCTTCAGGACACGTGTTCACTTCTCACGTCACGTTACAGTCACACATGTGCTTCTAGTTCCTGTGAAACAGCGTGTGTGAGGAAGCCCTCAAAGAAAACACTTCACCCAGCATCCTCCAGAGACCTCCAGCAAGAGCAGAGGAGGACAGTGTTCTAATGAGGCACCAAAGAAAGGTTCTACTGTAAACAGCTTCTCTCCTCACCATTAGAGACATTGTTCTGACACTTATGGGGACTGAGGTCTCAGATGGGGCTGGTGTTCTCAGATGGAAAGGAGCTCTTAAACAGTTCTGCTTCAAATCTGTCCTCGTAGAACCCTTTATTCAACATCCAGGTACTGAGATCTGAGCAGCATTCTTTCAGGTCAGGTTGTGTGAAATCTGTTTTCACATGTTCTTGTGTGGCATAGTGAAGAGGAGGCTCCATTGCAGTACAAAAGCCTTCTCTCTGATAGCCTTCTCTCTGATAACCTTCTCTTTGATAGCCCACTCTCTGATAGCCTACTCTCTGATAGCCTACTCTCTGATAGCCTACTCTCTGATAGCCTACTCTCTGATAGCCTACTCTCTGATAGCCTACTCTCTGATAGCCTACTCTCTGATAGCCTACTCTCTGATAGCCTTCTCTCTGATAGCCTTCTCTCTGATAGCCTACTCTCTGATAGCCTACTCTCTGATAGCCTACTCTCTGATAGCCTACTCTCTGATAACCTTCTCTCTGATAGCCTTCTCTCTGATAACCTTCTCTTTGATAGCCTTCTCTCTGATAGCCTTCTCTCTGATAGCCTACTCTCTGATAGCCTACTCTCTGATAGCCTACTCTCTGATAGCCTTCTCTCTGATAGCCTTCTCTCTGATAGCCTACTCTCTGATAGCCTTCTCTCTGATAGCCTACTCTCTGATAGCCTTCTCTCTGATAGCCTACTCTCTGATAGCCTACTCTCTGATAGCCTTCTCTCTGATAGCCTACTCTCTGATAGCCTTCTCTCTGATAGCCTTCTCTCTGATAGCCTACTCTCTGATAGCCTTCTCTCTGATAGCCTACTCTCTGATAGCCTTCTCTCTGATAGCCTACTCTCTGATAGCCTTCTCTCTGATAGCCTACTCTCTGATAGCCTACTCTCTGATAGCCTTCTCTCTGATAGCCTTCTCTCTGATAGCCTACTCTCTGATAGCCTACTCTCTGATAGCCTACTCTCTGATAACCTTCTCTCTGATAGCCTTCTCTCTGATAACCTTCTCTTTGATAGCCTTCTCTCTGATAGCCTTCTCTCTGATAGCCTACTCTCTGATAGCCTACTCTCTGATAGCCTACTCTCTGATAGCCTTCTCTTTGATAACCTTCTCTTTGATAGCCCACTCTCTGATAGCCTACTCTCTGATAGCCTACTCTCTGATAGCCTACTCTCTGATAGCCTACTCTCTGATAGCCTACTCTCTGATAGCCTTCTCTCTGATAGCCTTCTCTCTGATAGCCTACTCTCTGATAGCCTACTCTCTGATAGCCTACTCTCTGATAACCTTCTCTCTGATAGCCTTCTCTCTGATAACCTTCTCTTTGATAGCCTTCTCTCTGATAGCCTTCTCTCTGATAGCCTACTCTCTGATAGCCTACTCTCTGATAGCCTACTCTCTGATAGCCTTCTCTCTGATAGCCTTCTCTCTGATAGCCTACTCTCTGATAGCCTTCTCTCTGATAGCCTACTCTCTGATAGCCTTCTCTCTGATAGCCTACTCTCTGATAGCCTACTCTCTGATAGCCTTCTCTCTGATAGCCTACTCTCTGATAGCCTTCTCTCTGATAGCCTTCTCTCTGATAGCCTTCTCTCTGATAGCCCACTCTCTGATAGCCTACTCTCTGATAGCCTACTCTCTGATAGCCTTCTCTCTGATAGCCTTCTCTCTGATAGCCTACTCTCTGATAGCCTTCTCTCTGATAGCCTACTCTCTGATAGCCTTCTCTCTGATAGCCTACTCTCTGATAGCCTACTCTCTGATAGCCTACTCTCTGATAGCCTACTCTCTGATAGCCTTCTCTCTGATAGCCATAATAAATGTTGCTCTCATAATCACTTCTGTGATCAAACAGTTTACACTATAATTTTTTTAAATATTTGCCATATGGGAACCGCATGCCCCACAAATAACAGAAAACTACTACTACTATTTTCTAATATAATTGTTTCATTGTACAGTACATTGTACTTTCAGATTGACTGGATACAATCTAATTATTGTCAAGACTATATCTGAGGATTCTAAAGCTGGTTTAGATTCAAAAGTTGATTTAGTACAGCGTCAACATGAACCCATCTGAAAGCCTGAACGTGTTCAGTCTGATTGAAACACTGAAGGTGATGCTGCCCCAGCAAGCAGCTGTTGGATGGGATCACTGTGACAGTGAACAGATGCTGGGGTATCTGAGAGGTGCCAGCAGGCCACAGCTGTGCTGTTCTAGTGTGCTGAAGCTGTGCTGCCATAGCTGTGCTGAAGCTGTGCTGCCATAGCTGTGCTGAAGCTGTGCTGTCATAGCTGTGCTGCAGCTGTGCTGTTCTAGTGTGCTGAAGCTGTGCTGCCATAGCTGTGCTGAAGCTGTGCAGTCATAGCTGTGCTGCAGCTGTGCTGTTCTATGGTGCTGAAGCTGTGCTGCCATAGCTGTGCTGAAGCTGTGCTGTCATAGCTGTGCTGTTCTAGTGTGCTGAAGCTGTGCTGTCATAGCTGTGCTGTCATAGCTGTGCTGTTCTAGTGTGCTGAAGCTGTGCTGTCATAGCTGTGCTGCCATAGCTGTGCTGCCATATCTGTGCTGTCATAGCTGTGCTGCCATAGCTGTGCTGCCATAACTGTGCTGTCATAGCTGTGCTGCAGCTGTGCTGCCATAGCTGTGCTGTCATAGCTGTGCTGCAGCTGTGCTGTCATAGCTGTGCTGCAGCTGTGCTGTCATAGCTGTGCTGTCATAGCTGTGCTGCCATAGCTGTGCTGCAGCTGTGCTGTCATAGCTGTGCTGCCATAGCTGTGCTGCAGTTGTGCTGTCATAGCTGTGCTGTCATAGCTGTGCTGTCATAGCTGTGCTGCCATAGCTGTGTTGCAGCTGTGCTGTCATAGCTGTGCTGTCATAGCTGTGCTGTCATAGCTGTGCTGTCATAGCTGTGCTGCAGCTGTGCTGTCATAGCTGTGCTGCAGCTGTGCTGTCATAGCTGTGCTGCCATAGCTGTGTTGCAGCTGTGCTGTCATAGCTGTGCTGTCATAGCTGTGCTGTCATAGCTGTGCTGTCATAGCTGTGCTGCAGCTGTGCTGTCATAGCTGTGCTGCAGCTGTGCTGTCATAGCTGTGCTGTCATAGCTGTGCTGCCATAGCTGTGCTGCAGCTGTGCTGTCATAGCTGTGCTGCCATAGCTGTGCTGCAGCTGTGCTGTCATAGCTGTGCTGTCATAGCTGTGCTGCCATAGCTGTGCTGCAGCTGTGCTGTCATAGCTGTGCTGTCATAGCTGTGCTGTCATAGCTGTGCTGCCATAGCTGTGCTGCAGTTGTGCCATCTGTCTCCTTCACCACCCTGCTGGAAACAGGGACACCAACACTGACCGTCCTCAAAACAAAAAGATCCCATACCAGATACTTTCCTCTCTCTTAACAATGCAAAGTCCCCTTTCCTATGATAGCTTTCGTTCCCACAGCAATATCATGCCATGTTATTCAGTGTAGATCTGTACATTGTAGAGGCATCAACCCAAAGTCCAAGCAAAGTCCAATTTAAAGTACATAAGTTAATATAAAAAGGCTTTAAATCAAATAACATTTAGACTGACCCAAAATATCACCAAACCATTTAGGAAAAGACTAGTTACATGTCTACTAACATCTACACCTGTGGAGTGGAGTCTGGGGGCTCAGCGGGTTAAGGCGTTGGGCTCATGATCGAAAGGTTGTGAGTTCGATTCCCGGCTATGGCTCCATGATGTTGAGTTCTTGAGCAAGGCACTTCACCCTACTTTCTTCAGGAAGAATGTCCCTGTACTTACGTACTATAAGTCGCTTTGGATAAAAGCGTCTAAAAATGAATAAATGTCATGTACAGATGAGCCTGTTAAACTGTAACATAGACACCACTTACTGAGTGACAGCTGCAGTCAGGTGAGTTCTGTACTGGGATGCAGGGTTCTGTACTGGGATGCAGGGTTCTGTACTAGGATGCTGGGTCTTGTACTAGGATGCATGGTTCTGTACTAGGATGCAGGGTTCTGTACTAGGATGCAGGGTTCTGTACTAGGATGCATGGTTCTGTACTAGGATGCAGGGTTCTGTACTAGGATGCAGGATTCTGTACTAGGATGCAGGGTTCTGTACTAGGATGCAGGGTTCTGTACTAGGATGCAGGATTCTGTACTAGGATGCAGGGTTCTGTACTAGGATGCAGGATTCTGTACTAGGATGCAGGGTTCTGTACTAGGATGCAGGATTCTGTACTAGGATGCATGGTTCTGTACTAGGATGCATGGTTTTGTACTAGGATGCAGGATTCTGTACTAAGATGCATGGTTTTGTACTAGGATGCAGGGTTCTGTACTAGGATGCAGGGTTCTGTACTAGGATGCAGGGTTCTGTACTAGGATGCAGGGTTCTGTACTAGGATGCAGGGTTCTGTACTAGGATGCATGGTTGGGTTGAAGTCAGGATTGTTTTCAGTTTCCAGTTTTAACTCAGAGAGTAAAGGAGGTTAGAAGTTGTGGTGTTTTGGGGAGGAGGAGATATGATGACTTCCATGCAGCCTGTGTCAGATGTCTTGTTTTCTGAGGTGGGTGTTTCACTGGAGGGTTTGTTTACCAGGGAAAAGCCTTTTTTTACCCCCATCACAAAAAGGTTTCAATAAAAGCGAGGACAAAGACCTGCTGCACTCCCCTTTATGTAGGTCAGGGCCAGGCTGTACACAGAAGCAGCTTCCAAGATGTCATTAAATCTGTGCTAAACATTAACCAACTGAGGTAAAAAATTAACAAAGGTTGCTTAGGTTTACAAAACACTGAAACCACATAAGAAATGAGAGAGAACGTTCCGTTGATAAAACCAGAGGTCACTGCAAACTTGTACTTTGGGATAATAGCATGAGTTTCAGCTATCTAGGTTAGCAAGACATTGTTATGAACCCATCTGTATTGTTGAGCTGTGATGAAGAGGAGAACAGCAGGAAGGGAGGGAAACCAGGTGCTGTGAGAGATGCTTATTAGGGAAACCTTTTAGGTATTGTACCCAGTGAACATTTACTGTGCCCTGAGTCTGTGGAGAGTCTGTGGTAAGTCTGTGGTGAGTCTGTGGAGAGTCTGTGGTGAGTCTGTGGTAAGTCTGTGGTGAGTCTGTGGAGAGTCTGTGGTGAGTCTGTGGAGAGTCTGTGGTGAGTCTGTTGTGAGTCTGTGGTGAGTCTGTGGTGAGTCTGTGGTGAGTTTGTAGTAGCTCACTTACTGTTCCGCAGTATGTTCATGTGTAACATGGCAGATAATAGCACGAGAGGATGAGGGAAAGAGGATGAGGAAGAGTAGAGAGAGGGAGAGAGAGAGACATGCAGGGAGGGAGAGAGGATGAGGGAGAGAGAGAGACATGCAGGGAGGGAGAGAGGGGAGAGCATATGGGAGGGAGGGAGGGAGGGAGGGAGGGAGGGAGGGAGGGAGGGAGGGAGGGAGGGAGGGAGGGAGGGAGGGAGGGCGGGAGGGAGGGAGGGAGGGAGGGAGGGGGAGAAAGGGAAGGAGGGAGAGAGTGGGGAGAGGATGAGGAAGAGAGAGAGGGTGAGAAAGAGGGAGAAAGAGGGGAGAGAATGAAGGAGAGAGAGAGCGAGGGAGGGAGAGAGGGGGAGAAGATGAAGGAAAGAGAGAGAGGGAAGGTAGGAGGGAGGGGAAAAAGATGAGGGGGAGAAGATGAGGGAGAGAGATTGAGGGAGAGAGAGTGTTAAATAGGAGGAGAGGATGAGGGAGAGAGGGGGAGAGGATGAGGGAGGGAGAGTGAGAGGGGAAAGATGGAGGGAAGGAAAGGGAAAGGGAAAGGAGAAGGAGGAGAAAGAGAGGAATAAAATCACCAAATCTTCAATTTATGAAGAATAAATTGTATTGACTAAATTGCTGACAGAAGCATATCCACTCGACTCTACAAAATGATAGTTAGGCAAACCTTCGGAAACAATGTGGTATTTTAAACTTCATATATGTGCAGTTTATTTCTGTGAAATGTGAACATGCTTTCCTGACCGTCTTTTTCTTGATCGGCCATGTTTTGTCAGTAAACTGCTGCATGTGATGCGTTTGAGTGTTTCTGTTGCCGCTCCAAACTCATCATGGTTCATCTTTACGCGCCTGACTGTGTCAATAATTCAGTGGATCATAATAGAATCACTGGGAATGAACTTGCACACATGATTCATTTTGACACTGCAGGGAGATTAGGAATTTTTGCAATCAATTTGGACATGTTTTTATGCCACATAACGTTCTACATTTGAATGAATTACAACATGTGAGGTAACATTTGGTTTCTTCATTGCTTTCTGTAACTGCTGTGGAATAGCCAAGTTTATCATGCATGTCAGTCACAGTAGAATGAACCAATCCTGGTCTGGGGAGGAGGTGGTCTGTGGTCATGTGGTCTGGGGAGGAGGTGGTCTGTGGTCTGGGGAGGCGCAGTGAGACACGCTGCTTTAAAAGCCTTCGGAGCGCGTCAGAGCGCACCATGAACACCAGAGCGTAAAGATGCAGACCGGTTCTCCACAGATGCAGACCTCCTCTCCACAGATGCAGACTTATTCTCCACAAATGCAGACCTGTTCTCCACAGATGACTTCTGAAAAACAAGTCCAGCTTTACTGTGGTTGGAATGTTGTACATCTGAGTATTTCAGACTGTCTTTGCAGTCAGGAGCGTAATAGGTGATATGCCACCGCTTCTGAAGGCACCTGGGATCTTGTTAACGGACAGGATGGCGGATCTGTGGAACCAGACAGGCAGTTTATCCAACAGGTCAGGTCTGATCCCGGATCGTTTCAGCAGCTTGGACGACATAGATCTACCCGCGGACGGCAGTCCAACTTTACGCATCTTGATCTCCATCGTGTATTCTGTCGTGTGCGCAGCAGGTCTGGTTGGAAATCTGCTGGTATTTTTCTTGATGAAAGTGAGACGAGGAAGGAAGAGATCCACGATCAACTTTTTCATTCTTAACTTGGCCATGACAGACTTCCAGTTCGTGTTGACTTTACCTTTCTGGGCGGTGGACACTGCCATGGACTTCAGCTGGCCGTTTGGAAATGCAATGTGTAAGATAATCTCCTCTGTCACTGTGATGAACATGTATGCCAGTGTGTTCTTCCTCACTGCCATGAGTGTGACACGGTACTGGTCAGTAGCTTCAGCTCTGAAGGACCGGACCCGGACCAGGTCCTGCTCGGTAAGGTGGGTCAGCCTGGTTCTCTGGGTCTCTGCCACTGTGGCCACAGCACCTACAGCCATATTCTCCACTGTGACCAACGTGGCTGGTGAGAAACTGTGTCTGCTCAGATTTCCAGAAGGACATTACTGGCTGGCTCTGTACCACTTACAGAAGATCCTGGTTGCCTTCGTGTTTCCGATGCTGATTGTCACAGTTTGTTATTTACTGCTGCTCAGGTTTGTCCGTTTGAGGAGCATGAATAATAACCACATCAAGAGGAGGTCTAGAGTCACTAAATCTGTAACCATTGTTGTTCTGTCTTTCTTTTTGTGCTGGATGCCAAATCATGCTATTACTTTCTGGGGCGTTTTGGTGAAATTCAATGTTGTTAATTGGGACAAATCTTATTATATAGTTCATACCTATGTGTTCTCTGTGACTGTGTGCCTGGCGCATGCCAACAGCTGCTTGAACCCTGTTCTTTACTGCCTCATGAGGAGAGAGTTCAGGAAGATGATGAAGGATCTGTTCTGGAGGATGTCTTCACCAGTGATATCAAACTCCTGTCAAGTGAGGCCGTTTTCAGGAACTCTTAAGATGGATCCTGATGACACGCAGGTCGTTATCCCTCTGAATGTCGTGGAAACAGACCAGTGTCACCTGTCCATGGACAACACACCGTGTGGATCATCTGTAGTCACGCGGCACCGAAAGTAAGAGTTCAAACGGACTGGGGATTATTGACAGTGCAAAGGTCTCTCGATGATCGAGTGTAGTATCAAACTACACTTTATAAAACTTGTGTTGTTGTTAATGTGATCAAATATCACCTGTGCCAAACTGCGCAGAGGACACGTGCGCTGCGCCGCGCGCTGTTCTGACCGTGTTTGCTTAAGCTTCGTCTCTCAGCGCGTGGTTGTGTCATCATTTGACTCGAGTAAAACGAAATAATAATAATATAATAATAATAATCAATTTGCTTTCATGAGAAGAATTCTGGTAAAATGTTGTAAGTCCACGCCCGTGTGTGTTTTAAGGTTATAGTGTTTTCTGAGAGGCCACAGAAGACAGAGGCCCTCATGTCCCTGTGTCTCCATGTTCCTGTGTCTCCATGTTCCCAGTATTCTGACCCCATCAGTGCTTCTTTGTGGCTGTACAGGTGTGAGGATAAGAAAACATTGTTGATCACTCACTGTGATTTAACAACGCTAAACCACACGTATTGTTGCGCAATTGAGAAAATCGTGTTAAAAACGTGTTAAATGTTGTAAACATTCAACTGAATTAAACCTCTTCACGAAACATTCGTAAACATTTGTGACGTACATGTTTTTAACATTTGATGTGACAGGTGCCTGTGAAACAAACAAAAAAATGTGTAAGCGAATGTACAAACTGCTAAGGGCAGGAGGTGAATAAAATCATGCAGGATGAGTTTGGTTTGATGACTCAGTAATCTGTGACCTTTTCTAGACCTGTCCACTCCCGTGGACCCCAACCATGAATATTCACACCAAATATGCAAATAAAGGAGTCACTGTGACCTGACAACTCAACAGGGTCAATGGACATTTATTAGTTAGTGTCTAATACACCAGGATTATAGGATTTCATATGTAAAATACATGCTGTGTACACACTCCCAAAGGTGCAGGAAGATGCCCTGGGCTAGTAAGGCTAGGAACCGTTTGAAAACACACGTCTGCTTGACAAGAAAAATGAGATCTATCTGGAGAAATGTGGTGTAATCAATGTAGTCACTGGACCTCGCAAATCCAGCTTTAACGCCTTGAGACAATTTCTCTCTAACGTTCAATAAAGTATCTTAGACCGTGAATTAGGTTTGTTTAAATAGGTTGTTATCTTGTCAAGGACCGTGTTTTCCTGAATGTTTCTAGCTGAAACTAAAAGAAACAGTTTTAGCTTTGTCCAACAGCAGACAGATTATCATGTGCATCCCAATAAATACGAATGCTACAGCATACAAATGCTAACACAAACAATGTTTTGTAGCTTGACCTCTGCTTAATCACCCTGATCAAGCCTGAATTCCCCAACATAACATAACAACATAACATAACACAACACAACATAACATACCAACATATCACAGGGCGTCACCTCCTGCAGTGAAAAGGTGTAGCTGCGGTTCTGCATGGGAGGCAGTCTGACCTCAGTTAAAACATCAGATCATTTATTTAAACACTGTTCTGATCACAATATTTAAATGACCCAAAGCTCTGATGTGCTGCTCAGATATCTCTAAATATCAGACCTGATAGAGAATAATAATAATCTATAATCTAATAATAATAATCTAATCTAATAAGGAGCTTTTAGGGGTCATAGGGTAATATTTATATGACAAACTGTGAGATTAAATATACAAATGAAAGATGTAAAAATTAGGTGAAACAATATTTTCGATATTACTCTATCACTGTCCTTTTTAATAAGTTTAGTAGGAATGTTTGAGGGTAGCTTGTTACAGGATTTCAGATCTCTGTGGGTTAAGGCAGACTAAACCCTGTGACATGGTGGCCTTGCAGTAAACCTGCAGTGCTCATGGGGAGACACCGAGGGGCAGTGAAACCCCACAGGAACATGACAGGAACTAAAGCAGATATATGTTGTGTTGACATCCTGAGTTACAGATGAGTTTGTCATTAAGGTGTGTCTTAATGGGAGGGGATGGGATCATAGGAACTAGCGCTGTAAATAATTGCATAGTTAAAATCCAAACAACCTACTGCCCTTTATTTATATCTGTGAAACTGATACTGTATGTTTTCTAGTTGTATTTCATAAACATTTATGAATGGTTTAAACCAGGCACAAAAGGATTATGTGTAACATGCAAGTCTTTATACTTTAACACAGACAATTCTACCCAGTTAGCACACAGTGTGGTAAAGACAGTAGAGACAATAGAAACAGTAGAGGCAGTATAGACAGTAAAGGCAGTAGAGGCAGTAGAGGCAGTAGAGACAGTAGAAACAGTAGAGTCATTAGAGACAGCGACAGCAGAGACAGCAGAGACAATAGAGGCAGTAGAGACAGTAGAGACAGAGACAGCAGAGACAGTAGAGGCAGTAGAGACAATAGAGGCAGTAGAGACAGTAGAGACATCAGGTATATCCTGCCTGTTGTTCAGTCAGTTCTTTGCTGATGGTCGGGTCACTGCCTTGGCAAACTCCTCATAGTTGATTCGCCCATCAGCTCCAACACCCGCCTCCTTTAGCATGTCGTCCACTGCAGAAAGGCAGGAAGGACTGTCAGTCAAGTTAATATACTATGTGACCTAGCTGACTGATAACATCACTCTACAGTTTTACAACATTAATTTAGATCTGAGACTATAAGGTGTGTATGGAAGAAATTGGAAAGGCATACGTCAATCCTAATTGACATATTAAATACTACTTTGTTTGGAATAGAAGTTAAAATAGCTGTACTAAATAGTGATCATCATGATAATGTGTTGTGGAGGTAGTGATCCTCATGATAATGTGTTGTGGAGGTAGTGATCCTCATGATAATGTCTTATGGAGGTAGTGATCCTCATGTTAATGTGTTGTGGAGGTAGTGATCCTCATGATAATGTGTTGTGGAGGTAGTGATCCTCATGATAATGTGTTGTGGAGGTAGTGATCCTCATGATAATGTGTTGTGGAGGTAGTGATCCTCATGATAATGTGTTGTGGAGGTAGTGATCCTCATGATAATGTGTTGTGAAGGTAGTGATCCTCATGATAATGTGTTGTGGAGGTAGTGATCCTCATGATAATGTGTTGTGGAGGTAGTGATCCTCATGATAATGTGTTGTGGAGGTAGTGATCCTCATGATAATGTGTTGTGGAGGTAGTGATCCTCATGATAATGTGTTGTGGAGGTAGTGATCCTCATGATAATGTGTTGTGGAGGTAGTGATCCTCACCCTCCCGGTCGGTCAGTTTCTCCCCCAGCCCGGTGAGCTTGGCCCTCAGCTCCGTGGCCAGGATGAAGCCCCTCTTCTGCTTGTCTGTCATCTTCATGGCCTCCAGGATCTCCTGGCAGGGATTCTCCTGCTGCTGCTGTCGATGCATGATGCTGAGGAAGGTGGAGAAGTCCAACTCCCCACTCTTTTCTAGCATCACATGTGGGACACACTCATATACGATCCATAGCAAGACATGATACAGTGATATATTCAATTAAAATACATTGTGTGCATGGTGCTGGCCCCAGTCCAGGGTGTACCCCGCCTAAGGCCCCAAAGTAACTGGGATAGGCTCCAGTCACCCGTGACCCCTAACGGGAATAAGCGGCACCGCGAATAAGCAGTAGATAATGAATGAATGTGTGCATGGTGGGGAAAAAATGTACTTTAACCAAAGTAAAAGCAAACTGGTTGCAAAGTAATACATTCAGTGAAGTATTTGAAGCAACCAAGTTTAATATCAAAGGTAATTAGCAGGTGTCTCACCTATGCCATGGCTCTGCATGTGCCTGTCTATCTCACTGAAGGTGGGACAGGCTCCCAAACACCGCATGACTGTGATCAGGTCTTCAGCTTGGATCTTACCCTTGTGTTTCTTGTCATACAGGGAGAAGCATTCCTTGAATTCTGTGGGAGCACAACACGTCACAGAAGAACACTATATTACTGCCTTCATGACAATTTTCCATCCTTTGAGAACTGAGACTCTAGTCTGCTGGCAAGGCCATCCTCACAATGTAACGTTGTAGAGCTGCACTTGGTACACAAAGACATTTTCTCACAAACAGTTATGAATAAAGAGTGAAGCGTGATGCTGCCCCTGGGAACAGGAAACACAAAGAAATAATCTGAACACGCCTCACAGACCATCACCGCCTCGCTTCAACAGGGTATTTATTACGTGACTGAATTCAGAGCAATTCTTTCTCCATGTCATGCTTATGGCCATGTAATTTATGAATTATTTGGCGAATAACCTTCAAACGATGTGTAGTTACAGAAGGGTGCTGTGTGTAGTTATTAAGAGTTCAACACCGGTTTGATATGATGTGGAACCATAACAAATTGATTATGGCTTTAGTCTATACTGAGCATTATTTCACCAGCGAATAGCCCTCAGTAGTTCAAGATTAATTTCGCACACGTTAAATAAAAGATACTGTATCCTGGTCTGTAGCGGATAGTGTATCAGAGTCCATTTACCATTGATCTGATCGTGCGTCAAGAACTTTGCCTGGAAGACAGAAAGATAGTTTTCAGATGAAGGAATAACGTCATAATATAATAATAATAATAACTTATGTAAAGATAATAACTGGTCACAGATAATTTGATCAAACGTCAATCTTACCATTTCAGTATGTGCTCAAAGCTTCCGTCTTGGCCAGCGTCAGGATGAGGCTGCTTTTATTCTGAAGTTTACAAAACTGATACTGCCTGTTGCCATGAATACTGCATCACAGACACTGTGTCTACTGTCCAACATATTTGAATTGAGGAGCTGAATGTCACACTAACGTTCATGACTCACATCCACACATTTATCTTTCAGCGCTGCTATTTCTTTACTATTTGATATGTGATCTTAGATCATCTTACTGTATCCTTGTATTTCTAGTGTTGTTGGAGTGGATAATAAACATGTTATTATTGTAGATATGTAGATATTTCAAGGATCTTGGAACATCCTCATAAAGCTGCCCTCTAAATAATCCTCCACAGTGACACATGAGAATAAATTATGGTTTAATTAAAATCACATAAAGGATATAAGTGTTGAAAAAACACCAGAAGACAGGTGTTGCACTCTGACTGACTCAGAGTACTGGAGAGTATAAATCAAATCAAATCAACATTTATTTGTATAGCCCTTTTTACAAGCAATGTCACAGAGGGCTTCACATATGCCCATAGAACTGCCCCTCAACCAACCTAAACCCTCAAGGAAGACAAGAAAGACTCCCAGAAAAACTCACTAGGAAGAAAAAATGGAAGAAACCTTGGAAGGAGCAATTCAGTGAGGGATCCCCTCCTCCAGGGACGGTTGGGGAAAGTGAAGATGTGATATAAAGGTGTGTACTTCTCTCATTCAGCTTAACAAGGTTATCTACACCGTTCTGAAACATAATTAGTCTGAGATTGTAATCAATATATGATGCCCCCTGAACTAAAGACATACATGACTCCATAATGGAAGAAAAAAAGAACCTTACAGAAACCTTGTATTCAAATAACATCAAATTAAATGATCAATTTCCAGGTAATTGCATAGATACCTGTTGATACGGTAACACATGTTGATGCATACCAAACATGTACACATGTCAAGTGCTGCTGTGTGATGTGGAGGCTGCAGGAGGGATAACTAGTGCTGCTGTGGAGACTGCAGGAGGGATAACTAGTGCTGCTGTGTGATGTGGAGGCTGCAGGAGGGATAACTAGTGCTGCTGTGGAGACTGCAGGAGGGATAACTAGTGCTGCTGTGTGATGTGGAGGCTGCAGGAGGGATAACTAGTGCTGCTGTGTGATGTGGAGGCTGCAGGAGGGATAACTAGTGCTGCTGTGTGATGTGGAGGCTGCAGGAGGGATAACTAGTGCTGCTGTGTGATGTGGAGGCTGCAGGAGGGATAACTAGTGCTGCTGTGGAGGCTGCAGGAGGGATAACTAGTGCTGCTGTGTGATGTGGAGGCTGCAGGAGGGATAACTAGTGCTGCTGTGTGATGTGGAGGCTGCATGAGGGATAACTAGTGCTGCTGTGGAGGCTGCAGGAGGGATAACTAGTGCTGCTGTGTGATGTGGAGGCTGCAGGAGGGATAACTAGTGCTGCTGTGTGATGTGGAGGCTGCAGGAGGGATAACTAGTGCTGCTGTGGAGGCTGCAGGAGGGATAACTAGTGCTGCTGTGTGATGTGGAGGCTGCAGGAGGGATAACTAGTGCTGCTGTGTGATGTGGAGACTGCAGGAGGGATAACTAGTGCTGCTGTGGAGACTGCAGGAGGGATAACTAGTGCTGCTGTGAAGGCTGCAGGAGGGATAACTAGTGCTACTGTGGAGGCTGCAGAAGGGATAACTAGTGCTGCTGTGTGATGTGGAGGCTGCAGGAGGGATAACTAGTGCTGCTGTGTGATGTGGAGGCTGCAGTAGGGATAACTAGTGCTGCTGTGTGATGTGGAGGCTGCAGGAGGGATAACTAGTGCTGCTGTGTGATGTGGAGGCTGTAGGAGGGATAACTAGTGCTGCTGTGTGATGTGGAGGCTGCAGGAGGGATAACTAGTGCTGCTGTGTGATGTGGAGGCTGCATGAGGGATAACTAGTGCTGCTGTGTGATGTGGAGGCTGCAGGAGGGATAACTAGTGCTGCTGTGTGATGTGGAGGCTGCAGGAGGGATAACTAGTGCTGCTGTGTGATGTGGAGGCTGCAGGAGGGATAACTAGTGCTGCTGTGTGATGTGGAGGCTGCAGGAGGGATAACTAGTGCTGCTGTGTGATGTGGAGGCTGCATGAGGGATAACTAGTGCTGCTGTGTGATGTGGAGGCTGCAGGAGGGATAACTAGTGCTGCTGTGTGATGTGGAGGCTGCAGGAGGGATAACTAGTGCTGCTGTGTGATGTGGAGGCTGCAGGAGGGATAACTAGTGCTGCTGTGTGATGTGGAGGCTGCAGGAGGGATAACTAGTGCTGCTGTGTGATGTGGAGACTGCAGGAGGGATAACTAGTGCTGCTGTGGAGACTGCAGGAGGGATAACTAGTGCTGCTGTGTGATGTGGAGACTGCAGGAGGGATAACTAGTGCTGCTGTGTGATGTGGAGGCTGCAGGAGGGATAACTAGTGCTGCTGTGTGATGTGGAGGCTGCAGTAGTAACTAGTGCTGCTGTGTGATGTGGAGGCTGCAGGAGGGATAACTAGTGCTGCTGTGTGATGTGGAGGTTGTAGAAGGTCCAGGGCTCAGGGATGTAGATCACTCCATGGTGTTTCTTCCTCAGGGCCTGGTCACTCCAGAGGCAGACCACCCACACAGCCACCAGGCCCAGCGCCAGGGAGAAGCTGTACAGGAGGAACAGGCCGTTGCTGTCTGGAACCAAGCCCTTCTGTCGCTGGTGCATCACCGTGGCGACCATGGCAAAGAAGGTGAAGATGAAGAGGATGAAGATCTGCCCCTGGGTGATCATGTACCTGGTGGGGGCGGGGGGGGGGGAGACAGGCAAACAGACGTCTGATCACATAGCCCAGCCTCTCAGCCCAGCCTGTCAGCCCAGCCTCTCAGACCAGCCTCTCAGACCAGCCTCTCATCACAGTCTCTCATCATCACAGCCTCTCATCATCACAGCCTCTAATCCAAGCCTCTAATCCCAGCATTATGGAGGGATGGAGCCTGGAGCATGATGTCAGCAGGCCAGAGGGAATGATAAAGTATCAGTGAAGGAGCATTTTAACTTTCCAAAACCCAACACGTCTATCACCAGCCAACACTGAAGAGGTAAGTAAAGCTTTTATAGACAACTTAAGCTTTTGATTAAATATGTGTTCAACACCTCGGTGGGAAACCTTGTCCAATATCTCTCCCAGTGTTTCATTTATGACCTTAGGAAGACCTCTGAAAAAGTAATTACCTCACACAATCTTCTGGATACAAAGTTAATAAATTATTCTACAGCCACAGGGTTGGCCTGAGGTACTGAACAGTGCTACAGTGAAGAACCACACACACCTGATGGAGTGCACTGCGTGTTTACACAGTCAGACCCCAAACACAGCGCTCCTCCACACCAGCACACAGCTCCAACTCATTGGTTTTGATCAGCAGGGTCAAAAAAGAATACACACACTGGTTTCACAAGTTCTGTATGGCGTGATCTGAAAGTGTTTGAGAAACTGACCAATAGTAGAGCGTGCTGGGAGGGAGGAGGAGCCAGGCCACAGCAGGCATCTTCCTGTCCTCAAGGACCAGCGAGAAACAGCCGGTAAAATACAGGAAGAGAATGAGGAAGAGGGGAACATACCTGCACAAAACAAACATCTTCATCATGTTTATTTTACAGTATTATGAGGATATTTCTGAATTGCATTCTATAAAAATTCTATAAAACAAAAACAGGGATTTATGATTTAAGATAATAAGCTGTTTTAATGGATGATAATAAGTACATTTTCATCATTAGTGTGAACAGATAATAATGATGTTCAAATCAAAAGAGCACAATAAGATCTCATTTCTTACCACATTGAATGGCCGAGATTTTCATTGTAATAATGCAGAAGTTCAAATGACTCAATCTGTGAATAAAAAGTACAAGAAAAAACCAGGCATATGAACCCACTTAGACTGGAACAGTGACAAAGAGAAGATCCTGCCCAGCCTCCTAACTCAGACAGTAAAACAAGCTGCACCTTTAACTTCCAACAGCAAAGTGCTACTGAGACTAGCTAGTACGATACTGATCCCTGGAACACTGCTTGTATTTTCCTTCACAGTATGGCAGCTCTAGACGTGACACAGAGAGGCTGGTGACACAGAGAGGCTGGTGATACCAGAGAGGCTGGTGACACAGAGAGGCTGGTGACACAGAGAGGCTGGTGATACCAGAGAGGCTGGTGACACAGAGAGGCTGGTGACACAGAGAGGCTGGTGATACCAGAGAGGCTGGTGACACAGAGAGGCTGGTGATACCAGAGAGGCTGGTGATACCAGAGAGGCTGGTGACACAGAGAGGCTGGTGACACAGAGAGGCTGGTGATACCAGAGAGGCTGGTGACACAGAGAGGCTGGTGATACCAGAGAGGCTGGTGATACAGAGAGGCTGGTGACACAGAGAGGCTGGTGACACAGAGAGGCTGGTGATACCAGAGAGGCTGGTGACACAGAGAGGCTGGTGATACCAGAGAGGCTGGTGATACAGAGAGGCTGGTGACACAGAGAGGCTGGTGACACAGAGAGGCTGGTGACACAGAGAGGCTGGTGATACCAGAGAGGCTGGTGATACAGAGAGGCTGGTGACACAGAGAGGCTGGTGATACCAGAGAGGCTGGTGACACAGAGAGGCTGGTGACACTGAGAGGCTGGTGACACAGAGAGGCTGGTGACACAGAGAGGCTGGTGATACCAGAGAGGCTGGTGACACAGAGAGGCTGGTGACACAGAGAGGCTGGTGACACAGAGAGGCTGGTGATACCAGAGAGGCTGGTGACACAGAGAGGCTGGTGATACCAGAGAGGCTGGTGATACAGAGAGGCTGGTGACACAGAGAGGCTGGTGACACAGAGAGGCTGGTGACACAGAGAGGCTGGTGATACCAGAGAGGCTGGTGATACAGAGAGGCTGGTGACACAGAGAGGCTGGTGATACCAGAGAGGCTGGTGACACAGAGAGGCTGGTGACACTGAGAGGCTGGTGACACAGAGAGGCTGGTGACACAGAGAGGCTGGTGATACCAGAGAGGCTGGTGACACAGAGAGGCTGGTGACACAGAGAGGCTGGTGACACAGAGAGGCTGGTGATACCAGAGAGGCTGGTCTCAGGTTCCTGATGAGGGGGTTGTCTCGGACCGGCAGGTGGAGCTGGTATCCACTGAGCAGCAGACGCTGGAGGATGGAATCCCCCACCAGGTGTAGGCTGGCCCCCATGACGAAGGTGCTGATGCACAGGTACACAGCAGCACAGGGAAGGGTTCTGGGACTGCGCTCAAACAGCTGGGACAGAGAGGGGGCAGGGGTGAGGGACAGAGAGAGGGGTGAGGGAAAGAGAGGGGGCAGGGGTGAGGGACAGAGAGAGGGGTGAGGGACAGAAAGGGCAGGAGTGAGGGACAGAGAAAGGTGTAAGAGACAGAGAGAGGGGTAAGGGACAGAGAGGACAGGGGTAAGGGAAAGAGAGGGGACAGGGGTGAGGGAAAGAGAGGGGACAGGGGTGAGGGAAAGAGAGGGGGCAGGGTGGAGGGACAGATAGAGGGGTGAGGGACAGAGACAGTGAGGAAATACACACCCAACCTTACACATAGTGCACACACACCCTACACATACAGCCTACACTCTCTCTGGCTTGTGATCTCCCTGTTCTCTCCAGTCCACAGTGAACAGCTTACATCAGACATGTCAAGTGCTCAATTAAACTGCTACACAGCTGACCTTTTCTTAAATGGCAAGCTAGAGAGGAACTAGTGCATGTTCTACACAGGAAGATGACTGGAGCAAAGGTATATCTGAAGACTTGGTGTGACGCTTACTCTGAAATTCAAATGACATCTTTGAAAATAGTTGGTTGGCCTTAATAGTTACTCTCTTAATAGTTAGGCTCAAGGTAATAGTTACCTTGAGGAGCAGAAAGGGGGTGATGATATTATAAGCCATGTGGAAATAGTCTGCAGCAGTGGGCCTGTTCAGGGGGAACCATTCAGCTGGGAGGACAAGCTGAAGAGGAAGAGGGAAGACATATTCCGAACACACCAGTGACACATGTAGGCTTCCAGTGCAGTAAATCTTTCAACGTGAAGGTTTAACAGCCATAACATGGTTACACAGAAAATACATCCAGTTATCTAACTGTCAATGCGGCTAAACCACACCTCCACCAGAGGGGTCAGAGGGGGGTCAGAGAGGGGTCAGAAAGGTGTCAGAGAGGTCAGAGGTTGTCTGCAGCCTGCCCACCATGATCACAGGTCTCCCCACATCCAGCAGCCAGTTCTGCAGTGTAAAGCAGAGCCACAGGTCCAGGTGGAAGTGAGGTCTGGACAGAGAGGCCTCCAGATCTCTGCAGCCACGCCTGGGGACACAGGAAACACAGCAGCACATCAACACTGTTCACTAAGAACACAGATACTACAGTATCACAGGTACTGTGTGTGTGTGTGTGTGTGTGTGTGTGTGTGTGTGTGTGTGTGTGTGTGTGTGTGTGTGTGTGTGTGTGTGTGTGTGTAGGTCATTAGAGTACTGTTGTGTAGTATTACTGTAAAACAACAGTTCTAGGGGCATATGTGAAGCCCTCTGTGACATTGCTTGTAAAAAGGGCTATACAAATAAATGTTGATTTGATTTGATTTGATGACTCTCACACTTCTAATCAGGAATATGTATTTTATTGTATAGTCCCTGATAAGTCAGGCATGCTATTGATCAACAGTGCACTCCTATTCATGTTGATTGTAGCTCTATCAGTTGTAAATGTTAACACATGGCCCACAGTCACATAATGGGACAATACCCTCACAATTCCAAATTCAAATTAATAGTATTATGCAAGGATCATGAGAGGGGGATAATGCAGACATGTTATGTTTCTGTGCTGGAATAGAGAGGGGGATAATGCAGACATGTTATGTTTCTGTGCTGGAATAGAGAGGGGGATAATGCAGACTTGTTAGGTTTCTGTGTTGGAATAGAGAGGGGGATAATGCAGACATGTTAGGTTTCTGTGTTGGAATAGAGAGGGGGATAATGCAGATATGTTAGGTTTCTGTGCTGGAATAGAGAGGGGGATAATGCAGACTTGTTAGGTGTTAGGCTCCACCCTTTAGTCCTCCAGCCATCTGCTGCCAGTTAATCCCATCTGTCCTGCCTGACTAACATTAACATGATCAGATGGCAACAACTAAAACATTAGAGTGTGAACCACAAATGCAGATGATAAAGCCTGGGCCTGTCTGTCTGTCTGTCTGTCTGCAGTAACAGAGCTGGGCCTGTCTGTCTGTCTGTCTGTCTGCAGTAACAGAGCTGGGTCTGTCTGTCTGTCTGTCTGTCTGCAGTAACAGAGCTGGGTCTGTCTGTCTGTCTGTCTGCAGTAACAGAGCTGGGTCTGTCTGTCTGTCTGTCTGTCTGCAGTAACAGAGCTGGGTCTGTCTGTCTGTCTGTCTGTCTGTCTGTCTGCTGTATTAGAGCTGGGTCTGTCTGTCTGTCTGTCTGTCTGTCTGCTGTAACAAAGCTGGGTCTGTCTGTCTGTCTGCAGTAACAGAGCTGGGTCTGTCTGTCTGTCTGTCTGTCTGTCTGCTGTAACAGAGCTGGGTCTGTCTGTCTGTCTGCAGTAACAGAGCTGGGTCTGTCTGTCTGTCTGTCTGTCTGTCTGTCTGCAGTAACAGAGCTGGGTCTGTCTGTCTGTCTGCAGTAACAGGTCCAGGGTTGCCCTCAGCAGGAGCCGACAAGTGTCCTGGCAGAGAGCTTCTGTCCTCCCAAACCTTGACGGGCTCATTGGCACCGTCAGCTCCAGTCTAAGCTCATCCGATTTGTCTGGCAAATCCCAGGAGAACATGCTTCTCTACCAGCAGGTTGCTTTTGTAAGCAACCCAGCAGGTACAAGGTTGTGCTTAAGAGTAGGGGAGCGGAAGGGTGGACAGGGGTGGAGGGGAGGGGACAGGAGGAGAGGGGAGGGGAGGAGAGTGGAGGGGAGGGGAGGAGAGGGGAGGGGAGGGGTGGAGGAGAGGGGACAGGAGGAGAGGGGACAGGAGGAGAGGGGAGGGGAGGAGAGTGGAGGGGAGGGGAGGAGAGGGGAGGGGAGGGGTGGAGGAGAGGGGACAGGAGGAGAGGGGACAGGAGGAGAGGGGAGGGGAGGAGAGTGGAGGGGAGGGGAGGAGAGTGGAGGGGAGTTGAGGGGAGGGGAGGGGAGTTTCAGGCTATAGCAGGTTCTTCAGCAGGGGATTTGGGCTGTTTGACTTGGAAGAAGGACATCCATTTCTAATGATGGCATTTGGTAAAGGAAGCTCATTCTGGAGGAAGAATTGCAGAGTTCTGGAAACACAGAAACACTGTTCTATATGAGGTGTGGAGAGACAAAGAACAAGCCTCATCACAGCCCAGTTACATTCATGTGTGGCTATTTCTACAAATCCAGTGGGAGTCCATAAAGTAATATTGATCCAAACCTAGACAAAACAGATGCCTGCATTGCAGAGTTCTGACGTTTCCTCATGGAGGCGTGCATTTCTGTTCCAGTCCACTTCTGTCAGTTAAACTCCCATCCTCCTTCTGCCAACTTGACTAAGTAAGAACAAAATAATAGGAAACTGAAAACATGACTGTAACCAGGATGCTAACATATCAGATACAAGGGTGTGATGGAGAGGCAGGTATTACAAAATAATAGAAAATTGTTTAAATACCTATTCAGTAGGCATAGTAAGAGCTGTATCTCCAATAAAGGCTCAAAAATGTCTGCTTTCAGCAAGCTGGAACATCAGCAGAAAGCGATGACAGTGACATTAAATGAACATACATGATATGTCCTCACAGTCCATTTCACTATCCATCTTCCCGTATTACAGCTGGGCTGTTTCTGTTACAGCAGCAGCCAGCTGTGAGGTTTTAATACTCAGAGCTCCACCACTGAGTAATAAAATGTAGACAGGTTTCACCCAGATAAACCTTTAATCTGTTTTTAACTCCCTCCCCCCTTCTTATCTGAAGGGAAAGTGGTTGGGCTTATGTAAAATACTGTTATTTTTTGATAACATCAAATATGCCGTCGTATCAAAATAAAACTGTGAACATTATATCTACAATCCAGAGGCAAATTCTTTCAAATTCATTAGCAGTAATGAGAACTGTGATCAGTTCCCGCCCTGGACACAAGTGCTCACGGGCACGTGTGGCACATATTAACATTCACACACATCCACTAAGTCCTTTCTATAAGTAGGCGGTTTAATTAGTATTCCTTAAATGTATCAATAAATAAATAACCGAACGGTGAATGGATTGTGAATCTCTGTTGAATGATGAAGCCAAAATTTACAAATAATCTCGAGACTGTGTAAAAGTATGAATTTAGTTGGTGCTAATGGGTTATTTTTGGCTTATGTTGGTTGTTGCTCTGATGAATGATCTTGGAAACAACACATGACGAACTATCTGATCAGAAAAATAAACGTATTCAAACTGAAATCGTGTGTCAGTGAGTCTTAAACGATGTTGTGTGGGTGGAACAGATCTGCAGACGGATCAGTTCTGTTTGGACCAGTTTCCAGTCGGACACAGTTAAGAGCCGAACAATCACTTCCGGCAGTGTTTGGTTAGCAGAGGTGAAGTTAGCGCAGCAGCTCGGCCAACAGTGAAAATATCTGCATCTACTAAACACTCGAGCAACTTTATAGTTTGCTATAACGGATTCAACGTGTTCGGAAACAACAATGTAGAGATGTGGATGTTGATTTTTATTTATAAGACTTTTCTAACACTATTTTGAACGTTGCTAGCTCATTAGCTTCAGCAGCGTCGCGAGCCTCAGCTCGAGCTCCAAGTTAACCAGCTAACAAGGTGAAGCAGCAGAACTAAAGTTATCTAAAGTTACTGCACAGTTAACAAACAATAACTAGCTGCTACACAACACAGTGAAGGCTGTTTTTACGTTTTTAGAAAACATGATTTTAAGCCAAGTCATTAGTGAAAGCTCTGAGATGTTCATGTAAGCTCCAGAGGTGGTGTCGGTATCTTGATGGGAGGCGGCCTGAGGGCATCTGGTCGGCGACACTTTCGAAGGAGAAGAAGATCCAGGAGACCTGGGTTAGGGTTAGACCTGGGTTAGGGTTAGACCTGGGTTAGGGTTAGGGTCAGACCCGCCGGGCCTGGATGGAGTCGCTGGCTGGTTACGTTTATAAAGCAGCTGGAGAAGGTCGAGTCTTGACGCTGGCGGCTCTTCTGCTTAACCACTCTGAGACAGAGACTCGGTACCTGCTGAGCTTCGTGACTCAACTGGCAGGACAGAGATCCACTCCTCTCATCATCGCTGCTCGAAACGGACACGACAAAGTTGTGCGGCTGCTTCTGGATCATTATAAAGTCGATACAGAACAGACTGGAACAGTAAGATTTGACGGGTGAGAAGTGACTTCGTTAATATTGTGTTTTCATGTTAAACATGACAGTAACCAGGATGTTGAGATCTCAGGTGTGAGGGTGTGGTGAGGAGGTGAGATCTCAGGTGTGAGGGTGTGGAGGTGAGATCTCAGGTGTGAGGGTGTGGTGAGGAGGTGAGATCTCAGGTGTGAGGGTGTGGAGGTGAGATCTCAGGTGTGAGGGTGTGTTGGGGGTGTGAGGGTGTGTTGGGGAGGCAGGATTGACTGGTTGTGCTGCTTTGCTCTCCTCAGGTATGTGATAGATGGTGCTACAGCTCTGTGGTGTGCAGCTGGCGCAGGGCACTTTGAGGTCGTCCGCCTGCTGGTGTCCCACCTGGCCAACGTTAACCACACCACCGTCACTAACTCCACCCCTCTGAGGGCTGCTTGTTTCGATGGGCGCCTGGACATCGTCCGCTACCTGGTGGAGCACAACGCCAACATCAGCATCGCTAACAAGTACGACAACACCTGCCTGATGATCGCAGCCTATAAAGGCCACACAGATGTGGTCCAGTTCCTGCTGGCTAAGGGGGCCGACCCCAACGCCAAGGCCCACTGCGGGGCTACTGCGCTGCACTTCGCTGCCGAGGCCGGACACCTGGACATCGTCAAGGAGCTGGTGCGTTGCCACGCCGCCATGGTAGTGAACGGCCACGGCATGACTCCCCTGAAGGTGGCGGCAGAGAGCTGCAAGGCTGACGTGGTGGAGCTGCTCCTGCAGCACGCTGACTGTGAGGCCAGCAGCCGCATCGACGCTCTGGAGCTGCTGGGAGCGTCGTTCGCTAATGACCGCGAGAACTACGACATCCTGAAGACCTACCACTACCTGTACCTGGCCATGCTGGAGCGCTGCAGAGACCCCGCCCACCCCATCCCCAAGCAGCCCGGCCCAGCTGTGGAGGCGTACGGGGGCCGGGGGGAGTGCTCCACCCCCCAGGAGCTAGAGGCCATCCGGGGGGACCGGGACGCTCTGCACATGGAGGGGCTGATGGTGCGCGAGCGCATCCTGGGTTCGGACAACATCGACGTGTCGCACCCCATCATCTACCGCGGCGCAGTGTACGCAGACAACATGGAGTTCGACCAGTGCATCAAACTGTGGCTGCATGCGCTGCAGCTCAGGCAGAAGGGAAACCGCAACACCCACAAAGACCTGCTGCGCTTCGCCCAGGTGTTCTCCCAGATGGTGCATCTGAAGGAGGCCGTGTCTGCGGGGGCTGTGGAACAGGTGCTGCACTGCTGCGTGCTGGAGGTGCGGAGGAGCATGGCTCGTGTTGACACTGCCCCTGAGGCAGAGCTGCCAGCCACCATGGACAACTACGAGTCCAACCTGTTCACCTTCCTCTACCTGGTCTGCATCTCCACCAAGACGCTGTGCGGAGACGAGGAGCGTGGACGCATCAACAAGCAGATCTATAACCTGATCCAGCTGGACCCTCGCTCGCGCCATGGCAGCTCTCTGCTGCACCTGGCCATCAGCTCCAACACACCTGTAGACGACTTCCACACTAACGATGTGTGCAGCTTCCCCAACGCCCAGGTCACCAAGCTGCTGCTGGACTGCGGAGCCCAGGTCAACGCTGTGGACCATGAGGGAAACAGCCCACTGCACATCATCGTCCAGTACAACCGGCCAATCAGTGACTTCCTCACGCTGCACGCCATCATCATCAGCCTGGTGGAGGCGGGCGCTCACACAGACATGACCAACAAACAGAAGAAGACTCCTCTGGATAAGAGCACCACCGGGGTGTCAGAGATCCTGCTGAAGACTCAGATCAAGATGAGTCTGAAGTGTCTGGCTGCTCGCGCTGTCAAGCAGCATCACATCACTTACCACAACCAGATCCCACGCAGCCTCGAGGAGTTTGTGGAGTTCCACTGATGCTACAGGACAAGCAGGACTGGCAGGACACAAGACTGGCAGGCACAGGTTTTTGTATTGTGTACATGATGTTTTTTATTGTTATCTAACAGATCATAAAGATGCTTCATGGTGAGGGTGATACTGATGGAACACTTTCAAATGCGTTTCTTTTATAAAGGACAGTTGCTTTTTGGTTAGTCTAAGTAAACATTGTGGAAAACACCAGCACTCATAGTAGGTGTGGAACACCACATCTGTGGGAGGGTTAAAACTGGGGTGTCAGTGATTGATCAGTGGGTGTTTGTCTTACTGATTAGTAGTAACTGATGTGAAGATCGGACTGTGAGGAGTCTAATGCAAGAATTCCAAAGAAGCACAGTCAACAGACTGCTGACAGTTAGTCCTCCCAACCAGCAGGGGGTCATGCTGGTCAGCTGATGTCTGCTGGTCAGCTGTCAGTCCTCCCAGAGTCACACAGGGATATGCCACCATCACAGCCTCAGGGTGTTTGGCCTTACTGCTGTGCCTGCAGGCTGCTGTCTGTCTGCATGAGCATGTTGGTGTGTGTGTGTGTGTGTGTGTGTGTGTGTGTGTGCGCATGAGTGCATGAGAGACCAAGTCAGAATGAAAGGTTGTTTTCCAGACTGAGCTGAATGAGAGGCCTTGTAGGAACAGTCAAACCAGCGTGGGACTTAGAGCCACTTAGTGATGTCATTTGGTCTAAGCCACGCCCCCCCAGAGCGGTCAGTGTGTGGTCAGGTGGTCAGAGCTGTTTCCATCACTCTCTTCTCACCACTGTGGTCAGCACAGGTACTGAAGATGATGTCTGTTGTTCTCTAGAGAAACGAGCTAACATACCTGCTGGACAGCACTTTGGACTTACAAGACTTTCTTTTCTTTCTTAACCAATATTTTTAAAAGTTTATTTAAAATGATGTGTTTGGAAATATATTTTGATAACAATTACGATGTACCTAGATGTGAAATTATATTCCTTTTCCAGAAACACCGACGGGGTAAAAGATGTGCCTGTCATGTGACTTTTATTTTCCTGGTCAGATATTTGGGTTTGAATGGGGCTCTTTTAACCATCACATGTCATGTGTTTTATTGGTGCATGTGCAGCTGAGGACATTCAGAGTGATGGAAGTCAGACTGCTGAATGACTCCTGTATCAGAGTGATGGGAGTCAGACTGCTGAATGACTCCTGTATCAGAGTGATGGGAGTCAGACTGCTGAATGACTCCTGTATCAGAGTGATGGGAGTCAGACTGCTGAATGACTCCTGTATCAGAGTGATGGGAGTCAGACTGCTGAATGACTCCTGTATCAGAGTGATGGGAGTCAGACTGCTGAATGACTCCTGTATCAGAGTGATGTGAGTTTTATTTGATTGGCTGTGTTGCCTGAGGTGGCCTTAAAGAGGGGTGATGCTGGTGTCAGCTGACGTTGTCCTTGAGTGTGGAAGCACAGTGTTGAGCTGACACCCACTAGGAGAGATGCCACACTGCTGCTTCTGTTTGCCAACATGTCTTTTGTTCTCTTCAGATTGTATTGTCCAACATTACTTTGTGTTGTTCCAAATCAAACGGTCTGAGATTAAGATATTGTTGTTCCAAATCGAACGATTTTGAGATTAAAATGTTGTGTTGTTCCAAATCGAATGGTCTGAGATTAAAAACTAAAAGGAAAGAAGAGTTCTGTCAGTTTGGTTTTCCTTCATATGAGTTCTGATAGGAACTCCTGTTCGTGGCCTTTTGATTAAAGGAAGGAGGGTTAGGAACTGTTTTTACTGGCCAGAAGAATGTGCCAATCTTTGCAGAAATGTCTATTGAAAAATAGTAAAAACTTTACATTTACGGTGCTGCCTGATTACAGCAAAATTAACCCAAAGATGAACTAGCTAACAGTGTTACCCTTAATTGGTTTACAGTTGTTTTGAAGGGTAAATCATGAGCAATTTGTCTAAATTGTTAATATTGCTTGGTGTCATATTAAAGCTGTTTACAGATGATGTCCTCTTTCCCATGTCCTCTCCTTCAGCCAATTCTGTTTAAATTATTCACTTTTACTGGATATTATAATCAGTTGTCTTTTCTGATTTACAATGGCATTTGACACATTTTGATTGTTACTGTGAAGCCTGACGCCACATTACAATACTAAACATTGGTGTTCCTGTGTCCTGCTTGGTTTGTAGACTCCTTATCAGACTGTGGTGCTTTAATACAACACAGAGTTGGTGCGAGCACTGAGCCCTGCATATCTAACACCTGCATCTGTTCCAGGGATAAAGCAACATGACCCCTCTGTAGGGACCCTCTGTAGAGACCCCTCTGTAGGGACCCCTCTGTAGAGACCCTCTGTAGGGACCCCTCTGTAGGGACCCTCTGTAGGGACCCCTCTGTAGAGACCCCTCTGTAGAGACCCCTCTGTAGGGACCCCTCTGTAGGGACCCCTCTGTAGGGACCCTCTGTAGGGACCCCTCTGTAGAGACCCCTCTGTAGGGACCCCTCTGTAGGGACCCCTCTGTATGGACCCCTCTGTAGGGACCCCTCTGTAGGGACCCCTCTGTAGGGACCCCTCTGTAGGGACCCCTCTGTAGGGACCTCTCTGTATGGACCCCTCTGTAGGGACCCCTCTGTAGGGACCTCTCTGTAGGGACCTCTCTGTAGAGACCCTCTGTAGAGACCCCTCTGTAGGGACCCTCTGTAGAGACCCCTCTGTAGGGACCCCTCTGTAGGGACCCCTCTGTAGAGACCCCTCTGTAGGGACCTCTCTGTAGAGACCCCCTCTGTAGGGACCCCTCTGTAGGGACCCCTCTGTAGAGACCCCCTCTGTAGGGACCCCTCTGTAGAGACCCCTCTGTAGGGACCCTTCTGCCTGTACAGCTCTGACAGACCTCTGATGGAAGCTGTGTTCAGTGATAAGGCCTGCACAGCTCAGGTGACTCAACACAGACGCATGTTTATATTAACACATGGCATGCTTTCATAATTCATGCTTTAATTCATTTCTACATCGTCATCATTGCATCATCCTCTGCTTCATGGTGTCATAACCTGTGAGTCACTAATGTAGACACACCAAGCAGTCGTGACGGTCCAACAATATCTTTAAGTTATCATTTCAGTTATGCAAGTACAAAGAAATGCCATTGTCCTTAGATATTTACAAAGTTCAAGTTTGTCTTTATACAACAAAAGTGCATCAGCTATAGAATATATAATGTGCTATAATCTCCATCTTGCTCTCCCTCTTCCAGCTCCTTCAGTTAGAGGAGTGAGTTTCACAGGGACCACAGACTGCTGTCCTGTAGAAAGTCACTGCTTTCAGCTTTTGTGGTCTATTTTCAGGGTCAGTCATCATCCCAACTATGAAGTCAACCCTCACAGTCCAGACAGTGACTCAGGCCTAGCTGATTTTGGGGGTCTGAGGCTGGGGGCCGGGGGCCATGGTGCTGGGGGGTCTGAGGCTGGGGGCCGGGGGCCATGGTGCTGGGGGGTCTGAGGCTGGGGGCCGGGGGCCATGGTGCTGGGGGGTCTGAGGATTGGGGGTCTGAAGTTGGGGGGGAGGGGGGGGGGGGCGGTCAGGGTCCCTGAGCAGTGGGGCTGTCTCTGGCCCACGCAGCCGGTCGCCATGGTTACCGCTCATCCAAAGTCTTTCCGTTAGTTTCCTGTTCCTCCTGTTCCTCCTTCCTCCTCTGGCGTCTGTTGAAGAACCCGAGCTGGACGGGGAGACAGAAGGAAACAGGTTTTGATGATGATGATGATGATGATGATGATGATGTTCCCCACACAGACACATCTGGACAGGGTTCCCATCAGGGGCTCACATGCCTGTCTGTGTTCAGTGTGGAACAGCAAGGCGTGCTGTATGGAAGCGTACTGAAGCACCATGATGATTAAAGGTTTAGAGGACAGGTAATCCTGGACACATAGATGATCCTCTGCTGCTATCGTAAAGGCTGAAGGATAATCTTGTATAATGTGATGTCTGGTTTGCATGTGTGTGTCTGTGGGGGTGTGAGCCTGTGTGTGTGTGTGTGTGTACCTTCCACAGCCCTAGGACCAGCAGTGACAGAAGAAGCAGCCCACCCAGAGAGCTGCCCACTATAATCCACACAGGGACTCTAGAATCTTCCTTCCTGCTCATCTCCAGGATTATCTGCAGAGCAAAACCACAAGAGGTTAGACTGGGGGGGGGGGGGGGGGGGGGTCAGGCTGGAGGTCAGGCTGGAGGGTCAGGCTAGGGGGGCAGGCTAGGGGGTCAGGCTGGAGGTGAGGCAGGGAGTCCGGCTGGGGGTGGGGCTGGAAGAGTGGAGGGCTGAAGTGGTGGAGGGGTGGGGGGTTGGAGCGGTGGGGGGTTGGAGGGGTTGGGGGTTGGAGCGGTGGGGGGTTGGAGGGGTGGGGGGTTGGAGGGCTGGGGGGCTGGAGGGGTAGGGGGCTGGAGGGGTGGGGGGCTGGAGGGGTGGGGGGCTGGAGGGGTGGGGGGGTGGTACCTGTCTGACAGGCCTCTCCTCCCTCAGGAACAGGGGGGTGGACGGGCCTGGATGGATGGAGGCAGACGTCACTAGTGCCAGGGTCCTGAACTTCACCTGCCAGAGAAAGAGAGGGGGGGGGGAGAGACACATCAGAGATGGGGGGATGACTGATGATCTACTGAGGACGCAAAACATCTCGTTCAGCCGTGCTTGATTCATTCATCAGCTGCTGGCATCTAAAGCGCCTTCTGACCAGAGCATGAGGACAGACCAGCAAGGGGGCAGAGATCAAAGGTCAGTCTGCCCACAATCACAATTCAGAATCAGAAAGCCAATATTGAATTTACTGTGGCAGGATGGAGCAAACATAGAACATATAAGCCAGCAGAGCTAAGGACCAAGCTGTCCATCCAGCACTTCATGCAGAGACAGACTGTGTACTCACAGCTAGCAGGGCCCGGAGGTGCAGGCGGCCCCTGATCGTCACTGTGGTCTCCCGGTAGGCTGGCAGGGACAGACGGCACTGCACCGACACAGTCTGGCTGTTGGAGTGGTTCTGGAGAAATCAACAAGGACCAGACTGTGTTAATGACACCAAGACACCCGCAGAGGTCATGAAGGTAGCTGAGAGAGAAGAGGAGAGGAGAGAGTAGGGGAGAGAGGAGAGGAGAGGAGAGAGGAGAGGAGAGAGGAGAGGAGAGAGGAGAGGAGAGAGCAGGGGAGAGAAGAGAGGAGAAGAGAGAGCAGAGGAGAGAGGAGAGGAGAGAGGAGAGGAGAGAGCAGAGGAGAGAGGAGAGAGGAGAGGAGAGAGGAGAGGAGAGAGCAGAGGAGAGAGGAGAAGAGAGAGCAGAGGAGAGAGCAGAGGAGAGAGGAGAGAGGAGAGGAGAGAGGAGAGGAGAGAGCAGAGGAGAGAGGAGAAGAGAGAGGAGAGAGGAGAGGAGAGAGGAGAGGAGAGAGCAGAGGAGAGAGGAGAGAGGAGAGGAGAGAGCAGAGGAGAGAGCAGGGGAGAGAAGAGAGGAGAGGAGAGAGGAGAGGAGAGGAGAGAGCAGAGGAGAGAGGAGAAGAGAGAGGAGAGAGGAGAGGAGAGAGGAGAAGAGAGAGGAGAGGAGAGAGGAGAGGAGAGAGGAGAGAGCAGAGGAGAGAGCAGAGGAGAGAGCAGAGGAGAGAGCAGAGGAGAAAAGAGGAGAGAGCAGAGGAGAGAAGAGGAGAGAGGAGAGAGCAGAGGAGAGAGGAGAGGAGAGAGGAGAGAGCAGAGGAGAGAGGAGAAGAGAGAGGAGAGGAGAGAGGAGAGGAGAGAGGAGAAGAGAGAGGAGAGAGGAGAGGAGAGAGCAGAGGAGAGAGCAGAGGAGAGAGGAGAGAGGAGAGGAGAGAGGAGAAGAGAGAGCAGAGGAGAGAGGAGAGGAGAGAGCAGAGGAGAGAGCAGAGGAGAGAGGAGAGAGGAGAGGAGAGAGGAGAAGAGAGAGGAGAGGAGAGGAGAGAGGAGAGAGCAGAGGAGAGAGGAGAGAGGAGAGAGCAGAGGAGAGAGCAGAGGAGAAAAGAGGAGAGAGCAGAGGAGAGAAGAGGAGAGAGGAGGAGAGAGGAGAGGAGAGAACAGAGGAGAGGAAGAGAACAGAAGAGAGGAGAGTAGAGCAGCTGTGTTCACCATCTGAGGGAGGTAGGAGAGGTCCTCAGGAGAAACCTGTCCTGGAAACTTGGAGCGAGGGAGGACACAGTGGGGGTCTGCTGCCTGAGGAGGGAGGAAGAGCAGGAGAAATGGAGAGGGATGAGAGAGAGTAATGGGGGAGTGAGGGAAAGATAGATAAGGGAAGGAGACTCTCTAAATCAAACCAGACAGTTCACCTGTTTAATAGTCAATATGCTGCACTGTAGGTTAATCACAATGAGTCACTGGTTAATGTGTTTTCTTGCCTGATAAACGCACACGTATTTATGTTTGTCGTTGGTGATGGACCATTTATAACTGCCCACCCCAAAATGACCCTGTCACCTGATCGATGTGGAAGCTGGTGATTTGGAGCAGATGGTTTCCAGACATGGTGATGCCACAGATGTCTACAGCTAACTGGAGGTCCGTCACTGAGAAGAAGCCCAGGTTCTGGATCTGCAGAGAGACACACCAACCAGCACATCCAGGGGCAGGAACCAATCAGGAGGCTGCTTTGTGAGGTTTACCACAGCAGTGGGAACTCACATGGTAGGTGAGGTTGAACTGGGGTCCCAGGTTGCCAGGTTTGTCCATGTTGCCAGGTTTGTCCCGTGAAGAGTCTATCTGGATGTCAAAGCGTGGAGGGTTTGGATCTCTGGGGATGAAAGACATTAACTGGCCTTTCAACGATGCAAACCAGATATCCCAGAGGGCAAAGCAAACATGAGACTGGTGTGTTTTAACCGTGTGTTCCAAAGCTGTTGTGCTGCAACACCCAGTGACGTAGTACCAAGTGTCAGCAGCACTTTTCTGCTTGATTTCCCAGATGTACAGAGCAGATGAGCAGGCATCACCTGGTGAACAGAAGGTCCACTTCATATCTCAGAGGGTGGTAAATGTTGTTGACATTGTCCTCAGGGCTGATCTCCAGCCCGTCACTGCAGAGGAAGACAGACGGAGATGAGATCTGGGGCTGATCTTTCAGGATTCACAGCCACCTGCTCTGCAGTGTCATAGCACCCTCACCTGGCCGTTTCCAAGACAACCTTCACATGGTCCAAAAAGATGGAGCGACTGAACTGCAGTTCCAGATGGAACGACACCTGGAACAGAGGAGTACACACACAGACACACACAGACACACACAGACAGAGATAAGACAGTGACTGAGGTCTGTTTCTGGGTTTTACTAGCAGAAGAGTCTTTTTCCATGTTTATTTTACACGTCATTGTATTTGTTACCCGTTCTGTTGTGTCTGGTTGTGTTGTGTCTGGTTGTGTTGTGTCTGGTTGTGTTGTGTCTGGTTGTGTTGTGTCCGGTCGTGTTGTGTCTGGTTGTGTTGTGTCTGGTTGTGTTGTGTCTGGTTGTGTCGTGTCTGGTTGTGTTGTGTCTGGTTGTGTTTCTTCTACCACAGCAGCTCACAGAAATTGACCTGAGGCAGTACCTGATCCTGGGACCTCATGAGGCAGTACCTGATCCTGGGACCTCATGAGGCAGTACCTGATCCTGGGACCTCATGAGGCAGTACCTGAGCCTGGGACCTCATGAGGCAGTACCTGAGGCAGTACCTGAGCCTGGGACCTCATGAGGCAGTACCTGAGGCAGTATCTGATCCTGGGACCTCATGAGGCAGTACCTGATCCTGGGACCTCATGAGGCAGTACCTGAGGCAGTACCTGAGCCTGGGACCTCATGAGGCAGTACCTAAGGCAGTACCTGAGCCTGGGACCTCATGAGGCAGTACCTGAGCCTGGGACCTCATGAGGCAGTACCTAAGGCAGTACCTGAGCCTGGGACCTCATGAAGGGAGCGCTGATGTTGCAGGTCCTCTCGTTCCACTGCCTGTCCTCAGAGGGACACTCAATCCTGATGTCTGACTTGTCCTAAAGAAGACAGAAGGACATGGTACTTAGGGACACACGACAGTAGACCCTGCCCCCTGCTGGAAGACCCTGCCCCCTGCTGGGAGACCCTGCTCCCTGCTGGAAGACCCTGCCCCCTGCTGGGATACCCTGCCCCCTGCTGGAAGACCCTGCCCCCTGCTGGGAGACCCTGCCCCCTGCTGGAAGACCCTGCCCCCTGGTGGGAGACCCTGCCCCCTGCTGGGAGACCCTGCCCCCTGCTGGAAGACCCTGCCCCCTGCTGGAAGACCCTGCCCCCTGGTGGGAGACCCTGCCCCCTGCTAGGAGACCCTGCCCCCTGGTGGGATACCCTGCCCCCTGCTGGAAGACCCTGCCCCCTGCTGGAAGACCCTGCCCCCTGCTGGGAGACCCTGCCCCCTGCTGGGAGACCCTGCCCCCTGCTGGGATACCCTGCCCCCTGCTGGGAGACCCTGCCCCCTGCTGGGAGACCCTGCCCCCTGGTGGGAGACCCTGCCCCCTGCTGGGAGACCCTGCCCCCTGCTGGGAGACCCTCCCCCTGGTGAGGCTCACCTTCACTATGAGGCTGGAGAACAGCAGGTTGGAGGAGAGAGAGATGCGGAGTGTGGCACCGTATGCATTTTCTCCTCGGTTGTCAAGGCGACCGTAGACAGTCATCCTCCTGCGGGCGGCCTCCACCACCCGCTCCGCCCCTGCACGGTCTCCATGGTGACGACACAGAGCCAGGGATGTGTGGTCCCTCGAGCTGCAGTACTGCCTTCAGACCAGTGGTGAGAAGTGAGGCTGTGTGTGTGAGACTGACGACAGTGTGTGTGACTGTGTATTACTGTGAGTGTGTGGGTGTGCCCCTCACCTGGTGTCCAGCAGGTCTGTGTGTGTGTGTAGGGAAAGATCCGGCACACAGCTGTCATCTCCCTCACAACCATTCCAGAAGGGAAGCTGTGCAGACAGAAGACACATCACACAGCACAGCCTTTATACCAGGAACATCACAGCAGACACAGCACACAGCACAGCCTTTATACCAGGAACATCACAGCAGACACAGCACACAGCACAGCCTTTATACCAGGAACATCACAGCAGACACAGCACACAGCACAGCCTTTATACCAGGAACATCACAGCAGACACAGCACACAGCACAGCCTTTATACCAGGAACATCACAGCAGACACAGCACACAGCACAGCCTTTATACCAGGAACATTACAGCAGACACAGCACACAGCACAGCCTTTATACCAGGAACATCACAGCAGTCACATCACAGCCAGGAACATGTTGCCCTCACCTCCCTCCTGAAGCTGGTGGGCCAGCCCAGGTCCAGCACCGGGCCCTCGTCAGGGTTCTGCAGCCCCACCTCCACCACAAACACGATAGGCCGGCCGTAGTCTGTGGTCTCCTGCTCAGACCACAGATACACAGATACACTCTCTCATAAGGCTCTACACACACACACACACACACACACACACACACACACACAGCCTGGCCTAACACAAGGCTCTACACACAGATGGGTCCAAATATCCAGAAAGGTTCTGTAGTGTTGTGTAGGATTGTGTTGTGTTGTGTAGTGTTGTGTAGGGTTGTGTTGTGTTGTGTAGTGTTGTGTAGTGTTGTGTAGTGTTGTGTAGGGTTGTGTTGTGTTGTGTAGTGTTGTGTAGGGTTGTGTCGTGTTGTGTAGGGTTGTGTAGTGTTGTGTAGGGTTGTGTAGGGTTGTGTAGTGTTGTGTAGGGTTGTGTAGTGTTGTGTAGTGTTGTGTAGGGTTGTGTAGGGTTGTGTAGGGTTGTGTAGTGTTGTGTAGGGTTGTGTAGGGTTGTGTAGTGTTGTGTAGGGTTGTGTAGTGTTGTGTAGGGTTGTGTAGTGTTGTGTAGGGTTGTGTAGTGTTGTGTAGTGTAGATAGTACTGCTGGTTCTGTGTTAGTGGCTCTAGCTTCTTGTGGTGTGTCCAGTATTCTACTGTGTGATGATAGTTATGCACATGAGGTTTGGCTCGTGGAGTTACCTGCACTGAGTAAACATACATAAACATTATATTCTAACCCAGTGTGTTGAGATGTGTGTGTGGTTCTTGGCTAGACGCTCACCTGTACATGGAAGCTCAGGTTCTGGACCTCCTCCTCTCCGGGGAACAGGGACAGCATCTTAGGCTGCTGACGCTCCCTGTCTTCCAGCGTGGCCCTGGGGGGGTAACGGTGCTCATCTGCCACCACAGTGTACCACACACCTGGGGGGAGGGAGGGAGGGAGGGAAAGAGAGAGAGCGAGAGAGAGGGAGAGGGATAGAGGGAGGGAGAGGAGAGAGAAGAGAGACACAGAGAGAGAGAGAGAGACAGAGAGGGATAGAGGGAGTGAGAGGATAGAGAAGAGAGACAGAGACACAGAGAGAGAGACAGAGAGAGAGGGAGAGAGGGAGAGAGGAAGAGAGAGGGAGAGGGAGAGAGGGAGAGAGACAGAGACAGAGAGAGATGCTGAAAGTGATGATGTTTTCAGTGATGCAGTCTTGAAGCAGCTAAGTCTCAGCCCACTCAGAAGGTGTGAGGATATGTACCCTGCTGGTAGAGCTGACCCTGGGTCAGTGTGTCATCATCACACCCTCCTGTCTCTCCCACAGGGATACCTGCCCAGATCCACAAGGATCCTCTCTAACCACACAACCACCTCAGCACTGGAGAGACCAGCTACACTAAGCTAACAAGGATCCAGCTCTGCTGGGCGTCCGAGACAGGAATGCACAGAGCTGGAGGGAGAGAGAGGGATGAGCAGCAGCCAGGAGATATCAGTCAGGTCAGCCTGTCT
>CM059290.1:505000-702500 GCA_030340665.1 Neosalanx taihuensis
GACACACTGCACTGACACTGTACTGACACACTGCACTGACACTGTACTGACACACTGCACTGACACACTGCACTGACACACTGCACTGACACTGTACTGACACACTGCACTGACACACTGCACTGACACACTGCACTGACACACTGCACTGACACTGCACTGACACACTGCACTGACACACTGCACTGACACTGTACTGACACTGTACTGACACACTGCACTGACACACTGCACTGACACACTGCACTGACACTGTACTGACACACTGCACTGACACACTGCACTGACACACTGCACTGACACACTGCACCGACACACTGCACTGACACTGTACTGACACTGTACTGACACTGTACTGACACACTGCACTGACACACTGCACTGACACACTGCACTGACACTGTACTGACACACTGCACTGACACACTGCACTGACACTGTACTGACACACTGCACTGACACACTGCACTGACACTGTACTGACACTGTACTGACACACTGCACTGACACACTGCACTGACACACTGCACTGACACTGTACTGACACACTGTACTGACACACTGCACTGACACACTGCACTGACACTGTACTGACACTGCACTGACACACTGCACTGACACTGTACTGACACTGCACTGACACACTGCACTGACACACTGCAGACACACTGCACTGACACACTGCACTGACACACTGTACTGACACTGTACTGACACACTGCACTGACACACTGCACTGACACACTGCACTGACACTGTACTGACACTGTACTGACACACTGCACTGACACACTGCACTGACACACTGCACTGACACTGTACTGACACACTGCACTGACACACTGCACTGACACACTGCACTGACACACTGCACCGACACACTGCACTGACACTGTACTGACACTGTACTGACACACTGCACTGACACACTGCACTGACACACTGCACTGACACTGTACTGACACACTGTACTGACACACTGCACTGACACACTGCACTGACACTGTACTGACACTGCACTGACACACTGCACTGACACACTGCAGACACACTGCACTGACACACTGCACTGACACACTGCACTGACACACTGCACTGACACTGTACTGACACTGTACTGACACACTGCACTGACACACTGCACTGACACACTGCACTGACACACTGCACTGACACACTGCACTGACACTGCACTGACACACTGCACTGACACACTGCACTGACACACTGCACTGACACACTGCACTGACACTGTACTGACACACTGCACTGACACACTGCACTGACACTGTACTGACACACTGCACTGACACACTGCACTGACACTGTACTGACACTGTACTGACACACTGCACTGACACACTGCACTGACACACTGCACTGACACTGTACTGACACACTGTACTGACACACTGCACTGACACACTGCACTGACACTGTACTGACACTGCACTGACACACTGCACTGACACTGTACTGACACTGCACTGACACACTGCACTGACACACTGCAGACACACTGCACTGACACACTGCACTGACACACTGTACTGACACTGTACTGACACACTGCACTGACACACTGCACTGACACACTGCACTGACACTGTACTGACACTGTACTGACACACTGCACTGACACACTGCACTGACACACTGCACTGACACTGTACTGACACACTGCACTGACACACTGCACTGACACACTGCACTGACACACTGCACTGACACACTGCACTGACACTGCACTGACACACTGCACTGACACACTGCACTGACACTGTACTGACACACTGCACTGACACACTGCACTGACACTGCACTGACACACTGTACTGACACACTGCACTGACACACTGCACTGACACACTGCACTGACACACTGCACTGACACTGCACTGACACACTGCACTGACACTGTACTGACACACTGCACTGACACTGCACTGACACACTGCACTGACACTGCACTGACACTGCACTGACACTGCACTGACACATTATGAAGCCTTACACACAACAGAGATGTGCTGAACAGTCTTTTATACAAAAGTTCTCCCCCTTCCTTTTTCCTCTCTCCCCCTTCCCCTCTCCCTTCCTCTCCCCCTCTCTCTCTCTCTCTCTCTCTCTCCCCTCTCCTCTCCCCCTCCCCCTCTCCTCTCTCCCTCTCCTCTCCCCCTCCCTCTCCTCCCCCCCTCTCCCTCACCCAGATAGGCTGCATGGTTCTTCAGCTCCTCAGGAAACTCCTCCAGGTATGATGACTTGGGAGGAACCACCTTCCCATGTCTGGTGTCCTTCATCACCGCTCCATTCCAGTCGTACGCTCCCACCGCCCCCACCAGCACACCGTCCTGGAGGAGCAAACAGGACATGGAGAGGTGAGAACATCTGACCTGGCCTGAAGGTAAGTCTCCTCACACACACTCCACCATCACTTCGAAAGAACAACAAAGTGCCCAGGTCAAAGATGGTGTTGATGTCAGAACACTGTGAGTAGACACATTTCCTCCTGTTAGCTCCTAACCTCTTCTGAACTCTTTTTCCATTCAGTGTTTTTCTGCTTTCACGTTTTCTAGTTCCTCTCCAACAGCCTGCGATACTGAAGGATTTGACTTACATTTTCCATCACTGCATCACTGACATCAAACTTCTGTCATACCAACACGTGTGCATACCAAGTGCACACACTCACAGTTCACAGCCCATGTGTTGTGTGTGTGTGTGTTCTGCACATACACACCCAGTGCACATGCAACAAACACACTGTTTTGAAAGCACACACACACACACGTACATTGAAGGCCTTTATTCCAGAGGTGAAAGTCATTAAACTCAGAGTTATTTGTCTCTGGAGGTGCGTAGAGGAGGAACTCTGGTCTGGGGCCACTTCTCTGGCAGCATGCACTCCTCTGCTAACTTCTTCTAACTTAACTTCTTCTGTGGTACAAAGAGTTGGTTCCCATACAGCCAGACTCTTCTTCTGTGGTACCCAGTTGCGGCTCCCATCCACAGCCAGCTGTGGAGGAGCTTGCTCTAGATGACCTCAGATTGTTTATGGCAGAAACCAGCTGGTAGATTTTAACTGGCTCTGCTCCTCCCAGGTAAGTAGAAGTAAACAAACATTTTCTGGCAAAGCTTTTCATTGTAGCCCGAATGACAGTAAAACATCAGAATCTTGAATAATAAACTGCAGAGGTCCCTTCAGGACAATCTAAGAAACCTAATAAAGTGCAGGATTCTGCTACCTCCATCTTACTCATTAATTCAAACTGTATTTTTTTTTAAACATAAAGATACAATAAAGTTATGTCTTACATCAACCTTTTATAGTGTCTTTATGGAGAAACACACAGTCATAGCTGGTGTGAATCCAAGCAGCAGAGCTCTTGTGAAGGGACCTGAAGTATGACAGTCAAGCGTTCTCTCACAGTCGTCAACGTGGACAGGTTGACAGGCTGCCATGACAACGTGCACAGCCAAAACTCCAAATGCATCGGATAAAAAAATAATACTTTCCTTATGTTTATAATATGTTGGAGTAATTGGCCAAAACAGCTCTCACATTTGGTGTTCCTATTGAATACTAATCAGGAAGTAATTAATGCAGCACTGTCAGCTGGTTCAGCCTGAAGCTCAATGTTTCCATATTAGTGGTACAATGTCACAGCCATTCCAGTACTCTAAAGACAGAGAAACACTGCAGAGAGAAACACTGCAGACAGAGAAACACTGCAGAGAGAAACACTGCAGAGAGAAACAATGCAGAGAGAAACACTGCAGACAGAGAAACACTGCAGACACAGAAACACTGCAGAGAGAAACACTGCAGACAGAGAAACACTGCAGACACAGAAACACTGCAGAGAGAAACACTGCAGACACAGAAACACTGCAGAGAGAAACACTGCAGACACAGAAACACTGCAGAGAGAAACACTGCAGACACAGAAACACTGCAGAGTTAAACACTGCAGATAGAAACCCTAAAGACAGACAAACACTGCAGATAGAGAAACAAAATTCAGCAGTCTGCTGGCAGGTCGGCATTCAACAAAACCATCTGCTCTCAACTGGCTACTTTTTCTCTAAACGTTCTGAAAAAAAAGTCTCTCCCCAATGTTATCTTCCTGTTCTACTTAGGTTTCTCAGCCTCTGGCATCCAGAAACCATGCTAAATTGATCCATAATATTTACATTTACATATATTAATCTTGAGCGAGCTTTACAAAAGAGCTTAGGTCACTGATCATAACAATGATCAACTCTGTAGTAACTCACCTCCACTACGTGAGAGGAGAAGCCTGCCTGTGACATCTGCAGGCCGAAAGCTGTTCCATTTGTGTTTGTCCCTGTAAAAACATGACAAATCACAATAGAATACAATTTGATTACTTCTATTAACCAATAATGCCAATGGTTTATGAAGAAGGTACAGCAGAAGATCCAAAGTGCTCTTCAAACAGGTTCTGTTTGGAAAACAGACAGGTAGAAAATCACACAGAAACATTCCACTGAGAGATGAAACGATCTGTTGGCTGAGCTTCACACTCTCATTCAAACTGTAAGGTGACCCAAGGTGTTGAAAGGTAAGCTGACCTTCCAGGCTGTATATCCTTTCTCCCAGCGCGTCCACAATGTCCTTCAGCGCTGACTCATCTGTGACATTGAAGAAGTGGTCCTCATCAGGGTCGCTGGCGATGAATTTGATTTCCTTCAGGAAGGCCTCTGGGTTGATTCCACGCCGATTGTAATAACCCAGGACCTTGGAACAGCACATCAAACAACTCAATACAACATCAAACAACCAAAATACCAGCTGTGGATCAAATATAGTGTGTAATCAATGCCAACACAGCATATGGAAGTGGCCCCACAAGGTTTGGGAAGGCCAGGCAGGAACGTGGTTAGAACAGAACAGACTCTCAGTACCAGGAGGATGAGGGGAACACATGAAGGTGGAACTCACGGCGATAGCGTACAAGGTGATGTTTTCATTCTCGCTTTCCTTCACGGCGCTCTGCAGATCTGGGCTGTCATGGGACTCTCCATCAGTTATGACCAGCATCACTTTCTTCGCTCCTTTTCGACCTCCGCGTTTGAACGCCTCAGTTCTGAGTTATGGACATTGCAGCAAATCTCAATCAGTTTTATTGATTTTGTTTCATCAGAAACTTAAGTTTCAGTTCAGAAAGTCTTTACAGTAGTTGGCAGGTGTGAAACCCTTCAGGTAAACATGGAGAAGTGGACACAAAGTGATGGTTGATATTAAAGGACCCTCCCAACTCACCGTGCTACGTTGATGCCCAGGGCCGTGCGTGTCTCCTCCCCCCCTCGCTGGTCTATATTCCGGGCCGCTGCCACCACCTCCTCCACACTGTGGAAGTCATTCAGGTTAAACTCATGGACCACCCTGGACCCATACTGCACCACGCCCACCTGCAGACACACAGACACTCAGTGAGACGTGACCAAACCAAAACAATCAACAACCTTCCTGCCATCAGACGCAGCTTTTCCTCATGTTCACCTCACCTGGATCTGGCCCGGCCCAATGTAGAACTTCTGCAGAATGTTAATGAGGAAGTCCTGGACTTCATACCAGGGATATATGGAGTTGGATCCGTCCAGGACGATCACTATGTCCATATAAGTCTCGCATCCTGTGATAAACCGTTTGAAACAGTCAGGAAAATCCAACATGGCGTGTCAGAGGAAGACTGGCGGAGGGAATGTGGTGTGTCTGGATGTGTCTTTACTCTGGAACGCAGGAGCGATGGTGCGGGCAAACTTGAAGCTGCTGTTGACTTTGGAACAGATCCCTGTGCTGTACACAGAACTTCCACACTCATAGGACCACAGAGGACCACAAGCCTGGAGCGCACAGCAGAAACCACCATCAACACTTTGGATTTCATTTAGACTCCAGATAATCCTAAAAGGATTTTCCACTGAGATTAAATATATCCAGAGACTGCTGGTTCCATGTGTTGGTTGTTAGGTTTGTTTTCTCTCACCACAAAGCTGCTGTCTTTAGGGTCAGAGGTCAGGGTCATCCCAAGTCTCATGTTGTCCTTACGCTCCAACACGTTGTTCAGGGATATCTTTCCTTGAAGAAATGAACAGGACAGAAACAACTTCTCGTAAATGGGTGACAGTGTTGATGGAAGTGTTGGTTCCATCTCTGTCAGGTGGTCAGTTCATCAAGGACAGCTTCCCTCTCTGGGTACAGAATTAAACCTGCTTCAGTTCAACGAGTCAACATCAGAGTAGCTCAGTGTCAGACAGGACAGCTGTTTCTTATCAGAAGAGACACCTGGCCTGCAGCAGTACACACACTGCCTGGGCTCTGTGCTGTGGTGTGTTTGTGTATGTGTGTGTGTGTTCGTTTGTGTGTGTGTGTGTTCGTTTGTGTGTGTGTGTTCGTTTGTGTGTGTGTGTTCGTTTGTGTATTTGTGTGCGTGTGTTTGTGTGTGTGTTTGTGTGTCTATAGTATTTGTGTGTGTGTGTGTGGTAGAGGTGATTATACCGAGGTGAAGCCTGGAGCAGTTGGAGGTGGGGTTGGTGTCCAGTGGGCATCTGTACACATCTCCTGTCTGGTGCTGACCACTTGTTTCTAATGGAGCTCCAACCAACAACCTGGAGAGTCACAACACAACAGCATTAGTGCTGCTCTACCAGAGGAACAGTAGAGCTGCTCTACCAGAGGAACAGTAGTGCTGCTCTACCAGAGAAACAGTAGAGCTGCTCTACCAGAGAAACAGTAGTGTATCTCTCTGGTGTATCACAGTAGAGCTGCTCTCTGGTGTATCACAGTAGAGCTGCTCTCTGGTGTATCAAGTAGAGCTGCTCTCTGGTGTATCACAGTAGAGCTGCTCTCTGGTGTATCACAGTAGAGCTGCTCTCTGGTGTATCACAGTAGAGCTGCTGTCTGGTGTATCACAGTTCCTCTGTAGACATGGCCATGACCCTTAAACCCTGACAGTGATGTCACAGGGCTGAAGGGCAAACACAGAATCCAAACACACCAGCAGACTAAACACCCTGACACTGCACACTGAGATCAGAGGAACTCAGACTAGACACACAGATCCACACTGCTGCCATCTCTCAGCATGGCGTGGCCTCTTCCACAAGACCAGAGCTTCTGTGGGGCTCCTGAACTCTCACCTGCCACAGCAGGGAGGGCAGACAGCAGCTCCTCAGCCTGACAGAACCACTGAGATCAGAGACACATCACATCTGATATGGACACTGACACTGGGATTACATTTTAAACCACAAGGGCCATTTATCAAGTCAACCGCAAGGCTAATAACAGAGAAACGGTCAGGCACAAGTTCTAAATTCTCCGGAGGTAATTATGTTCAGGGAATTAGAATTCTGGCTGTTTGATCTGGCCTGCCTGGGATTTGGCTGATGGGCTGAATACTTCTCCAAATACTGCACATAGTTTTATGTGTGTCAGAATACAGTACATCTCTTTCACTCAATATGCAGAAAATCTCTTCAGAGTCTCGTGAAATGCAAAGAGCTCTAGTGTGACAACGGCACAACAGCATTATATTCACGCTTAGTCATTTATCAGACGCTCTCATCCAGAGCTATTTACAGCAAATACAGGGACATTCCCCCCTGAGGCAAGGAGGGTGAAGTGTCTTGTCCAACGTCATGTTGACACAGCCAGGGTTCGACCCAGGGACCATCTGATTATTAACCCCTACACCCTTACCAACTGCACTACATGAAGCACTAGTCTTCTCCTGTAGTATCGCTCCTCTCCTTCCATCACAAACACTTGTGATGTTTTTCTACCCCTCCTCATCAGCCAGTGATGGGCTCACAGAGGGAGGCCAGGCATTAAGAGACCACAACACATACTTTCCAAAGCCATCAGTGCCCTCAGGACACAAACGAACAGGTTCCTAGACGAATGCTCCAGTATTTTCCGCTTATTTACCTGGGACTTCAAAGGACGACATATTTTGCGATCTTGGGAAACCACAAGATATTCATCACGGCTGTGAGACTTCCAGAGGAGGACCAGGAATGTTACGCAATTTCTTCTGGGCTCCGTGATAAAACCCTCAACGGAAAAAAGATTCCAACTCAAGCTATGGGATTGTACACGGATGTGACATGATGGACTTGATGACAGGTTATCAGTCATGACAGGGTATCAGTCATGACAGGTTATCAGTCATTCCAACCATCACAATACTTTAGCACCAAGCTGGAGTTTGGAGCCTGAAAATGTGTTTAGACTATGGAAGGTTACATGAGCAGTGTGATGACTTTCACAATACAGCCAGACTCTCCTGACCATGGAACAGCAGCCAAGGACCCATAGACTTACTAGCCTACTAACCAAGCTTACACTGACATAGAAATAGATGTGGAGTCTTCTGGAATGCAGTTAGATCTAATCAGAGACTGTAATTAGAAAGAAAAAAGACTGTGGATAATGTCCAGCAGTCCTGATGATCTGCTCCACTTAAGAGATGAAGAAAGCCACAGGCCAGAGCTCTGAAGTGGAGCTCAGGAACAGAGCAGGACTATAAGGAGCTGCTGTGAAGGAGAGGAAGATCTTCATATCCTGAAGACTTTGTAGGCTACATTCTACTGAACAGGTCTGGAAACTCTACTGGGCTCTGTGTGATGGTGGTGTTCAGGTACAGGTGTGATGTGGATGTTCAGGTACAGGTGTGATGGGGATGTTCAGGTACAGGTGTGATGTGGATGTTCAGGTACAGGTGTGATGTGGATGTTCAGGTACAGGTGTGATGGGGATGTTCAGGTACAGGTGTGATGGTGGTGTTCAGGTACAGGTGTGATGGTGGTGTTCAGGTACAGGTGTGATGGGGATGTTCAGGTACAGGTGTGATGGTGGTGTTCAGGTACAGGTGTGATGTGGATGTTCAGGTACAGGTGTGATGGGGATGTTCAGGTACAGGTGTGATGGTGGTGTTCAGGTACAGGTGTGATGGTGGTGTTCAGGTACAGGTGTGATGGTGGTGTTCAGGTACAGGTGTGATGGGGATGTTCAGGTACAGGTGTGATGGTGGTGTTCAGGTACAGGTGTGATGTGGATGTTCAGGTACAGGTGTGATGGGGATGTTCAGGTACAGGTGTGATGGTGGTGTTCAGGTACAGGTGTGATGGTGGTGTTCAGGTACAGGTGTGATGGTGGTGTTCAGGTACAGGTGTGATGGGGATGTTCAGGTACAGGTGTGATGGTGGTGTTCAGGTACAGGTGTGATGGTGAGCAGGTGAGTGTTCAGGTACAGGTGTGATGGTGAGCAGGTGAGTGTTCAGGTACCACTTGTGTCCTTGTGCCTCGTGCTGCTGGACGGTGTAGCCAAACTGAGCCTCTTTGGAGCCCCAGATGATCTTGGACTTCCTGGTGTCAAAGTTGAAGCAGTACTGGAGACCTGGAACACACACATCCCACACATCACACACAACACACACATCACACACATCACACACAACACACACATCACACACATCACACACACATCACACACATCACACACATCACACCAGGTGAGTCTTCAGTGGTGGAGCTGCACACTACCTGAGACATGACAAGTGAAACGAGTGATGCCCTCAAGACAGGCTCTTCCATACAGTAGGATGATGACAGCAAGGGGGGGGGGTGACTAATGATGTCATATCAAATTCAACTATCATTTCCATTCCAGGAAATAGTGAGGAGCGTAAAAACACGGACCAGATGTCTAGAAGAGGAGAGAAAGAGAGTCAGGCCAAACTTTCATCCTCCACTTCCTGAACTTTACCTCCCCTCCATTTCCAAAACTCACTCTTTATCTTCAAGCTCTTATTTCACCTGAGTTTTCCACGTTCTCTCATGGCAACAAGGTTTTGTTCTGACAGGATTCATGTGTTAATCTAACCTAAAGAGTCTTGGTTCATGAGAATATCTTGTATTTCCACTGAAGACATTTCTGAGGAAGAATGTGACTGTGGATCAATACCTCTTCACTGTCACTGCCTGGCTTATTGACCGAAGAGAACAAATCGTGTCATCACTTAGCGGAATGACAGAAAAGGAGGATTCTTGGCTCCCCTCTAAAAATGAGAGACGAGAGAGCGAGTGTGTGCATGAGGGAGAAACAGCTTTAAAAGTCATCACACTCAATCAGAACAGTGCTCCTATCCTGCTTTGTCAAAAACAGCCCCAATATTAGAACTGGGAGCGTTATCTAACAGGACCGACTTCATCAAGCTTACAGGATGTGGAATAAAGAAGTCATGGTGCACCTTTCATTTTGGCCCTCACTTCCTTACAGTGAGATCAGCGCTTCATGACACTAAATATCGACAACTGGACTCCAGAATGAATCAGAAGCTGAACTGCTTTAGGTCAGCGGGCATTAAGGGTTACAGCTTGAATATTTACAGCCCTAAATGAGGGGTAAAGGTGTTTGTTCAGTGGTGTTGGGTTCAAACAAGAGATTCTTCAGAGTCTACCAAGCTGTTTAAACCACAGTCTGTGTGACAGTGGAATTTGCCAAGCATTTTGGCTGCTGCTGTGAAAAGTTAAACAGTGGACGAGAGATGATTTGTCTGTGATTCTGCACTGAGGTTGTGTTTGTTTGGTAACAGATGGTGAGATCAGCTCCTGTTTGAGGAGGACCTGAGGACTCAGATTTATCTGAGCTGTCTAAAGGATTTGGCCCAGTGACGACGCCTCCGTTCTGATCCAGACGTTGGACCTCAGACAGTCTGGAAAGACGTCCAAGTCCACAAAACAATCTGCTGGCTGGGTGACTAGTTTCTTTAAATGTTTTTGACACTTGCAAGATCTTGTTTGGTTTTTAAAAGGGTGAGGATGTTTTCTGAACCATTCTTTAGCTTGTTCATGTCATTGTAATCATTATTGATGTGTGTCTGAATGCCCATAAACTTTTAGAAGAATTACATTTTACTTTGAATATGGTGTGGGAAGTGTTTTAGCATCTTACTGAAGCAAGATGAAAGCAAAAATTTATAACAAAAATTAAAAAAAAATATTTTTTAAAAAGATTAAAAGAGTGAACCCTCTCTGTAGTCACTTCCTAACAGAGAGGATGTCTCTCTCAGAATGTGACAATGTGACCTGGACATCTGTCCAACCCTGTCTACAGGGGGCATCTGTCCAACCCTGTCTACAGGGGGCATCTGTCCAACCCTGTCTATAGAGGGCATCTGTCCAACCCTGTCTACAGGGGGCATCTGTCCAACCCTGTCTATAGAGGGAATCTGTCCAACCCTGTCTACAGGGGGCATCTGTCCAACCCTGTCTATAGAGGACATCTGTCCAACCCTGTCTATAGAGGGCATTTGTCCAACCCTGTCTATAGAGGGCATCTGTCCAACCCTGTCTACCCTGTCCCTGTCTGGAGCTCCGCAGAGACCCTCCATGTGTCTCCCAGGAGAGGACCCCCCCATGCTGTACCCTGCAGACTCCTCCTTAGAGCAGGGATCCTAGGGTCTGTTTTGATGAGCTGAGTGCTTAAAGGGATCCCTGTGGTTTACTGTGACCATGTGGCCTGTTTTAAAGACGGTGTTTTCTGAAGAATCACAGAGGAGATCAGGAGAGAGACTGAGGAGAGAGACTGAGGAGAGAGACTGAGGAGAGAGACTGAGCAGAGAGACTGAGGAGAGAGACTGAGGAGAGAGACTGAGGAGAGAGACTGAGGAGAGAGACTGAGGAGAGAGACTGAGGAGAGAGACTGAGGAGAGAGACTGAGGAGAGAGACTGAGGAGAGAGACTGAGGAGAGAGACTGAGGAGAGAGACTGAGGAGAGAGACTGAGGAGAGAGACTGAGCAGAGAGACTGAGGAGAGAGACTGAGGAGAGAGACTGAGGAGAGAGACTGAGGAGAGAGACTGAGGAGAGAGACTGAGGAGAGAGACTGAGGAGAGAGACTGAGGAGAGAGACTGAGGAGAGAGACTGAGGAGAGAGACTGAGGAGAGAGACTGAGGAGAGAGACTGAGGAGAGAGACTGAGGAGAGAGACTGAGGAGAGAGAGAGATCTGCTGGGATCTACTGCTGTCAACATCAGGAAGGTCCACACCTCTCCTTCATAGCACACAAAGGTAGAACTATGGTAGTTGAGTTCAGCTCTGCACACAGCAGCCCTGCCAAGCACAGCTGCCCCAGCCTGGAGCCAGAGGGACCGGCTGATTACGTCTTCTCATTAGAGAAGGGCAGGAAACTCCCATTCCAGCCCCGAAGGCCCCAACTTTGGCTAATATTTCTCATTAAACACAGACATGGCCTATTCTGAAGCCAGGCTGCTGAAGAGCAGCACTAGCTCTCCTCCTCAGCCCTCACTGCTGCTGCCTGGCCAGGCTGCTGAAGAGCAGCACCAGCCCTCCTCCTCAGCCCTCACTGCTGCTGCCTGGCCAGGCTGCTGAAGAGCAGCACCAGCCCTCCTCCTCAGCCCTCACTGCTGCTGCCTGGCCAGGCTGCTGAAGAGCAGCACCAGCCCTCCTCCTCAGCCCTCACTGCTGCCTGCTGTCTGTGAAAACATGTCAGCTTTAACCATCCAGTCTCATCCAGGCTCCTGCGGCAGCAGACATGTTAGTGTCTTGGATGGCTCATCATCGTCATTCTAGTCGGGGAAGTTTGAGAAAATAAGTCTTAAAATAATCTGTGGTCATCAGAGCCATTTAAGGCTGTAGATACATGGAGAGAGCAGGTGGTCATTCAGATCCACAGACATCAGTCAGTCTGCTAGTTAGATCCCAGGCTGTATCTGTCCTGTCAGATTCACCCCTGCATTATACAGCTTAACAGGACTTGCTGGTATTGTCCTGTATAAATATCAATGTATTTAAAGTAACACAAAACTCTCTTGAAAGTATATCTAGCCCTGATTGCAGGTCACACCAACTGTTAAACAATTCATCATAATCCACGTATTTATCAACATACAAAGAAATCCAATTCTCCATTCATCTCAATACACCATTTACCACTCTCTCTCACTCCCAATACACCATTTACCACTCTCTCTCACTCCCAATACACTCTTTACCACTCTCTCTCACTCCACCCCCCCCCCCCCCCTCACGTATCCTGCCCCCCCTCACCTGGCAGCAGACTCCAGGTCCACAGGAGAACCTGGTAATGTTCCATGTGTGTTGATCTGTTCTGGTGTTCTCTTCACCACACTGCTGCTGTTCCACTGTGGTTCCACAGGCTCCCTGTCTGAAGGAGGATAGACTGTCTGAGGGAGGAGAGAGGAGGGACTGAGGGAGGAGAGAGGAGAGACTGAGGGAGGAGAGAGGAGGGACTGAGAGGAGGTACTGAGAGGAGGGACTGTCTGTCTGAGGGAGGAGAGAGGAGGGACTGAGAGGAGAGAGGAGGGACTGAGGGAGGAGAGAGGAGATACTGAGGGAGGAGAGAGGAGGGACTGAGAGGAGGTACTGAGAGGAGGGACTGTCTGTCTGAGGGAGGAGAGAGGAGGGACTGAGAGGAGAGAGGAGGGACTGAGGGAGGAGAGAGGAGATACTGAGAGGAGGGACTGAGGAGAGACTGTCTGAGGGAGGAGAGAGGAGGGACTGAGAGGAGAGACTGTCTGAGGGAGGAGAGAGGAGGGACTGAGAGGAGAGACTGTCTGAGGGAGGAGAGAGGAGGGACTGAGAGGAGGGACTGAGAGGAGAGACTGTCTGAGGGAGGAGAGAGGAGGGACTGAGAGGAGGGACTGAGAGGAGAGACTGTCTGAGGGAGGAGAGAGGAGGGACTGGGACAGGAGCTTCCAGTAAACACTTCCAGGAGGCAGTACTGGCCGACCAGTCAGTCTGACCTGGAATCTGTCTGACACCTTCAGCCACACACACTGTGACACACACACTGTCACACACACACTCACACGCTCTCACACGCTCACACACACAGTATCACACTCTCCCTGTCCCACGTGTGCCCGTCATTCACACACACACACCAGACGAAAACAAACGCCTGCAATTTCAATTTTCAATTTTAAACACGGCGACAACAGAAACATCTGGAGAGCAACAGCATCCCATAATGCATGGCAACACAGCATCAGTGCAGACTCAGAGGTCGTTACTGAAAAACACGTCAGGAATTAAGACAGAGATCTGGGGCTCTTAAAAAGACATTTTATAGAGCTGAGCCTTCTGCTTTGAACTACCTGGAACACTGCTGCACCTTACGGGACGACTCATGCAGAGAGGGGGGGAATTCCTTCCTCTCTCTTTCTCTCTCTTTCTCTCTCTCCCTCTCTCTCCCTCTCTCTCTCTCTCTCTCTCACTCTCTCTCTATCGCTCACTCCCTCTCCCCCTCTCTCAATCCCTCTCTCACCCCCTCTCCCCCTCTCTCACTCCCTCTCTCACTCCCTCTCCCCCTCTCTCACTCCCCCTCTCCCTCTCCCCCTCTCTCACTCCCTCTCTCTCTCTCTCCCTCTCCCTTGCTCCGTCTCTCCGTCTCTCCCTCCCTCTGTCACCACTTCTCCCTGGATGGCCTAAGATGAGAGAGGGGAGATCAGGATTTACTCCAGATGTGAAGGTACACACCCCTCCACTGTCCAGAGCCTTTGAGCTCAGGTATTTACTACAGGGTACCTTCCAGGAAAAAGGCCTTAAATTTCCTGCCAGTGGAACAATGACTCTTCTGAAGATAGGATTTAGGAAGTGAGATGTTGTGACTGACTCATGATCGTATTACTGTTGTTGTTCCTTTTTACCACATCGGCGTTACTGACGTGAAAAGAAACTCATTAACTCACTGAACGGGTCAAAGAAAAATCTGATTTTCCAGAAGACAGTTCTTGACCCAGAACGTTTGAAGAATAGTGATTGCAGTAAACATCGTAAACACAAACAAAGGTTGACTACAAGTGAGAAAGTGGAATCATCTGAATAAAAGATATTCAGCTCTGGAAAATGCGTAGATGACGTGTTGCCCTAACGAGACGCGTGGATGACGTGTTGCCCTAACGAGACCCGTGGATGACGTGTTGCCCTAACGAGACGCGTGGATGACGTGTTGCCCTAACGAGACGCGTGGATGACGTGTTGCCCTAACGAGACGCGTGGATGACGTGTTGCCCTAACGAGACGCGTGGATGACGTGTTGCCCTAACGAGACCCGTGGATGACGTGTTGCCCTAACGAGACGCGTGGATGACGTGTTGCCCTAACGAGACGCGTGGATGACGTGTTGCCCTAACGAGACGCGTGGATGACGTGTTGCCCTAACGAGACGCGTGGATGACGTGTTGCCCTAACGAGACCCGTGGATGACGTGTTGCCCTAACGAGACGCGTGGATGACGTGTTGCCCTAACGAGACCCGTGGATGACGTGTTGCCCTAACGAGACCCGTGGATGACGTGTTGCCTTCACGTAGGTTTGTTGTTTCTGCCTGTTCTTCCACCCTGGGCAGGGTTAAGATAAACAAACACTAGCAGACTAACAGGAAGTCAGAGAAGGGCTGGATCCCAGGAGCTGTGAAGCAGGAGAAGCTCTGGAGATGAGAAACAGACTGAGGGGAAGTTCTGTTCAAAACACACGAGCTGAACGTCTTCAGAAGATGTTAAAGTTGAAAACAGAGATCAGTGTACAGTTCAGTTCAGTTCAGTTTAAGTTTATGTAGGCAGCTCAGATCACCTCCCCTGAGCTGAGACCTGTCTGAGAACCACACACACAACATATCACAGGTGTGAGTCACTGCCTCTGTACTGACCTGACAACATGCTTGAATATAAATTGTCCAGTTCACAACTCATCTACCTTTTTTATTTTTTTTTATACTTCTTGGAAATAACACTGGAACTTCACAGCTTAAATTCGCTCCTGCCTCGCTCTCCTGCCTCGCTCTCCTACCTTGCTCTCCTGCCTCGCTCTCCTGCCTCGCTCTCCTGCCTCGCTCTCCTGCCTCGGTCTCCTGCCTCGCTCTCCTGCCTCGCTCTCCTGCCTCACACATGAAATGGGGATAAAGTGCTAGAGGAGATGTTAATGCATTACAGCACAGTGTAATTAGGTATCTTACTGAAGAAAAACATAATTAAAACATCTGTAATAACCTCTCAGCTAGCATGAGGCTCTGGACAGTAATATCTCACTAACTGGCTGGAGGTCATGTTAACCAGCACATGACAAATATTCCACACATGAAGTAAAAATACATTTAATGAATTTCAGAGGGCCAAAGTGCCAGCAGTCGTTTTTCTTGATGAAAACAAAATTGAAATGAAAACAAGAAATTGCCACAAAATAGGACACTTTGAATTCACTGGGATCAGACCTGGGATCAGTCTGTGTGCTGGTCCCTCTAAACAGCTCTGGGATCAGTCTGTGTGCTGGTCCCTCTAAACAGCTCTGGGATCAGTCTGTGTGCTGGTCCCTCTAAACAGCTCTGGGATCAGTCTGTGTGCTGGTCCCTCTAAACAGCTCTGGGATCAGTCTGTGTGCTGGTCCCTCGAAACAGCTCTGGGATCAGTCTGTGTGCTGGTCCCTTTAAACAGCTCTGGGATCAGTCTGTGTGCTGGTCCCTCTAAACAGCTCTGGGATCAGTATGTGTGCTGGTCCCTCCAAACAGCTCTGGGATCAGTCTGTGTGCTGGTCCCTTTAAACAGCTCTGGGATCAGTCTGTGTGCTGGTCCCTCTAAACAGCTCTAGGATCAGTCTGTGTGCTGGTCCCTCTAAACAGCTCTGAGATCAGTCTGTGTGCTGGTCCCTCCAAACAGCTCTGGGATCAGTCTGTGTGCTGGTCCCTTTAAACAGCTCTGGGATCAGTCTGTGTGCTGGTCTTCTGGCCTGCAGGCAGGCGCTGGCTGGGAACAAACTCTTCACTCCTGCTGCAAAATCCTCCAGGAGGATGTGGGGGGGAGGGGGGAGGGGAGGGGGGAGGGGAGGGGGGGAGAGGAGGGGGATAGGGAAGGGGGGGGGGGGGGGGGCTCCACTGGCAGGTGAGTCACGGGTCTCTGCACAGCCGACAACGATCTTCCAGAAAAATCAGGAATCTCTGAAAATGAATTATTACAAAAGTTTACAAACTGCATTTGACACGTTTCATCCAGCTGCACTGAAATCTGTAAACGTTAGTAAATCATCTGAAGTCAAATGAAGTCTGCTGCTGCTTCAGTAACTCCAAATCTGCTCCCTTCCCAGCTGCTTCTGATGAGAGCTTCCTGAAGGACAGACGAGCTGCAGGATCTACAGACACTTCCAGACTCTGATCCACCTATCTGGACCTGCTGAACCAGACACTGATCCACCTATCTGGACCTGCTGGACCAGACACTGATCCACCTATCTGGACCTGCTGGACCAGACACTGATCCACCTATCTGGACCTGCTGGACCAGACACTGATCCACCTATCTGGACCTGCTGGACAAGACTCATCTGGCTGGGGAAGGGGGGGATGGGTAGATAGGTCTGAGGTTAAGTATCACAGGGCTGAACCTTGATTTGTTTAAGAAAGCCCAGTCTAATGTGACCGTCAAAGGTATTTTTGCACAGAAGTTACTTTGAAGATCTAATGCAGTGACATCTTATATTGTCTTAAGAGTGGTTTATGGTGAGCTGTAAGGCAGACCCTGGTGAGCTGTAAGGCAGACCCTGGTGAGCTGTAAGAGAGACCCTGGTGAGCTGTAAGGCAGACCCTGGTGAGCTGTAAGAGAGACCCTGGTGAGCTGTAAGGCAGACCCTGGTGAGCTGTAAGGCAGACCCTGGTGAGCTGTAAGGCAGACCCTGGTGAGCTGTAAGAGAGACCCTGGTGAGCTGTAAGGGAGACCCTGGTGAGCTGTAAGGCAGACCCTGGTGAGCTGTAAGGGAGACCCTGGTGAGCTGTAAGGCAGACCCTGGTGAGCTGTAAGAGAGACCCTGGTGAGCTGTAAGGCAGACCCTGGTGAGCTGTAAGAGAGACCCTGGTGAGCTGTAAGGCAGACCCCGGTGAGCTGTAAGGGAGACCCTGGTGAGCTGTAAGAGAGACCCTGGTGAGCTGTAAGGCAGACCCTGGTGAGCTGTAAGGGAGACCCTGGTGAGCTGTAAGGCAGACCCTGGTGAGCTGTAAGGCAGACCCTGGTGAGCTGTAAGGCAGACCCTGGTGAGCTGTAAGAGAGACCCTGTGTCAGGAGCAGAGGCAGAAGGAGAGGCAGAAGGAGAGGCAGGAGCAGAGGCAGGAACAGAGGCAGAGGCTGAACACAGATTTGCTTGGTTCTTAGTGAGAACCTGATGGGTTAGAACTTTGACTGAACCAGGATCCTCTGATGTTGATACTTTCCTATCAGGAGTCCAGGAACACTAACAGAATAGGAAACAGTTTGTGTTTTATGTTTTCATAAAATCTTCAATCCAACTTCTGCTGAAAGTTATCTATTGTTTGAGATTCATAAAATCAAATATTCCCATAAGGCAGAAGGTAAGTCAGTAAATAATAATAATCGTAACATTATTCATCTTATTTCTGAGACCTGAAGGCAGCAGTCAGGGTCACTGAATTCCTCCACTTTACTGTCAACACGAAGGACATGATCCTTAACTACTAACGCATGCTGCAGCCCTGCTGGATCAGAACCACAGCTGAGGCCCCTTCCAGGTCAGGGTGCTTTACAGAGGAAGGGTGAGTTACAGAGACACTGACGCCCTCTAGTGGATAGAGGTGTGACTGCAGCTCAGACGCAGGCCTGGCGTAGTTCAGTAAATAACCACAGGATGGCAGCATGACACTGCTAAAGGAAGAAGGAGATCAACACCACGTGTGTCCGTCAGATTCTGTCCTTACTAACACATGAAGCTTGCATGCTAGGAAGCCACATGTGCATTCTTTATGAAATCATGTACATGAGAAATGAAGCGTGATTTCAACTGACATTCAAACGGTGAACAGTAAAGTTTATGGTTTGGGATGTGAGAGGTTTATCTGAGCAGGCCTGATGTTGCTGAGAGAGGAGAGAGGAGAGAGCAGCCAGAGGAGAGAGGAGAGGGTGGAGAGACCAGCCAGAGGAGAGAGGAGAGAGTAGAGAGCAGCCAGAGGAGAGAGGAGAGAGCAGCCAGAGGGGAGAGGAGAGAGGAGAGGGGAGAGGAGAGACCAGCCAGAGGAGAGAGGAGAGAGGAGAGACCAGCCAGAGGAGAGAGGAGAGAGCAGCCAGAGGAGAGAGGAGAGGGTGGAGAGACCAGCCAGAGGAGAGAGGAGAGAGGAGAGGGGAGAGGAGAGACCAGCCAGAGGAGAGAGGAGAGAGCAGCCAGAGGAGAGAGGAGAGAGGAGAGGGGAGAGGAGAGACCAGCCAGAGGAGAGAGAGCAGCCAGAGGAGAGAGGAGAGAGGAGAGGGGAGAGGAGAGATCAGCCAGAGGAGAGAGGAGGAACTCTGCTTCTCTATACAGGCAGCATCTAACCCAAAGTGAGTAGCCAATCACACAACATCTACTGCTGCAGCTGTGGTGATTGGCTGCTCTCCCACAGAGCTACTCCACACTCCCGCCCACTCTTCCTCTCTCCCTCTCCCTCCCTCCCTCCCTCCCTTCCTGTCTTCTTCTCCCTCCCTCCCTCTCTTCCTCCCTTCTTCTCTCTCTCCCTCCCCCTTCCTCTCTCTCCCTCTCTCCCCCTCCCTCCCTCCCTTCCTCTCTCTCTCTCTTCCTCTCTCTCTCTCTCTCTCTCTCTTCCTCTCTCTCTCTCCCTCTCTCTCTCTCCCTCTCCCTCCCTCCCTCCCTCCCTCCCTCTATCTCCCTCCCTCCCTCTCTCTCCCTCCCCCCCTTCCTCTTACCATCTCTCTGTCTCTGTACAGTGCAGAGATAGCAGCGTGTGCTGGAGAGAGAGGAGCATCTGTCCTACAGGGGTGAGACAGAGCCACGTCCAGGGGACAGACAGCCACCCATCCACGCTGTATGCCAGACAAAGGTAAGCCTCTGTGGGGGAGGAAGGCCAGCATGATGGGGGGTCTGGCTGCTGTCTCTGGAAGAGGTGGGGGTCAGGATGAAAGGTGTGCCTGGACGAGCTGCCCTCCAGACAGCTAGGCTGCTTCACTGCTCCAGATCTTCCTCACTAGAGGAAGGAAGGACTGGGGCTTGAAGTCGTCTGGAGCAGGGCGACTTGGAGAGAATCAGCTGGCATTAGACTGATGTGTGGATTGGAGGAATCTAAAAGTTCCTGTTGTCAGGGGTGTGTGTGGGGTGTGTGTGGGGTGTGTATGGGGTGTGTGTGGGGTGTGTGTGGGGTGTGTACTGTACGTGAAGTTGTGCTTTAGTAACTGTGCCGGGGAAGGAGTGACACTTAAATTATCTGGATGGATTCTTTTCTAATTGCTTTTTAGATGTGTCAGTCTCATAGTTGTTGCCGTAGAAACAGAGACTGAATAAACTTCTGCTGTAGAGTAAAGCTTGACATGGAGGATCTGAAGGAGAGCTGGTCTGTGTAACACTGTGAGCTCTGCGTGTTCGTCCAGCAAACAGCCGACAGACACCAGAGGATTTATCTGGAAGATATTAGCACAATGACAATCTGCTGAGTACAGAGGCAGATTAATACAGTAATCCTTACACACACACCCTTACACACACATAAGCATGCACACTCACAGAAGTGAGCCAAACTGAGGTCACAGTAACTGGAAACTACACTGCAACACACTAACAACTACACTGCAACACACAAACAACTACACTGCAACACACTAAAAACTACACTGCAACACATAAACAACTACACTGCAACACACTAACAACTACACTGCAACACACTAACAACTACACTGCAACACACTAAAAACTACACTGCAACACACAAACAACTACACTGCAACACACCAACAACTACACTGCAACACACTAAAAACTACACTGCAACACACAAACAACTACACTGCAACACACAAACAACTACACTGCAACACACAAACAACTACACTGCAACACACTAAAAACTACACTGCAACACACAAACAACTACACTGCAACACACTAACAACTACACTGCAACACACTAAAAACTACACTGCAACACACTAACAACTACACTGCAACACACTAAAAACTACACTGCAACACACTAACAACTACACTGCAACACACAAACAACTACACTGCAACACACAAACAACTACACTGCAACACACTAACAACTACACTGCAACACATAAACAACTACACTGCAACACACTAACAACTACACTGCAACACACTAACAACTACACTGCAACACACTAAAAACTACACTGCAACACACAAACAACTACACTGCAACACACTAACAACTACACTGCAACACACAAACAACTACACTGCAACACACAAACAACTACACTGCAACACACTAACAACTACACTGCAACACACTAACAACTACACTGCAACACACAAACAACTACACTGCAACACACTAACAACTACACTGCAACACACAAACAACTACACTGCAACACACTAACAACTACACTGCAACACACTAACAACTACACTGCAACACACCAACAACTACACTGCAACACACAAACAACTACACTGCAACACACTAACAACTACACTGCAACACATAAACAACTACACTGCAACACACTAACAACTACACTGCAACACACTAACAACTACACTGCAACACACTAAAAACTACACTGCAACACACAAACAACTACACTGCAACACACTAACAACTACACTGCAACACACAAACAACTACACTGCAACACACTAACAACTACACTGCAACACACTAACAACTACACTGCAACACACTAACAACTACACTAACCCTAACTACAACCCACCCCAACATCCCCTCCCTCCTCACACCCCCTCCCCTTTCACACCCCACCCCCCTCCCCCCCCTCACTGGGCCTACTGGCACTTTTGTAATTCAAATGCTTTGTACCATTTTATGACAGCAATTCTTATAAAGAATGTTTTGCTTTATAGTCACAGTATTGTCAACTGGCCAACCTTAATGTAGTCTTTCCCAAAACGTGACTATAGCTGTGTATTATACTGTAGCTAACACATCGTCCTTTTATAGGTTTAGCAGCAGCAGACTAACTGGTGTGGAGAAGTCTGCATTCACAATGAAAGAGACCAAAATAGACACATGAAAGAGAGACTGGATGAGAGAGGGAGAGAGAGGGAGAGAGGGAGAGAGAGGGGGAGAGAGACCTCAGAGAGCTATGTAGGAGGGATAGAGGGAGAAAGAAGAACAGAGAAGGAAATGTAAGATGTGATGGGGAGGCAGAGGGCTGCCTGGGAGGGGGAGGGAGGAGGGGAAGGAGGGAGGGAGAGGAGGAGGGGGACGAGGAGGAGGAGGGGGGAGGAGGAGGAGGAGGGGGCAGGAGGAGGGGTTGAGTGTTTAGTGTCACCCTGACTCAGCCAGGAACAGAGAAAGATCTGTCTGAGGCTGTTAGGTCTGTCCTCTGATCAAACACAGCCCTGCTGACTGTTACCATCTACAGACACAGCCCTACTGGCTGTTACCATCTACAGACACAACCCTACTGGCTGTTACCATCTACAGACACAGCCCTGCTGACTGTTACCATCTACAGACACAGCCCTGCTGACTGTTACCATCTACAGACACAGCCCTACTGGCTGTTACCATCTACAGACACAACCCTACTGGCTGTTACCATCTACAGACACAGCCCTGCTGACTGTTACCATCTACAGACACAGCCCTGCTGACTGTTACCATCTACAGACACAGCCCTGCTGCCTGTTACCATCTACAGACACAGCCCTGCTGACTGGTACCATCTACAGACACAGCCCTGCTGACTGTTACCATCTACAGACACAGCCCTGCTGCCTGTTACCATCTACAGACACAGCCCTGCTGACTGTTACCATCTACAGACACAGTCCTGCCTGTTACCATCTACAGACACAGCCCTGCTGACTGTTACCATCTACAGACACAGCCCTGCTGACTGGTACCATCTACAGACACAGCCCTGCTGACTGGTACCATCTACAGACACAGCCCTGCTGACTGTTACCATCTACAGACACAGCCCTGCTGACTGTTACCATCTACAGACACAGTCCTGCCTGTTACCATCTACAGACACAGCCCTGCTGACTGTTACCATCTACAGACAGGGACAGCTTGACCCTGAGAGAGCGGGGAACACTGTGCTGCAGGAACACTGTGCTGCAGGAACACTGTGCTGCAGGAACACTGTGCTGCAGGAACACTGTGCTGCAGGAACACTGCTGCAGGAACACTGCTGCAGGAACACTGCTGCAGGAACACTGTGCTGCAGGAACACTGCTGCAGGAACACTGTGCTGCAGGAACACTGCTGCAGGAACACTGCTGCAGGAACACTGTGCTGCAGGAACACTGTGCTGCAGGAACACTGTGCTGCAGGAACACTGTGCTGCAGGAACACTGCTGCAGGAACACTGTGCTGCAGGAACACTGTGCTGCAGGAACACTGTGCTGCAGGAACACTGTGCTGCAGGAACACTGTGCTGCAGGAACACTGCTGCAGGAACACTGCTGCAGGAACACTGTGCTGCAGGAACACTGCTGCAGGAACACTGTGCTGCAGGAACACTGCTGCAGGAACACTGTGCACACTGTGAGCTCATCTCTGGAGAGCAAGACAACAAACACATCAACCACCAAGATGATGATCAGTCTTATGAACCATGATGAGAATCAGTCTTATGAACCATGATGAGAATCAGTCTTATGAACCACCAAGATGAGGATCAGTCTTATGAACCTGTTTTTAAAAAGGAAGATGCTCCATGGAACATGAAACTGGATTTGAGGAATCTCTGATAATGATGGAGGGATAAAGACTATAATCCATCATGTTGGGATGTTAATGTTAAATCTACAAAGTTGGAAACAGTCAGGATCCTAAATGTCTGTTTAGTAACAAGTGTTGACTGCTCATAGTTGACTGCTCATACACGCTGGATGTGGAATCAGTGACTAATCCTCACACTGCCCGTCCTGGTCTGGTCCTGGTCCTGGTCCTGGTCCTGGTCCTGGTCCTGGTCCTGGTCCTGGTCCTGGTCCTGGTCCCGTCCTGGTCTGGTCCTGGTCCTGGTCCTGGTCCCGTCCTGGTCTGGTCCTGGTCCTGGTCCTGGTCCTGGTCCTGGTCCTGGTCCCGTCCTGGTCTGGTCCTGGTCCTGGTCCTGGTCCCGTCCTGGTCTGGTCCTGGTCCTGGTCCCGTCCTGGTCTGTGTACATTAGTCTGTAACCCCAGCTGCATGTTCATGTTCAGGGCTGTTTGCTGTCCTGGTCACTTTGGTTTTGGGGCCTGAGAGGCGATGTGAAGTCAGCCCTTGGCCTGGTGTTCAGCAGGGTGGTGGAGGGGGGGGGGGGGGTTGAGGAAGCACATGGGCTTGGAAAGACTTTTGTCAGTCAAGAAAATAAATCCTCAACAATGGAAGGACATCAACCAGGAAAAACACAGGGGCCACCAACCTGTATCAGGATAGGCCACATATCCAGCTAGCCCCCAGAGGGAGGCAAAAGGGGAGAGTGTGGAGGCCAGGGGGGAGAGTGTGGAGGCCAAGGGGAAGAGAGGGGAGGCCAGGGGGGAGAGAGGGGAGGCCAGGGGGGAGAGTGGAGAGGCCAGGGGTAGAGATGAGAGGCCAGGGGGGAGAGAGAGCGAGAGAGAGAGAGAGAGAGATTTTCTTGGAGTAAATGACATGTCGTGTGTTAGCTGTCCTGATTCATGGAGTCTTTCATTAGCTTTACTATGGTCTGAAACAAAGACAGTTTCTTTCTCTGACTAAAACACAAAGACAGTTTTCAGCTCCATAAATATTCAACCTATTTGTTGTTTGATTTCATGGCACAGATAAAAAAAACTGCTAGTCACTTCCTGTTGAAGCAGTAAGTCGCTGTGTTGCTTCCATGAGGGCCTCAGGGGCCACAAGGTGTCTGGTTCATCCATGAGGGCCTCAGGGGCCACAAGGTGTCTGGTTCATCCATGCTACTACTACATCTTTGTTCCTAAACAACTTTTACCCTTTTGACCAATCATCATTCATCCTTCACTAAATGAAGGAGATCAACACCCCTCCCCACCCACTCTTCATCATCATGTCAGTTTATAACACTACATCACCACCATCCTCTTCATTTTCAAGTATGATGTCGTCTCACAGTCTGTGTGTGTGTTTGCGAGTGTGTGTCCTATTGATGAGACCAGGCCAAATCTCATCAAGATCAAAATAATCTTCCAGCTATAAATATCTAAGCTTCTTATGCCTGCTGTCCAGCAGGAGCTAGCTAGCAGGGGCTAGTGGACTAGCAGGCTAGCAGGGTCACGTCCAGCTGCTGATGTAGAGGCTGTTCAGCAGCTTTCATCACATCAGGGGGGGTCATGTCATCTCTCCCAGTCACATGGTCATGTTATCTCAGGACTGATTGATGCTCTGTCATTACTGCTGCGCTCGGTCAAAAGCTTCTCTAGACCTCGGCATTAATTGCTCGGCCCCAGTGGTCTAATTGTAGACTAATTTATAATAGGCCACATGGATATTTGACTGATTTAAACAACCGATGCTGAAGGTTTGAGTGAAAAACAGGTAGTAATTCTGTATTTAATGTGTCTGTGGAGGGATGGAAGGCTGTTGGTGGCTGACTGGTTGCTGACATTTGTTGATGTAATTTTCCTTATGAAAATGACCCGTCGTGATTCACTTTGACTGCAAGAGTTCAGTCAAAAGGATGTCAAAAGGATGCTCAATGACTGATGCTCTTTGTAAAAGCTCTCTCTTGTAAGTCGCTTTGGATAAAAGCGTCTGCTAAATGAATAAATGTAAATGTAATGTCTGTGTGTTTACATGCCTCAGATCATATTAACCTGAGGTTACTGTGTTACTGATGAGCCTCTGGCCGGTTCAGCTGGGCCTAACAATGCTACAGGGACAGATCCTTCTGCTAAAGGGACTCCTCTCTCTAATTGTCTGAAAGTGATTTCCTCCAAGGAAATCCTCGCTACAGTATCTATGGTAACGCCCATTAGTGCCGTCTGAGTCAACATCTTTCACAACCAGAAAAGGATTTGACAGAGAACAATAGGGAGACGGAGGAACACATGGTGCTGTTAGAGCATGAACAAGCTTTGACCTGTCTAACAGTCACCTAGAGACATGAAGCAGGACTGGACTGTGTACTGAGGTTATACACTGAGGTTATACACTGAGGTTATACACTGAGGTGATACACTGAGGTTATACACTGAGGTGAAACACTGAGGTGAAACACTGAGGTGAAACACTGAGGTGAAACACTGAGGTGAAACACTGACAAACCATTTCACCTGTTGGAAGTCCATTAGTCTATGAAAGAGCTGTTTGACAGAAGTCTACAGCCAAGGCTGCTAGTCTAGTCTACAGTCTAGTCTACAGTCTAGTCTACAGCCTAGTCTACAATCTAGTTTACAGCCTAGTCTACAGTCTAGTCTACAGCCTAGTCTACAATCTAGTTTACAGCCTAGTCTACAGTCTAGTCTACAGCCTAGTCTAAACTCTAGTCTACAGTCTAGTCTACAGCCTAGTCTAAACTCTAGTCTACAGTCTAGTCTACAGTCTAGTCTACAGCCTAGTCTACAGTCTAGTCTACAGCCTAGTCTACAGTCTAGTCTACAGTCTAGACTAGTGTAAGTGTTTTTTACTATTGTATTTGGGTTCTCCAGTGAGTCTGACTGAAGGGTCTGTAAGACATGGTTGAGGAGGCAGAGTCTTGTCTGGAGAGACTAGAGAAGGAGTTTGTCTCTAATGGAAGCTATTCTGGACAGATGAAAACACAGCAGCATCCGGAAGGGGAAATTGTGTTTGCTTGGGGACACAAGAGTGACAGGAAATCTATACAGCTCTGGCAGGTGGTTCATGATTGTGTTTTACTGAGCAGTCTGCTTTGGTGTCAAGTTAAAGTCACTGTTTCAAACAGTCCTTAGAATTTTTCCCTTTGGTGTATTTTAGGAGGATACAGCCTTTATGCTAAAATACATCTCTTATATTTTTATAGGGAACAAAATATATGGTGATACCACTCATGTTATAAAACCCTGAAGTGGAAAATCACCAGGAGGACGAGCTCTGGAGAATATAGGTCAAAGTCCTGATGACGTTATGTGGACAGCATCACATTGTTAGAGGGCTTTAAGGCAGCCAGCTGTTCCTCCCAGCAGAAGGATGATCAAGAACCAAGATGTCCAGAACTGTACCAGAGAAAACCACACAAACAGCATCTCGTCCTGTAGTCTTGTATCTTCCAGGGCCACAGTCTTTCCCTCCTGCCAGCCAGAGTTACTTGCTAAATGCGCCACAAGGTTTTAAATGCAACTTTTTAATGAGGAATGTGTAACCCTGTGTTTCCAGGGTCTGTCTGAAAGTAGGACAAAGGACAAAGGATTGTCTTCAACCTTTGCACTCCTCCACCCCCCACGCTCCCCCCCACACTCCCCTCACGCTCCCCCCATGCTTCCATCCTCTGGCCATCTTGTTTACCATACCCAGACGTTGAAACCAAACAGGAGAAAGACTCGGCTGGACTTGGGGCTAATCGATGTTGAGAGGGGAGCATTGCTTCCCAGCATGATGCTGACAGCCTTGAATAAGCTGCCTGTCTCTCTGCTCTTCCCAGACAGCCCTGTCTCTCTGCCTGTCTCTCTGCCTGTCTCTCTGCTCTCCCCACACAGCTCTGTCTCTCTGCTCTCCCCAGACAGGCCTGTCTTTCTGCCTGCTCGTTACACCAGCGTCTCCATGTCTCACATCAGAGACACAGCAACACAAAAGCTGTCCAGCTCTCAGGTCAGCTCCCATTCAGTCACAGGTCACCGGCTGCCTGGGATGATGACTGGGGGTCTGGCTGCCTGGGATGATGGCTGGGGGTCTGGCTGCCTGGGATGATGGCTGGGGGTCTGGCTGTCTGGGATGATGGCTGGGGGTCTGGCTGCCTGGGATGATGACTGTGGGTCTGGCTGCCTGGGATGATGACTGGGGGTCTGGCTGCCTGGGATGATGACTGGGGGTCTGGCTGCCTGGGATGATGGCTGGGGGTCTGGCTGCCTGGGATGATGGCTGGGGGTCTGGCTGCCTGGGATGATGACTGTGGGTCTGGCTGCCTGGGATGATGACTGGGGGTCTGGCTGCCTGGGATGATGACTGGGGGTCTGGCTGCCTGGGATGATGGCTGGGGGTCTGGCTGCCTGGGATGATGGCTGGGGGTCTGGCTGCCTGGGATGATGACTGGGGGTCTGGCTGCCTGGGATGATGACTGGGGGTCTGGCTGCCTGGGATGATGACTGGGGGTCTGGCTGCCTGGGATGATGGCTGGGGGTCTGGCTGCCTGGGATGATGACTGGGGGTCTGGCTGCCTGGGATGATGACTGGGGGTCTGGCTGCCTGGGATGATGGCTGGGGGTCTGGCTGTCTGGGATGATGGCTGGGAGTCTGGCTGCCTGGGATGATGACTGGGGGTCTGGCTGCCTGGGATGATGACTGGGGTCTGGCTGCCTGGGATGATGACTGGGGGTCTGGCTGCCTGGGATGATGGCTGGGGGTCTGGCTGCCTGGGATGATGACTGGGGGTCTGGCTGTCTGGGATGATGGCTGGGGGTCTGGCTGCCTGGGATGATGACTGTGGGTCTGGCTGCCTGGGATGATGACTGGGGGTCTGGCTGCCTGGGATGATGACTGGGGGTCTGGCTGCCTGGGATGATGGCTGGGAGTCTGGCCTGCACCACCTCTCTGTCAGGGAACACTCATCCAATAGCCTCAGTTATGTTGTCACAAACGCCCACCGTCACTGTCAAGGGTGTGTGTGCACGTGTGTGTGTGTGTGTGTGTTGGGGCTGTGGTTCAGCTCAGAAGTGGGTTACAACTCAGTAGTTAGATCAGGTAGTAACTCCTCACCTCCTCCCCTCCTTATCTCCTCACTTCATCTCCTTCCTTAATCTCCTCACTTCATCTCCTCATCTCCTCATGTCCTTATGTCCTCACCTCATCTCGTAACCTCCTCACTTCCTCATCACCTCACCCCCTCACCTCCTCATCATCTCACCCCCTCACCCCCTCATCTCCTGGCTTCCTCATCATCTCACCCCCTCATCACCTCACCTCCTCATCTCCTCACCTCCCTCACCTCCCTCAGCTAACCAGCAGTGTGTGCTCTCAGTGACCTTCCTCATGTTTCCTCCCCACAGATGTCATGGCGTCCGACGTACAGGAGCTCAAAGTTCAGGAATGTGTACGGTAAAGCTGGCAGCAGAGAGCAGTGCTTCGATGGCATCACCATCACCAAGAACGTCCATGACAACCACTTCTGTGCCGTCAATCCCAAGTTCCTCGCTGTCGTCACAGAATGTGCAGGAGGGGGATCCTTTCTGGTTCTGCCCATTCACAAGGTAACATGTGATAAACACAGGTCCTCATTCACAAGGTAACATGTGATGATCACAGGTCCTCATTCACAAGGTAACATGTGATGAACACAGGTCCTCATTCACAAGGTAACATGTGATAAACTCAGGTCCTCATTCACAAGGTAACATGTGATAAACTCAGGTCCTTATGTACGAGGTACAGTACAAACTCAGGTCTGGTTCAGAAGTTATGGTTCACACTCCCCTTCTGTTCATGAGGTACAGAACTGCCTCCAGTTCTGAAGGTTGTGCAGCCCCGAGGATAACTCAACCAACTTCACTAGTTTACATTGACATTACATTTACATTTGTCATGTAGCAGACGCTTTACAAAAGAGCATAAAAAAATGCCAGTGGAGGGCGATGAGGAGTGGGGTGACATGGCAGCGTCGGGGATCTTTGACTGCCCCTCTCAACCCCCCCTGCCCACCCATCCCCCCTTTGCCCAGCCCCTCCTCGCCCTCCCCCCACATTGCCCTGCCCCTCAGCCACCCCTAACCCCCCTTGCCCCTCAGCCTGCCCCTTCCCCAACCCCCCCCCCCCCCCCCCCCCCCCCCCCAGACATGTGACCTTGACTTACAATTCTTCTTTCTACTGGCTCTGAGACACACACAAAGGAAGGGTGACAACACAGCCACACTGGACACTGTCTGACAGAGATGTCACCACTGTGCCCTGAAACATGGAGGAAGAACTGAATCAAGATCATCCACATTGGAAATCTTGTTCAGTTTGATGATATTGATCGTTATTCTTTCACACTGTAATAATATTCTTCTTTTTTATGTAGACATGTTGTTAAACAAAAAAACTAACCAAAACCAGTTTGGCTGAATGCTCTTATGGCTCTTCCCTTTGGCAATTGTTTAGTTTCCCACAATGTATATTTCATATACTAATACTAATAAAGGAATTTCTTATCTTTTTATAATCTGACAACTCTAATGTTTGGGGACTATCTCATTGTTATGATCAGTGACTAATGCTCATTGTTAACCTCTCTCTTGGAAGTCACTTAGGATAAAGGTGTCTACTAAATGAATGAATGTTAATGTAATGTAAAATGTTGATTCTGAGAGTTGAGGCAGACTGAGGTTGAGAAGACTCCGTCATGTGTGTGACAGCACAGTAGCGCCCCTCAGAGTACACCAGGGGACATGCAGGACTCCACACAACATGGGCTTATCTGTGTTACCAGCTCACACAGTTCTGCTCAGTTCCACCAAAAAGAGTGTGTGTGTGTGTGTGTTGGGGCTGTGGTTCAGCGCAGAAGCCTCACAACCTTTCTGTCCGTCTCCCACCCCCCCCCCCCCACCCCCAGGCTGGCCGGATCGACCCCCACCACCCCAAAGTCTGCGGACACCAAGGCAGTGTGCTGGACATCAAGTGGAACCCCTTCATGGACAACATCATAGCCTCGTGCTCCGAGGACTGCTCTGTGAGTGACACCTGCAGCAGAACACTGCCCTGCACTGCTGGGGGAGCAGACCACGTCTGCTGCTTCAGACATGGTATACAGTCAGGATAACACTTGGATTCATGTGGTAATATGACTACGACCACAGTACTAAATACTCACTTATTAGTACTTATTAGTACTAACAGTACTTCAAGAGGTTACTAAGTAACACACCCTCTTGTGGTTTAGTGCTTTGAACTGATATGTGCGTAGTGTGTGATGTTGTGAGTGTGTGTGTTTAGTTGCTGTTGTGAGTGTGTGTGTGTAGCTGATGTTGTGAATGTGTGTGTGTAGCTGATGTTGTGAGTGTGTGTGTCAGGTGCGGGTGTGGGAGATCCCAGAGGGGGGTCTGAGGAGGAACCTATCCCAGGCAGTGTTGGAGCTGTACGGTCACAGCAGAAGAGTGGGACTGATCGAGTGGCACCCCACCTGCAGCGGCCTGCTGTTCAGCGCCGGCTACGACTTCAAGGTACACATCCACTCTGGTACACATCCAGTCTGATACACATCCAGCCTGGTACACATCCACTCTGGTACACATCCAGTCTGATACACATCCACTCTGGTACACATCCAGTCTGATACACATCCAGTCTGGTACACATCCACTCTGGTACACATCCAGTCTGGTACACATCCACTGTGATACACATCCACTCTGGTACACATCCACTGTGGTACACATCCACTCTGGTACACATCCACTGTGTGTACACATCCACTCTGGTACACATCCACTGCGGTACACATCCAGTCTGATACACATCCACTCTGGTACACATCCACTCTGGTACAAATCCAGTCTGGTACACATCCACTGTGATACACATCCACTCTGGTACACATCCACTGTGATACACATCCACTGTGGTACACATCCACTGTGGTACACATCCACTCTGGTACACATCCACTCTGGTACACATCCACTCTGATACACATCCACTATGGTACACATCCACTCTGGTACACATCCACTCTGATACACATCCACTCTGGTACACATCCACTCTGGTACACATCCAGTCTGGGTACACATCCAGTCTGGGTACACATCCACTGTGGTACACATCCACTGTGGTGCACATCCACTCTGATACACATCCACTGTGGTACACATCCACTCTGGTACACATCCACTCTGGTACACATCCACTATGGTATACATCCACTATGGTACACATCCACTATGGTTCACATTCACTGTGCTACACACCCACTCTGGGTGCAAACTCTAGCCTGGTTAACCCTAACCCTGGTTAACCCTAACCCTGGTTAACTCTAACCCTGGTTAACCCTAACCCTGGTTAACTCTAACCCTGGTTAACCCTAACCCTGGTTAACCCTAACCCTGGTTAACTCTAGCCTGGTTAACCCTAACCCTGGTTAACTCTAGCCTGGTTAACTCTAACCCTGGTTAACCCTAACCCTGGTTAACCCTAACCCTGGTTAACTCTAACCCTGGTTAACTCTAACCCTGGTTAACTCCTGGTGTGTTGTGGCAGATCCTGCTGTGGAACCTGGAGGTGGGTGCAGCAGTGAGGATGCTGGACCTCCACTCAGACGTGGTTCTGTGCATGTCCTTCAACACAGACGGCAGCCTGCTGGCCACCAGCTGTAAGGACAAACACCTGCGCATCATCGAGCCTCGCTCAGGCAAGGTGCTGCAGGTGAGGACCTCTGTCCTGGACACACACACACACACACAAGGACACACACTCACAAGGACACACACACAAGGACACACACTCACAAGGACACACACACAAGGACACACACACAAGGACACAAGGAATTCACTTTGGCAGGAGCCTGCTGAGGCAGCCATTTACAGCGCCATCTGGACACAGGCACAAGAACACACACGAACATACAAGGACACACACACAAACGCAGACACACAACTATATACAATATATGTAAACACACACACGCTTAATCAGTCAGATGTATGGTGTGTTGTTAGTGAAGGATGTGTGCTGTTACTGAAGGATGTGTGTTGTTAGTGAAGGATGTGTGCTGTTAGTGAAGGATGTGTGCTGTTAGTGAAGGATGTGTGCTGTTAGTGAAGGATGTGTGCTGTTAGTGAAGGATGTGTGCTGTTAGTGAAGGATGTGTGCTGTTAGTGAAGGATGTGTGTTGTTAGGGAAGGATGTGTGCTGTTAGTGAAGGATGTGTGCTGTTAGTGAAGGATGTGTGCTGTTAGGGAAGGATGTGTGCTGTTAGTGAAGGATGTGTGCTGTTAGTGAAGGATGTGTGTTGTTAGGGAAGGATGTGTGCTGTTAGTGAAGGATGTGTGCTGTTAGTAAAGGATGTGTGCTGTTAGTGAAGGATGTGTGTTGTTAGGGAAAGATGTGTGCTGTTAGTGAAGGATGTGTGTTGTTAGTGAAGGATGTGTGCTGTTAGTGAAGGATGTGTGCTGTTAGTGAAGGATGTGTGCTGTTAGTGAAGGATGTGTGCTGTTAGTGAAGGATGTGTGCTGTTAGTGAAGGATGTGTGCTGTTAGTGAAGGATGTGTGTTGTTAGTGAAGGATGTGTGCTGTTAGTGAAGGATGTGTGCTGTTTGTGGACAGGAAGCAGACTGTAAGAGTCACAGGGTGAACAGAGTGGTGTTTCTGGGCAACATGAAGCGTCTGGTGACGACCGGCGTCTCACGATGGAACACCAGACAAGTGGCCCTCTGGGACCAGGTGAGTGTGTGTCAGAGTGTGTAGTGCACTGTAGTGTGTGTGTCTGTCTGTCTGTGTGTGTGTGTCAGAGTGTGTAGTGCACTGTAGTGTGTGTGTCTGTCTGTCTGTGTGTGTGTGTCAGAGTGTGTAGTGCACTGTAGTGTGTGTGTCTGTCTGTCTGTGTGTGTGTGTCAGAGTGTGTAGTGCAGGGCTCTTCAATAGGCGGCCCCAGGGCTGAATCCAGCCCCCAAGCTGCTTTGGACTGGCCCCTGGAGTGTGCTCTTTCCTTCAGTATGTTGTTGTCATTTCTTTATTTGTTGCCGTGAGTACTCACATCCTCCGGCCCCTGACTTTGCCTCAGTTTCAAGAACCGGCCCCAGCTCCAAACTAATTGAAGAGCCCTGGTGTAGTGTGTGTCTGTATGTGTGTGTCAGTGTGTCTGTGTGTGTGTGTGTGTGTGTCTCTGTGTGTGTGTGTGTCTCATCAGAGTTTACATGGCTCCTGTCGTCTCACAGGAGGATTTGTCCGTCCCCATGGTGGAGGAGGAGATAGATGGTCTCTCTGGTCTGCTCTTTCCTTTCTACGACGCTGACACACACATGCTCTACCTGGCAGGCAAGGTAGAACACACAGTCATGTGTGTGGTGTGTGTGTGTGTGTGTGTGTGTGTGTGTGTGTGTGTGTGTGTGTGTGTGTGTGTGTGTGTGTGTGTGTGTGTGTGTGTGTGTGTGTGTGTGTGTGTGTGTGAGAGAGAGAGCGAGAGGGAGAGAGAGAGAGAGAAAGAGAGAGAGAGAGAGAGAGAGAGAGAGAGAGAGAGAGAGAAAGTTGCCATATGTGACCAACATTTAAATTTCCAATGTGTTGTGTAATCTGAAGTGTGTATTTGTGCGTCTTGTTCCCAGGGAGACGGTAACATCCGATACTATGAGGTGAACACTGAGAAGCCCTACCTGCAGTATCTCATGGAGTTCCGGTCCCCGACACCACAGAAGGGACTGGGTAGGTGAAGAACACATGGTGCTGATGGGACCTTTGGTCAGAGCAGCTGAGGTCTAACTGTAGCAGCCTGGGTTTCCCTCTGACACTGGGCCTATGTCTTCCACTCTCTCGCTCTCTCCTTCTCTCTCTCTCTGTCTCTCTCTTTCTGTATTTCTGTCTCTCTCTCTCTGTCTCTCTCTCTCTCTGTGTCTCTCTTTCTGTATTTCTCTCTCTCTCTCTCTCTCTCTCTCTCTCCTGGTTTCCTGTGCAGGTGTGATGCCCAAGCTGGGTCTGGATGTAGCTTCCTGTGAGGTGTTCCGCTTCTACAAGCTGGTCACCCTTAGAGGGTTTGTGGAGCCAGTGTCCATGATAGTACCAAGGAGAGTGAGTATGGAGGAGAGGAAGAGGAGGGGAGGACGAGGAGGGTGAGGAGGGTGAGGAGGAGGAGGAGGAGGGTGAGGAGGAGGAGGAGGAGGGTGAGGGTGAGGGAGAGAGGAGGAGGAGGAGGAGGAGGAGGAGGGTGAGGAGGAGGAGGAGGAGGGTGAGGGAGAGGGGAGAAGGAGGAGGGGGAGGAGGAGGGTGAGAAGGATGAGGAGGAGGAGGGTGAGGGTGAGGGAGAGAGGAGGAGGAGGAGGAGGAGGAGGAGGAGGAGGAGGAGGAGGAGGTTAGGTTAGTGATAGAGGAGAGATAGTTGTTGCACTGGCACGTTAACAGCATAACTTGTATCCCACAAACAACATCTCTTCTAAAGTCATACCAGTGAACTCAACACCTACCCCTGCTCAGGCACTATTAGCAACCAGAGTAGCTGGTAATCCAGCACTATCACAGCCCCCCACCCCAGGGTTCAGCCAGCAGGTGTGAGTGTTGCTGTGTGTTTTCAGTCTGAGACGTACCAGGAGGATCTGTATCCCATGACAGCCAGCACAGAGCCAGCGATCACTGCAGACGAGTGGCTGAGCGGGACCAACCGTGGTGAGGAGATCTCTGCCTGTCCAGAAGAGGATCAGATACACTGGACAGACAGACAGACACTGGACAGACAGACAGACACTGGACAGACAGACATACACTGGACAGACAGACAGACAGACACTGGACAGACAGACAGACACTGGACAGACAGACAGACACTGGACAGACAGACAGACACTGGACAGACAGACAGACACTGGACAGACAGACAGTTACACTGGAGAGAGAGACAGACATACACTGGACAGACAGACAGACTCACAGTCTGTCTAGTGCTTGCATGTAAACATGTGTGTGTGTGTGTGTGTGTGTGTGTGTGTACATATGTGTGTGTACATCTGTGTGTGTGCTCACATGTTAACACGTGTGTGTGTGTGGTTCCAGAGCCGGTGCTGATGTCTCTGAAGGCAGGGTACAGGAGGCCAGGCCAGGTGGCCTTCAAGGCCCCCGTGAAGGAGAGGAGAGGGCCGGAGAACAGCCTGGATCTACTGGAGATGGCTCCACCCAAAACAGAGACCGAGGTGAACATGGCACAGGAGTGTGTGTGTGTGTGTGTGTGTGCGTGTGTGTGTGTGTGTGTGTGTGTGTGTGGTGTCCAGTACTCACCTGTCCCTGTTGTCGTCCAGCTCCTGCGCATGTTCTTCCGACAGCAGGATGAGATCAAGAGGCTGAGAGAGGAGCTGCTTCAGAGAGATGCCACCATCCAGCAGCTTGAACTGCAGCTCAACAACCTGAGGAACAGCAGCTCATGACCTCTGACCCCCTCCCCTCTGACCTTCTGCCCTCTCAGGAAGACCCTCCACCCTCCCCCTCCCCTCCCACAGAGCTGTGAATGCTGCCAAACACCCCCCCCCTCCCCCATATCCCACCCCAGCACACAGCCCTGGCCATTCCTCATGGTCCTTCTAGAGATCTGTTCCCCTGCAGATCTGCCCCTATGAGTCCACGCTAAGTCCCATGTAGGACATGTATCTGTGGGTACCCTGACAGTCTAGCTAGACAGGGAAGCTTCTGGCTAGAAAGAAAGACCGTTAGATGCAATAACTCCTAAATAAATTCAAGTACTTAGATGTCATTTTCAGTGCAGCTTATTAAGTAACATACCAGGTTGGCTGCAGGAGTATTGCAGCGTTTAAAGGGACGACAATGCTCTGCTCCAGCTGTGATGTGAAGCAGAGGTGATATCATGATGTGATGATGTGATACCAAGCCTATAACCCACTGTGGTACGATTCCTTCCATACATGCAGTTGGTTTTCATGTCTCGTTAAATGATCCTTACTTCAGCGCTTTATTGTCATATGAAAGACATCAGTTTCCAAAGCCGTATAAGTAACAGCTTGGCTGGTCGTGGCTTGACCTGACATTACCAGAGTGAAGGGAACATTCTGAGAAGGTCTGGACTCCTGAAGTCTGAGTCTATCAGAGATGCCAAGGACACCTCGAACCACTGTGTTTAAACCTGTTCATAAAAGTTACAGTACAGTTTAGAAAACTCCAAAGCATTCAAGGTCAGAGCTGGGTAAAACATTGAATTCTGGAAAAGACGGTAACAAGATTATCTTATCATTTGAAAAGATGTTTGTTATGTTGAAGAGGGAGTTGTGTGTTATGTTGAGGAGGGAGTTGTGTGTTATGTTGAGGAGGGAGTTGTGTATGTGTAGTTTGGAGGATGTGTGAATGAAGGCTTTAGGAAGACAATGAACAAATGCTAATCTCATCTAAACGAATGTGTTATATTCATGCTATTTACTGGAGCATGAATCTGCATCAGCCTGCAGCTGTTCCATGGTATGGTGTTTAACCCACTTCAACCAATCAGTCTTCACGTTGGTTTTAGACAGCAAAGAAGAAAAAAATGATTTAGGTTGATGAACTAGTCCCATCATCTGGTGACTTTAATTATAACTCCTGGAGCGTGAGTATTAGTTGTTATTTTAATAAAACGTTTAACCATACAAACACTATGTATACCTGTTACTGTTTATAAATGGTGTGGAAGTAGGCCTTTTTATCAAAGAAATATTAAGACTGCCCCCAGACTGCCTACAGACTGCCCCAGACTGCCTCCAGACTGCCCCAAGACTGCCTTCGATATCCTGAGAGTTTAGGAATAACAAGTACCAAGGTCAGAAACCACACCTCTTTATGATCTTCTGCCACCAGGGGGAGCTCCATATCTCACAGTGTTATAGCTCTTCACTTGCAGTAATTACATTGGTTAAAAAGAGGTGATGGTGTAATAGACAGCAGCTGTTCTCATTTCTAAACCTGGTTAAGGATTTGATGTTTACTTGTATGTATGAAGTAATACCAAACCATCTCCCCATCTTGATCCAGGAAAATCAATAAATTACAAATAAAAATAAGAACATTTAATTTTGGGGGGAAACAGAAAAAGAACACAATCACAAACAGCAGAGAACTAAAATGTTTGGCATCAAGTAAACACAAGGAGAGCCAGAGGAGGTGGGACAGGTCATGTGACCACATGGAGCACCAGTCAGGAAGTTTAAGTTTGCATTTGGGCGCTTTGGTGCAACAAGATCTGACAGTGACTTGGTGAGAACCTTTCCACAACATAGCTGAAATACTGACAACATACACCAAGGAATAGCATTACACTGTCTTCATTTGACAATATTTAATTTATTGATTACAACCGGGAAATATAAGAAATGTCCACCATTATCAAACTAGCATAGAAAAGGTTTTGGTCACTATTTACAAAAATCCACAGACTTCTCAAGAAAGGGTAAGAATGAATCTTGTGATGATGGAGGACATTCATTATAAATCTACATGAGAGGAATTCAGTATATTAGGATTGTCAGCATCTCTGACAAGACCTGGCGCTGCTGGCTTCATTAACAGAGGATAGAGAACACAGACAGGTATGTATGGCATTCAGTCCAAGGGGGGGGGGGGTGATATGGGTCCATCCTAGTGATACAGACACTGCCAACAGTATGTGCACATGTTTAGGCATCACTAGCACAGTGGGACAAACATGGACGCTCTGGTTAGCAAACACACCAGCTCAGTCTTCCTAGATGGCTTGACAAGAGGGATTAAATTAAATTCCAATAACATAAAAAATATTGTAATTCCCAACTAAACCCCATGGTTAACATTTCCCTCTCCCACCCATTATAACTGCTTAAAAACCAACAGGGAGATGTATGCTTACAACAATACGAGGGGGGGAGGGAGGGGGAGACAGGGAAGGAACATGAGGAGAGGAACACGGGTAAGGAACATGAGGAGGGGAACACGGGTAAGGAACATGAGGAGAGGAACACAGGTAAGGAACATGAGGAGAGGAACATGGCGGCTTTAGTCGTCATCATCATCATCGTCATCATCGTCATCTTCTCCTTCATCATCTGCTTCTCTTTTCCTTTTTTGTCCCCGATCCTCATCTGTGTAGAAACAGGTGTGTTGGGTCAGTGAAACAGGCGTGTTGGGTCAGTGAAACAGGCGTGTTGGGTCAGTGAAACAGGCGTGTTAAAGAGTCATGTTGGGTCAGTGTGAGAGAAACATCTCCCTTGACATGTATTTATCAGATCATTTCTTCTCATTCTTTCCTACTTACCATCATCTTCCAACTCCTCCTCTTCCTCCTGAAGCAAGACACATTCAAAGAATTATAATTTGTCAAACATTTGTACATACAGACAGTTTTGAAATGTTGCAAGTCTGAACATCTAAATGCGTTGTGACAGTCCCAGCCTGGTGAACCAGACCATGCTGAAGGGGGACATTCAGGGCAGGGCTCTAACATGGCCGTCTAGATGGGGACATTCTCACCTCTCCACTCAAATCATCTTCGTCTCCTCCCTCCTCATCCTCTTCCTCCTCTACCTCCTCATCATCTTCATCCTCGTCTCCAGGGGCAGCATCTTCATCGTAGTCTTCCTCCTCTACCCCTTCACAGGAATTAGAGAACATTTAAATACTCAGCGGATGTGTGGGGGAGCCCTCACCACTAAGCTGCTGACCCTCAGCCTGGCTGCTGACCCTCAGCCTGGCTGCTGACCCTCAGCCTGGCTGCTGACCCTCAGCGTGGCTGCTGACCCTCAGCCTGGCTGCTGACCCTCAGCGTGGCTGCTGACCCTCAGCCTGGCTGCTGACCCTCAGCGTGGCTGCTGACCCTCAGCCTGGCTGCTGACCCTCAGCCTGGCTGCTGACCCTCAGCCTGGCTGCTGACCCTCAGCCTGGCTGCTGACCCTCAGCCTGGCTGCTGACCCTCAGCGTGGCTGCTGACCCTCAGCCTGGCTGCTGACCCTCAGCCTGGCTGCTAAAGAAACTGCTCCATTCACCAAAAGGTGGGGAACAGGCTTTTAGCAAACACTCACAGGAAGAACTTAAAAAAACGGTTTAAAATGCAGCAACAGCGATCTGATCGTACCGTCCTCTTCCTCATCTTCGTCGTCGTCCAGGCCAGTGTATCCCTCTGCGTCTGAGTCTGGAGCCTCCTTGTCATCCTTGTCGTAGCCGTCCAGGTACGTCAGCTGAGGCAGCAGCGTGAACACGCTGTCTCGATACTCCCCCAGGTTGGTCACCTCACAGTTGAACAAGTCTAAACTCTTCAGGCTTTCTAGTTTTTTCTAAGAGGTGGAACAGAGATATGGGTGACAGGTGAATGTACAGGTGAGTGTACAGGTGAGTGGACAGGTGAGTGTACAGGTGAGTGGACAGGTGAGTGGACAGGTGAGTGGACAGGTGAGTGTACAGGTGAGTGTACAGGTGAGTGTACAGGTGAGTGGACAGGTGAGTGGACAGGTGAGTGTACAGGTGAGTGGACAGGTGAGTGTACAGGTGAGTGTACAGGTGAGTGTACAGGTGAGTGGACAGGTGAGTGGACAGGTGAGTGGACAGTGCTAGATCCCAGCTTCTCTTCAGCAGGTGCACAGGGCTTGACTCACCAGAGGTTCTATGGTGCTGAGGTCTTTGATTTTGTTTCCGCTGAGGTTCAGGTGTGTGAGGTTCGGACATCTCTCCGCCAGGACTTCCAGACCACCAGAGATCCTGTTATCACTGAGCTCCAGCTGAAACAGCCACCAGGAGCATGTTTAGTATGTGCCAGGTAAGATGATTTCAGTACTGTTTTGTAAGTCACTTCAAGTAAACTTACCTTTTTTAATTTCTTTAGTTTGGGCAGGTTTGCAACTGACGTTAAGCCAACATTGATTGTACTTAAGAATTCCAATTCTTCAAATTCATCTGTGAGACCCTCGATTTTTCCTTCATTTGAGCGGCAGTTATCAAGAACAAGTTCTTTCACCTGGAAGAGGGAATTTTATCATTAAATAAGTAAACATGTTAACCTCTTTGAATGGGGTGAAATTCAGTTAAAACAGCCGCTGTCCACTAGTCGGCTAAAGCTGCCTTGTAAATTACTGCAGAATATAGAAATACATATTTTATGTATTTATAAAAAAATACAAAAGTGTACATGAGTATGCTTTATAGAAAAGTAGATTTAATAGTTTGAATTAGTCGCTATATCATAAATATTCGTATCATAAATTCTGGACAGCAGAACACTGCAGGATATCGTGTCTTTAATAAAAACAGGAAGAAATATCTGAACCTCATGAACGATGTGTTGGTAAAATGGCCGAACGCGTTTAAATAGAGGAATCTGCATGTAAAGACTCATTAGGAATAACTTATAAACAGAATAATGTGATTTAGGGGATCAGATCGTGTGTGTGTGTGTGTGTGTGTGTGTGTGTGTGTGTGTGTGTGTGTGTGTGTGTGTGTGTGTGTGTGTCCATGTTAGTGTCGGACATCATGCATCTCCTAAGCATGTTCACATTAATCACAATCACTGATCTAACATGTTTTAAACTGTGTCAGATTCATACTGGTTCTGATTTAAAGTCATATTTAACCTCCTGATCTTTTATTAATCATTAGTTCTTGTTGTTCTCCGGGCTGCTAACTGCTAAAATGGCGACTGAAAGCTAAGTTAACACAGCAGCAGGTTTAGAAATGAACACGAAGCATTTCTGTTTAAAGGATTTTGACCAAAACGAAATAAATCCGGTGTATAAAATGTGACGCAGAGCGATGTTTTATACAGATTTGGTGTTTAAATGAACTAAGAACCTGGAGCAGTTTGGTGTTAAGATCCGAGTGGGGGACGGTGTTTTACTATGAGAACAGACGAGAGACAGGCGAGCAGACACACACACACACACACACACACACACACACACACACACACACACACACACACACACACAGACAGACAGACAGACACACACAGAGACAGACACATAGACAGGGTCTGATCAATTTGCCTTCAGTTCTGCACAGCTCTTATTTATTCTTCCTCATATTAGTGTGTTTGAGGTCTGTTACTCTACATTATCTGTGTCGTAGTTTAGCTGTTTCCTCTATCGGGACTGATGAAGCTGACTTGATGCAGAGATCCAGACCCCCTTAACACCCCAGCCCTCAACACGTCTCAAGTCCTTTACTACACTAATGTTCCCCAATATCATATTCAATGGAAACATAAATCAGCTGTAAATCTGCTGGTAGGGTTAGTGAAGTCTTCCTACTAGAGACACGGAGTGATGTTGACTATGGGAGGGCCTCTGTTCGTATGAACCACAAAGGAAAAAAATACTTTACAAACTACTTAAAACAACCTCTTCAGTAGGAGAGCCTAGATATGACTTCTGCATAATAACTGAAAACTCATGCGAATAACAGTTTAACTGCAAATAATAACGTTAGCATGGGAATAATCTCCCACTAAAAGTATCAAGGAGATCATTTAAAAAAACTGATATGAACAAACCTTATTTCACCATGAAGATGGACTACAGTGTCACTACACCAGATAAAGACCAGTCAGACCCTCATATGTGACCCGATTCACGAATTGAATAATGTTATTTCTAGTGAGTCTCCAGTTTATTAAAAGGGCGCGATCATGATTTAACGGAACAGTCAAACCTGATGTTTACAGACAAGTTTCACTCCCATCACATCACCCTGGTGATGACTTCTACACACTGACTTTAAAAGCTTTTCACAAGTTGCTTTTCTAAAAACCTTGCAAGTCTACACGACACGATGGTTTAATTAGGAGTTCAATAAGTCAAATAGAGTCCATACGAGCCCAAATGTTGTGAGAATGAAAGAGAGAAAGCTTCAAACCAGACATGCATTAATGTGACTTGCAGCCTAGGATTCAGAAATACATGATGTATATATATATATATGAGGATGTTCTTACGTCTGAGGGTGTTCGGTTCCGCAGCTCTAGAAGAATTCTTTTTTTCATGTCCATTTTTAATCCTAACAAGCTATTCCAATTCATAAACCCCAGAACAGAGGAACATGTAGAGAACAGTGGAACATTACCAGTGGAACCACACAGCTGCTGCCTGAACCAACATTCACTCTAACATGATCAGTAAGAGGGCGGGGTTAGGAAGTTACTGTCGTCACTATAAACCAATCAGAACCTTCATAGCTGCTACACCAAGGTTTTTGAACGCCCATCCTTCATTTTGAGCCAATCACAGAACAAGGCGGGGTTTAGTGCTCGTATGGTTGAAGAAGTGTAATAAAGATCTGCTACTATGTAACAGTGCTGTTGAAGTTATTTCACAGTTCACTAATGTTACTCTCTTCATACTTATATTAAAAGGTGTCATATGAAATGTACTGAGTATACAGTCCCAAAAAAATGGAAGGTGATAAAGTACAACATGCCTTCTCGTACTGTAACATTCAGCTCAGGGCAAATACTTCACTGAAGCGTCTCTTTACCTTTTAAATGTAACCATAAATACTTATTCTGCATTTAAATACATTTCACCTGCAAACTTTTAAGGTGAATGTTTCAGATGTTTGGCTACAACATTACAATCTGAGCCCACCTATCCTTGATACATTATATTTATGTTATAGACATGTTGTTATGAAGCCTATTGTCCCATATTCAAGGGTCATGCCTACTGTGGAAATGGAGGGGAGGGATTATCACCAACAGACAAGTTTGCTACAGATCCACTTATACACAGATCCACTAATACACAACACCGCTAAGATCAACAACATATTTGGACATTGCAACACATTCACCTCCCATGAAAAGAGATTGACAAGACCCTCCACAAACAGAGAAAAGATATTGACAAGACTCTCCACAGAGAAAAGAGATTGACAAGACCCTCCACAAACAGAGAAAAGAGATTGACAAGACTCTCCACAAACAGAGAAAAGAGATTGACGAGACTCTCCACAGAGAGAAGAGATTGACAAGACTCTCCACAAACAGAGAAAAGAGATTGACAAGACTATCCACAAACAGAGAAACGAGATTGACAACTCTCCACAAACAGAGAACAGAGATTGACAAGACTCTCCACAAACAGAGAAAAGAGATTGACAAGACCCTCCACAAACAGAAAATAGATTGAAAAGACCCTTCACAAACAGAGAAAAGAGATTGACAAGACCCTCCACAAACAGAAAAGAGATTGACAAGACCCTTCACAAACAGAAACGAGATTGACAAGATCATGCACAAACTACCAGCCTTATTTCCCAGATCCTCCCCTCTCACTTTAGGACCAATGGAAACACTACAGGCAATCTACTGCATTCCAACCAGGCCAAAGAAAAATGTCATCTGACCTTTCCAAATCGCCATTTTGTCAGCAGAATTCACGATGTCTTGAAATAAAGATAAACAGAAATTATAGCTTTGAAATGTGAAGTATATGAATCGATATTACCCATTATTCTGGACTTTAAACAGCGCGGACACTGAGCAGCAGCTGCGGTATTAAAGTGTCAGATGGCTTAAAAACCCTCCGAATGTCATGAAACCGCTCGTTTGATTATCATAACATGTATGGAATATTATCAATACGTAAGAGCCATATAGCAGCGAAATACCGTGTGCGGCTGCCGTAGTGAACCGTTTCCAGCCGGCAGGTTTTATTATGAGCCAGTGTCTCCTGGAGCAGGGAGCAGCTCTCTGCCCAGCCTGGTGCTTCATGGTGTCTTTTCAGCTGGTTTAACCCCACTGCACCACTGTGTCCACAGGAGTGTGCAGTGTGGTGTGTATGTGTGTGTGTGGTGTGTATGTGTGTGTGTGGTGTGTATGTGTGTGTGTGGTGTGCCCAGGGCCCGTCCAGCACCTGCACACGGGTCTGAACACACATCTGTACGCATCTGATCATGGTCATGATGGTGATAATAACACTGTTCAGCCATGCTTGTGTTGTTGTTGGTTCAGTGGCTACTGGCTGTCAAACAACAGCAAGTCAACAAATCGAATTTCCTCCAACTAAACCCCTGAAACCTACAGAAATAGTTTCCCCTCTTTCAAAGTCACTGGACTAAATTATGCAGTGAATACTGATCCTACAGGATGCACTTCAGTGTGGAGGACATACAGGCTGTCCACATCATACACAGCAGTCTGCCTGTATACCCTGTCCATTAGAATGGGACATGCTTTATACCAATCATGGTATTTTCTATTTTTCTTCTTCATTATTTGACTTACGACGGTACGAACAATGTGCAAAGAGCTATTTTACAGTTGAAATATTGCCATCTAGTGTCTAACCGTGTGATCAGTGCCTAACAGTGCCTGACATCACATTCCCCAATCTACACAAAGTATTGGAAACAATCATTGTTGAATTTAAGTTAGCCAACATTCATAGTCAATTCTCAGTCCAGTTTTATTTATTTTCACTGAACCAACATTATAAGATGAGGATAAGAGGGATAATAGTGAATACATGGTCAAGCCATAACAAGTATAGGTTTGTTTTCAGCAGGGTAATCTTGCATCTCTTCCTGTTGCTGGGCCTGAATAGACGGTGTGGGGGTCTATGGTAGTGAAGCAGCTCAGCAGGACATCGTGTCAGACACAGCTGTTACCTGTCTGTTCACAGCCTGCTGCCTCTAAACCCAGGCTGCCTCTACTACAACACACAGCCTGCTGCCTCTACTACAACACGCAGCCTGCTGCCTCTACTACAACACGCAGCCTGCTGCCTCTACTACAACACACAGCCTGCTGCCTCTACTACAACACACAGCCTGCTGCCTCTACAACACACAGCCTGCTGCCTCTACAACACGCAGCCTGCTGCCTCTACAACACACAGCCTGCTGCCTCTACAACACACAGCCTGCTGCCTCTACAACAACACGCAGCCTGCTGCCTCCACTGCATCCAGCCTGCTGCCTCCACTGCATCCAGCCTGCTGCCTCCACTGCATCCAGCCTGCTGCCTCCACTACATCCAGCCTGCTGCCTCCACTACATCCAGCCTGCTGCCTCCACTGCATCCAGCCTGCTGCCTCCACTGCATCCAGCCTGCTGCCTCCACCGCATCCAGCCTGCTGCCTCCACCGCATCCAGCCTGCTGCCTCCACCGCATCCAGCCTGCTGCCTCCACCGCATCCAGCCTGCTGCCTCCACTGCATCCAGCCTGCTGCCTCCACTGCATCCAGCCTGCTGCCTTCATTGCATCCAGCCTGCTGCCTCCACTGCATCCAGCCTGCTGCCTCCACCACATCCAGCCTGCTGCCTCTAAACCCAGGCTGCCTTCTCTACAACACCCAGCCTGATAGATGAGCTGTGGAGGTGAGGAGGTGAGGAGGTGAGCTGAACCTGGTGAGGAGGTGAGGAGGTGAGCTGAACCTGGTGAGGAGGTGAGCTGTACCTGGTGAGGAGGTGAGCTGTACCTGGTGAGGAGGTGAGCTGTACCTGGTGAGGACACCACACATGCTGGAGGAGCTGGAAGGTGTTGATCCTAACAGGGACCCCTCATTGTGGACTGGATACACCACAGAAGGTAAGCTTGGGCATGTGGTTTACTTGAATAATGCTAAACAGAACCTCTCAAACGTGTTGCATTTTATAAAACCTGCATCATAAACATTTAGACTGATGCTTGATCCATTCATTAATTCTATATCTTGGAAAAGAGCATATAAGGTAACTGTGAGAGTTTATATATATACATATATTGAATCAAAAGGAATATCTAAGCAAATAGTTCTCATTTTGCTTCTCTGCTGCTAACGTCTCCATGGCAACGTCTGGCAATGCTGGGTTCTATCTATAGACTAAATCTGTCTCACATCAGTTCATCTTTACCAACTCCTCTGTGTTTTAATGGCATAAACAACGTATGTCTGACTGCCAGATACATACAGATGTGGTGTCACATTTCCAGCAGAAAATGTGTAAAGTTTTTATCAAGAGTGTCTTTTTATAGATCCACTCTTATAAGGGAATGCAGTGATTATTCAGGCAAAAACCTCTAAATGGATGGCTGCAACACTAACTATAGTACCTCTAGTACAGAAAAATAAATAACAAAGTTAAGCTATGATGGTTGTGTTACTGAGTTGAAACAATGTGTGTGTGTTCTTCCTGTACGGCAGCAGCATGAGTCTGGATGATGATGCCCGCTGGTTAGAGTGGGTCACCAAGCAGTTTGAAAGCATCGCTGGAGACGACAAAGAGATCGACCTGGACGAGTTTAAAACTGCTCTCAAAGTCAAGGAGGTGAGAGAGAGAGGCGTGTCCTTACCACCCTGTAAGGAGGAACAGGGTGGAGAAATGGTGTTTCTGTTGAAAAAAGTAAATAGTAAAGATCTGATCTGTGTTGGAGTGTGAGAGTTGGTCCTGATCTCTACTGTCACAGTCTTTCTTTGCAGAAAGGTTCTTCGCTCTGTTCGATGCTGATGGAAGTGGCTCCATCAGCCTGGATGAGCTGCTCAAGGCTCTGGACCTGCTGATCCACGGCAGCGAGACTGACAAGCTCAAGTTCCTGTTCCAGGTGTACGACGTTGATGGTACGCCTGGCCCCACACACAGCACCCACACACAGCACCCATACACAGCACCCACACACAGCACCCACACACAGCACCCACACACAGCATCCACACACAGCACCCACACACAGCACCCACACACAGCACCCATACACAGCACCCACACACAGCACCCACACACAGCACCCACACACAGCACCCAGACACAGCACCCACACACAGCACCCAGACACAGCACCCACACACAGCACCCACAAACAGCACTCAGACACACAGCATCCCTATTGCTTAACACTAAAGGCGAGAGGTTTTAGATTTAGAATATCTTCCCCTTTTTCATGCATGAAAACCCCCCTGTTCTATGTTTTTGACACCTGCTGTGACATTGTGTACCAGAGGTCTATTGATGTCTGTGGTGAACTGTGACCTCTAGGCAGCGGCTCCATAGACCCTGACGAGCTTCGGACGGTGCTGAAGTCATGCCTGCGCGAGAGCGCCATCTCCCTGCCAGAGGAGAAGCTGGACGACCTGACGTTGGCTCTGTTCGAGTCAGCTGACAAGGACAACAGCGGCTCCATCACCTTCGAGGAGCTGAAGGCAGAGCTGGAGACCTTCCCAGAAGTCATGGAGAACCTCACCATCAGGTGAGAACATGGAGAACCTCACCATGAGGTTAGAACATGTAGAACCTCACCATGAGGTGAGAACACGGAGAACCTCACCATGTGGTTAGAACACGGAGAACCTCACCATGAGGTTAGAACACGGAGAACCTCACCATGAGGTTAGAACACGGAGAACCTCACCATGAGGTGAGAGCCTGATCATCTGTCTCCTCCCCTCAGTGCTGCTAACTGGCTGAAGCCACCAGAGCAGGAACAGAAAAAGAGGAAGACACCGCGGTATCTGACTCCAGCCTACTGGCAGAACAACAGCCGCAAGCTGCTCTTCCTGTGTGGCTACTCCTGCCTCAACCTCCTGCTCTTCATGGTGGCCATGCTGCAGAACAGCCATGGAGGACCCTGGTACATGGTGGCCAAGGGCTGTGGCCAGTGCCTCAACTTCAACTGCACCTTCGTCATGGTGAGATGAGGGGGTGGGGGGGGTGGGGGGGTGGGGGGGGGGGGGTGGGGGTGTGGGCAGGGAGGTGGGGGTAGAGGTGTCACAGCATGCTGGTCTAAATCCTAAACAAAAGCTATTCAGCCTGCAGCTCCTCTATCTCCTCTATCTGTGCTATGATGTTGATTATCACCTCCTGACATTTCTTATAGGAGTGATACTGTGATCCTATTTCCCTGCCCTTCATTCTTGTTGCGGTCCTATTGTGGTGTTCAACTGGACTGTATCAGACGGTTCAGTCCTCTTTAGATGTTCAACTGGACTGTATCAGATACCTTCACCTTATATACCTGGAATCAATACTTAGGTTTAGTCTTGAACTTGTACCTGAAGATTAACTTCTTTGACTTGGTACTTTAACTGCAGTTGGGTTCGGTTCCACCCCCCCCTCCGCCCCCCGTTTTTTCCCTTCAGTTCTTTACTTGTGTGTCTCTGTGATCCTGTATGATTCATGTGTGTGTGTGCGTCTGTGTGCGTCTGTGTGCGTCTGTGTGTGTTTGTGTGCAGGTGCTCATGCTGCGTCGCTGTATGACCTGGCTGAGGGCCACCTGGGTGGTGAGAGTTCTCCCTCTGGACCAGAACATTCTGCTGCACCAGATGGTCGGCTATGCAATCCTGGCCTTTACCCTGGTTCACACCCTCGCTCACACCATGAACTTCAGTAAGGCTTCACCCTCGCTTCAAACACTCACTAACTCACCACAGACAATATGGAGAAATGTGGTCATAAGACAAGATGCAGTAAAGAACTGCTTTTTTATTCTGTAGGAAAATACATTTACATGTAGGGCATCATAAAGCTGTCAAAACAGTTAACTGACCCTCTCGCTTATTTTAATTATTTACATCTCTCCTGTCCTCCTCCTCCTGTCCTCCTCCTTCTGTCCTCCTCCTCCTGTCCTCCAACTCTCCTCCTCCTCCTCTCCTCCTCCTCCTCTCCTCCTCCTCCTCTCCTCCTCCTCCTCCCCTTCTCCTCTTCCTCCTCCTCCTCCTCTCCTCCTCCTCCTCTGCTCCTCCTGTCCTCCTCCTCCTGTCCTCCAACTCTCCTCCTCCTCCTCTCCTGCTCCTCCTCTCCTCCTCCTCCTCCCCTTCTCCTCTTCCTCCTCCTCCTCCTCTCCTCCTCCTCCTCTGCTCCTCCTCCTCCTCCTCCTCCTCCTCTCCTCCTCCTCTCCCCTGTCCTGTGCCAGTCAGTCTGTCCCACAGCAGTAGTTTCAGCCTGTGGGAGTACCTGCTGACCACGCGTCCAGGGATAGGCTGGGTCCACGGCACAGCGTCCCTGACCGGCCTGGTGCTCCAGGGCTTCATCTGCCTCATGGTGTTCTGCTCCAGCCCCTTCGTACGGCGCAGTGGACATTTTGAAGTAGGTGTGAGAGGAAATGGAACCAGGAGGAACTGGTTCTGATAGAACCTCTGGGGTTCGATGAGTTCAAATATCAAAAGTTGTAGCATCACATAGTTTGTTCAAGCTAACTTCAAAACATGTATTATGTGTCTATAAGCTGCACAAGTGTTTTTACTGCATATTATCACTACTGAAATGACTTAGTTATGTTTATAGTTATGGGGATAAATCATGTTGTTCCCAGACTAGGGGGGCCGTGTGTCCCCCTGTTCCCCTTTTGATCTCCATGGATTCAGGCATGGCTGCTCTTCCTTCAGGTGTTCTACTGGTCTCACCTGTCCTATGTGTGGGTTTGGACTCTGCTGGTCATCCACTGTGCCAACTTCTGGAAGTGGTTTGTGGTTCCGGGCGTGGCCTTCCTGCTGGAGAAGCTGGTGGGCGTGGCTGTGTCTCACATGGCCGGCCTCTACATCATAGAGGTCAACCTGCTGCCCTCTAAGGTGACCTGGAATCTGACCCTGACACACTCAGTTACACTTCATCATTTATTTATCAATATTTAAAAGATTTTCTTTTGAATTTATTAAGAGTTTTTTTTATGGTGCTAACCAGGTTCTGTTTAGAGTGTTTTGGTTTAGATTCTGAATGTTTAATGGTCACATGGTTGTGTTGTGCAGGTGACTCATCTGGTGATCAAACGGCCTCAGTTCTTCCACTTCAAGCCGGGAGATTATGTTTACATCAACATCCCAGACATCGCCAAGTACGAGTGGCATCCTTTCACCATCAGCAGCGCTCCGGAACAGTCAGGTACTGGACCTGGAACAGAGGATGTGTTCACATCACCCACAGATTCAGCTCACACATCTCAGGGTCTGATCCCTTGGAGACCCCCTCACCCCTTTGGTGTCCCCTTGATCCCTGTGTCTCCCTGTGTTCCTCCCTGTGTTCCTCCCTGTGTCTCCCTGTGTTCCTCCCTGTGTTCCTCCCTGTGTCTCCCTGTGTCTCCCTGTGTTCCTTCCTGTGTTCCTCCCTTTGTCTCCCTGTGTCTCCCTGTGTTCCTCCCTGTGTTCCCCTCTGTGTCTCCCTGTGTTCCTCCCTGTGTTCCTCCCTGTGTTCCCCCTGTGTTCCCCCCTGTGTTCCTCCCTGTGTTCCTCCCTTTGTCTCCCTGTGTCTCCCTGTGTTCCTCCCTGTGTTCCTCCCTGTGTCTCCCTGTGTTCCCCCCTGTGTTCCCCCCTGTGTTCCTCCCTGTGTCCCTTCCTGTGTTCCTCCCTGTGTCTCCCTGAGTTCCTCCCTGTGTCTCCCTGTGTTCCTCCCTGTGTTCCCCCCTGTGTTCCTCCCTGTGTTCCTCCCTGTGTCTCCCTGTGTTACTCCCTGTGTTCCTTCCTGTGTTCCTCCCTGTGTTCCTCCCTGTGTCCCCCTGTGTCTCCCTGTGTTCCTCCCTGTGTCCCCCTGTGTCTCCCTGTGTTCCTCCCTGTGTTCCCCCCTGTGTTCCCCCCTGTGTTCCCCCCTGTGTTCCTCCCTGTGTTCCTCCCTTTGTCTCCCTGTGTCTCCCTGTGTTCCCCCCTGTGTTCCCCCCTGTGTTCCCCCCTGTGTTCCTCCCTGTGTTCCTCCCTTTGTCTCCCTGTGTCTCCCTGTGTTCCTCCCTGTGTTCCTCCCTGTGTCTCCCTGTGTTCCCCCCTGTGTTCCTCCCTGTGTCCTGTGGAGGGAGTTTTCTGAGAATCAATCCGCTCGACTAAAGTTGGGTGAAGTAACATGTTAATGTTTATTACAAGTAGCAAAACAGGAAAACGTATGAGGATTATTGAAGCAACGTTACACACATGTTCACACACAATGCACAAACACATGAAAGTTACACAAAGACAATACCATACGGTTCCAGCTAGCATTCTAGCATGGAACCCTGGTCTACATCTCCAAAACCTTGGAGAGGTCCAGGGACCACCAGCACTACGCAGCTGATCGCCCTGAACCCCCCAACATACTTTCAACAGACCATTTTATAGTCCCAGAAGTCATTGGTCTATCACAGACATGCAGTCTGTCCCATGACTGTTCTCTGATTGGTTAAATCTCCAAAGACAATACAGTAAGTTGAATCCACATTATCTCCAGACTTCACATCTCCAATGTAAATGCTTCAAGAGGTATCTGCCCAAAATGCTGTATTGTCTGGTTGGTAGGAAGGATCACAACCCCCATCCTGACAAAAGCAACATTTACATTATTCAATCAGCAGAGCTTCACAAAAGAGCATCGTCACTCATCAGAGCAAATGGCTCTTAAAGAATGCAGGCAACCTCCTGTTCAAGAAATGTTAATTGTACAAACATTGGTCAAACATTTTCACGACAGTTCCTTCCTGTGTTCCTCCCTGTGTCTCCCTGAGTTCCTCCCTGTGTCTCCCTGTGTTCCTCCCTGTGTTCCCCCCTGTGTTCCTCCCTGTGTTCCTCCCTGTGTCTCCCTGTGTTACTCCCTGTGTTCCTTCCTGTGTTCCTCCCTGTGTTCCTCCCTGTGTCCCCCTGTGTCTCCCTGTGTTCCTCCCTGTGTCCCCCTGTGTCTCCCTGTGTTCCTCCCTGTGTCTCCCTGTGTTCCCCCCTGTGTTCCCCCCTGTGTTCCTCCCTGTGTCCCTTCCTGTGTTCCTCCCTGTGTCTCCCTGTGTTCCTCCCTGTGTTCCCCCCTGTGTTCCTCCCTGTGTTCCTCCCTTTGTCCCCCTGTGTCTCCCTGTGTTCCCCCCTGTGTTCCCCCCTGTGTTCCCCCCTGTGTCTCCCTGTGTCTTCTGAAAGCAGCTGAACCTCATGTTTCTCCTCAGATACTCTCTGGCTTCATATTCGCTCCATGGGCCAGTGGACCAACAGGCTGTTTGAATACTTCAGACAGCCAGATAGTGAAGTCATCAGCTCCAAGAGACTCAGCTCCAGTCTGAAGAACAGACAGCAACAGAGGAGGGCCCAGGTTCAACACACACTCACACACACACACACACACACACACACACACACACACACACACACATACACACATATACACACTCACACTGAATATTCTTCCAGGAAGAGCTGTTCAAATCAGCATGCTGGAACGGAACTGTGGCTTCCAGTGAAGATGATGCCATAGAACTGACCATGTATCGCTCTAACGGGGCCAAAACTGCACCAGGACCAGGACCAGGTCCAGACCAAGGGCCAGACCAAGGGCCAGACCAAGGGCCAGACCAAGAGCCAGAGCCCAATCTGGACCAGCTGGGTGTGGTTGAAAGAGGGGAAGGTGCCCCAAATAGAGAGGTGGGGTCTGGGTTTCAAAGCACAAGCTTTGACCTCTTGGAAGAAAATGTTTGTTGTTGTGTTGATGAGGAACATGATCATTCTGGTTCTCCTCTCAACCTCCAGGCCTCTGCCAAGATGACTGACAACCACAGGTTCAGTAACATTAAGGTACGCTACAGTACACTTCAGGAAATAATGAACTATATCTGCAACAGATAAGTAATGTCTGTCTGGATATTGACCAGATGTGTGTGTGTGTGTGTCAGTGCTATCTGGATGGGCCGTATGGAACCCCCACCAGACAGATCTTTGCGTCAGAACATGCTGTCCTGATTGGAGCTGGTATTGGGATCACACCCTTCGCCTCCATCCTGCAGAGCATCATGTATCGGTAAAACATGTCAAGCCATGACATTGGTCTGAAATACTCCAGAACACTCTCAGTCCCACTCAGAACACATCACAGTGAAACAGAGGAGAGTTCTGGTACTGTGTCGTTAATAACAGCAGGATGTTAATATCTGATCATGCAGTACAGGTGTCTGTCTGTCCTGACCTGCTGCTGTCTGTCTGTCTGGCAGATATCGCATGAGGAAACAGAACTGTCCCAACTGCAGCTACTCCTGGTGTAAAAACATCAAGGACAACAACATGATGCTGAGGAAGGTACGGCCTTTCAGTCTGTCTGTTCTTATCCATACTACTGGACCACAGTGCTTTGACTGCAAGAAAGGCCTATAAAACACCAACAAATACAATGTTTTATTATTATCTTCTCTGTGGTCAGGAGCTGTGCTGGATGTCTGCTGAAGAGACAAATACTGTGTTGATTATTTGTGGACCTTTTGTATGTTTTGTTAAGGTTGACTTCATATGGATAAACCGTGACCAGAAGTGCTTTGAGTGGTTTGTTAGTCTGCTGACCAAACTGGAGATGGACCAGGCTGATGAAGAACCAGAGGGTGAGACTGTGGAGCATAGACACAGAGGAGAAGGAACACAGAGATATGACTGTGATGACTGTGGAGCATAGACACAGAGGAGAAGGAACACAGAGATATGACTGTGATGACTGTGGAGCATAGACACAGAGGAGAAGGAACACAGAGATATGACTGTGACAGTGATCATCTCAGAGATGTACACACCTCGCCTGTGCGTTTGTGCAAGTCTCCTGAGGTTGTGTTTGTGTTCAGGACGCTTCCTGGAGATGCACATGTACATGACTTCAGCCCTGAGCAAGAACGACATGAAAGCCATCGGCCTGCAGATGGCGCTAGACCTGCTGGCCAAGAAGGAGAAGAGGGACTCCATCACAGGCCTGCGGACACGCACCCAGCCTGGGAGACCTGAATGGGCCAAGGTGAGGGGGCCAGGGTGAGGGGGCCAGGGTGAGGGGGCCAGGGTGAGGGGGCCAAGGTGAGGGGGCCAGGGTGAGGGGGCCAGGGTGAGGGGGCCAAGGTGAGGGGGCCAGGGTGAGGGGGCCAGGGTGAGGGGGCCAGGGTGAGGGGGCCAAGGTGAGGGGGCCAGGGTGAGGGGGCCAAGGTGAGGGGGCCAGGGTGAGGGGGCCAGGGTGAGGGGGCCACGGTGAGGGGGCCAAGGTGAGGGGGCCAGGGTGAGGGGGCCACGGTGAGGGGGCCAGGGTGAGGGGGCCACGGTGAGGGGGCCACGGTGAGGGGCCAGGGTGAGGGGGCCAAGGTGAGGGGGCCAGGGTGAGGGGGCCAGGGTGAGGGGGCCACGGTGAGGGGGCCACGGTGAGGGGGCCAGGGTGAGGGGGCCAAGGTGAGGGGGCCACGGTGAGGGGGCCACGGTGAGGGGGCCACGGTGAGGGGGCCAAGGTGAGGGGGCCAGGGTGAGGGCCTTTTATGAGAGGTGTGTGTACGCACGGTTTATAAATGTGATTTCTTTGGTGCGTACACCTTTTTAGGCTTTTGAGTGTATTTACACTTTTAGTAAGAATCCTATACACAGTTTTCTGAATGAGACCCCTGAACATCAGACTGGCTGTTCTCAGCAGCTAAACCTGTTCCTGTGTTACACCTCAGGTGTTCCAGAAAGTGGCCGAAGAGAGGAAAGGCAAGGTGCACGTGTTCTACTGTGGTTCTCCAGCTCTGGCCAAAATCATCAAGGCCCAGTGTGAGAACTTTGGGTTCCACTTCTACAAGGAGAACTTCTGAGCTGCCACCTTGTCTGTCTCTGTCTTTCACAGACTCCCCCTTTGTGTTTTAAACTACAGTGGGTTCAGAACAGATCCGTATTGTAATGGTCGCTCTTTCTACATGTAGTCATTTAGCAGACGCCCTTATCCAGAGTGAAAACTAATGTGGTGTCTTCAAGCTCTTCAAACTGTACTATGCCAGAATATAGTGTGTGTGTGTGTGTGTTGGGGTGTTTGTGTGTGTGTGTGTATGTGTGGGAGGGTGTGTGTGTGTGTGTGTGTGGGTGTATGTGGGAGGGGGTGTGTGGGAGGGGGTGTGTGTGTGTGGGAGGGGGTGTTTATTAATGTTGTTTCAGAATGTATACATGTGTGCATAATGTTGGATATCTGCCTTCGAACTGCAATGCCTGGCTTTTTTTATGTCTGTTGGATCACAGTTTAACTCTTAACCACACAGGAACTAGACGTAAGCAGTTACTGCTCTTTGCTTATTGTAATTGCTGTTGTTGGAAATGGGTCTGATGTACATTTACAGTGATGTTTCTGTTCAAATGTTTGATGGTAGATTCTACAGTATTTGCATTTTGATGGGTTAGTTATTAGTAGGCTACCATAGATGTTATTACCCATCAACATGACTTTTAAACGATATACCTGTATATCTCTATAGCCTTGCGGTTTAATTACAAATATATACACTGTTAAACTTACAATTATTGATATTTAATTAATTTTGATTTCTGTGTGATGTTTTTAATAGATCAAATTGATATAAATAAATACAAATCATTGTCTAGCAGGCTGTTGTAAAAGAACATGTATTTTTGTAATAATACTTACCAGTACAAGTAGGCCTATGGCTAATCCCTATAGTCAATGTTCTCGACCTAACACTGTTTATTCTACAAGCCCAGCAAACGGGAAAGTCAGCTTTTCCTGCACATATCTAATTCTGCTTAATAATTTTCTATTTGACAGGTATTTGTTGTAGTTTAATACATTTAAAATAAAGCAGAAGTAAATATCTTATCATACAGCGTGTAGCCTGTCCAAGGGCCAGGTTAAGGTCAGAGGTCAGGGTTCATACAGAGCTGACCCTCCTGTGCTGAGGTCAGGGTTCATACAGAGCTGACCCTTCTGGGCTGCTGGAGGTCAGGGTTCATACAGAGCTGACCCTCCTGGGTTGCTGGAGGTCAGGGTTCATACAGAGCTGACCCTCCTGGGCTGCTGGAGGTCAAACATGATGTTCGTCTACTATATATCGCAATATCTGTACATCTGCACCGTTCACACACTGCTGACAAGGGTTCAATGTAATCCATTGAAACCACACAAACAGCAGGAGGGCAGCGTGAGTCTATCGACTTTTCGGTTTTCGATTGGTCTTTGAATCGGCTCTATCTGGGTTCTGTTGTTTTTCCTGTTGGGACCGTTTCCTGATCTGAAGCTAGCAGGTTAGCAGGTTAGCTCAGTACTGCTATCAGAACGAGCTGCAGGCATCACGGAATACATTTATATGTTATTTTACAGATAATATGAATGTTAAAATTGGTCATGACCTTAGATTGTTAATAGTTATTAATATTAATCAATCCGTTGTAGGAAGCGATTAACTTGTCGTAGCCGTCTATATTTTTGCTAACAAGCTAGCTGTCCAGCTAGCATCGAGGGTGATGATGTCAAATATCAAGAGAGACTCCAGATAGAGAGGTAGGAGAACTACTGACACACACACACACACACACACACACACTGACACACACACACTGACACACACACAGACACACACACACTGACACACACACAGACACACACTGACACACACACACTGACACACACACTGACACACACACAGACACATACACACTGACACACACACTGACACACAGACACACACTGACACACACACACACTGACACACACACTGACACACAGACACATACACACTGACACACAGACACACACACACTGACACACACACTGACACACACACTGACACACACACTGACACACTGACACACACAAACACACACTGACATACAGAAACACACACTGTCACACACACTGACACACACACTGACACACTCACACAGACACACACACAGACAGACCTATCAGACCTTCATCTATCTGATGTCAGTTTATTTCTGCTCTCTAGCTCGGTCGTTAGCCAGGTGCTACATCCGGGCTCAGAGGAGGCAGAGTCAGGGTAGTTAGCCAGTTAGCACTGCGCAAGTTAGCCTGTTAGCACTGTAGCCAGTTAGCAGTGTTAGCACTATGCTAGCTGCTGTCTGTATTGTTAGTTAGCCGTGTTAGCAGTGTTAGCACTGTGCTAGCTGCTGTCTGTATTGGCTGCTTACCAAGTTGAGCGGGATAACAAGGCTAAGCTAACGTTAGCTGCTGTTTCTGGTTTGGTTTAACCTTTCTTACTATGCCTACTTGCGAAAATACAGGAGTTTCCCTCCTTCTAGATCATCTAAATACACACATAGTGAGTTTAACTGGAGCTAAAGCTTTGATCTGGAGGATCTTTATCTATCTAATGTGACATGTAGCTTTAATATCAGACTGAAGGATAATGGAGCATTTATCTAACCAGCTCTCTGTTCTGTAACCTTGTTTATTTAACTAGTAATCCTGTTATTATCATGGAGCTTTTTAACCAGCGATGCATTCTTATCTATCAAATTATAAGATGATTTATAGTGTATATGTATAGTGTATATATCTATATGTGTTAACTAACCACAGGGAGACAACGTATCGTGTTGTTTGTGTTGCTAGATAGTATAAATGTAGAGCTACAACATAGATGGTTGTATTTCTCATGCTCTCGTGTTATCTATTCATTAGCTTGTCTTTAGGCTGCTTGGTCAACATATTGACACCTCATTTGGCTTCAGGTTGTTTGTTCGTGTTAAAACTGCACACGAATCCTAGCTTGACCATTATGTCAACGTTTCAAATGAGGTAGGTTATCATTGTTTTGAAGTGTACATTTTTTTAACCTGGTTATCTTCTTTTGATCAATATTCCTTTAGACTAGGCAGCTTTAACCCTGAAAGCACAGAACAGTACAGTTAATAATGTAACTGTAAAACAATAATGACCCCCCCCCCCCCTCCTATTTTATTTCAATGAACGTAGAGATCATAAAACACCAAGGTAAATTCAAGGACAAGGTTGTCAAGCTGTGAGTCACAAATGTTCCAGCAAGTTTCTGAAAGTTCAAGAGCACAGTGATCTCTCAGGATGTGTCTTGGTATGGAAATAGCTCCATGGTGGTTTCAGAGTAATGTGTTTCGCTGGCCCATCCACAGATTGTGGCTCCCTGTTGACTGTTCTGTTGTAGGAAAACCTTTCCTGGCATATTAAATGTCTTCACTTCCAAAGCCCATTTGCACACAGATTTTTAAGAGGCTGTTAACAGATTCTGTCAGCCAATTCCGTGTATTACTGGGTTTTCATGCAATGTGGTGTTTTTGCCAAACTGACCAAAAATGCATGAGGATTTGAAAAGGAGTCCTGCACAGTCTTAGGCCAGTTTCCAGGCATGTGGTGTCAAGTTCTGGCCATGAGAGCACTGCATCACAGAGCTGCCTTCAGCTTCCTCCCCCCTTATGCAGGACGCAGGATATTTTAGAACCAATCTCTTAATAGCACCCGGATCCCTTTGGGAGTGCTGCTAGCTGGGAGTTTACTGAACAACTAGGCCGACCTGCAGGCCCATAAACCACCCTGCCTGGTAGTGAGCAGAGCGCTCTGTCCTGTGTCCCTCAGTATAGAGCGGTGATAACCTCTGTCCCTCAGTATAGAGCGGTGATAACCTCTGTCCTGTGTCCCTCAGTATAGAGCGGTGATAACCTGTGTCCTGTGTCCCTCAGTATAGAGCGGTGATAACCTGTGTCCTTCAGTATAGAGCGGTGATAACCTCTGTCCTTCAGTATAGAGCGGTGATAACCTGTGTCCCTCAGTATAGAGCTGTGATAACCTCTGTCCTGTGTCCCTCAGTATAGAGCTGTGATAACCTCTGTCCTGTGTCCCTCAGTATAGAGCGGTGATAACCTGTGTCCTTCAGTATAGAGCGGTGATAACCTCTGTCCCTCAGTATAGAGCAGTGATAACCTGTGTCCCTCAGTATAGAGCTGTGATAACCTCTGTCCTGTGTCCCTCAGTATAGAGCTGTGATAACCTCTGTCCTGTGTCCCTCAGTATAGAGCGGTGATAACCTCTGTCCCTCAGTATAGAGCTGTGATAACCTCTGTCCTGTGTCCCTCAGTATAGAGCGGTGATAACCTCTGTCCCTGATTATAGGGCTGTGATAACCTCTGTCCTGCGTCTCTCAGTATAGAGCGGTGATAACCTCTGTCCCTCATTATAGGGCTGTGATAACCTCTGTCCTGCGTCTCTCAGTATAGAGCAGTGATAACCTCTTGCCTGTGTCCCTCGGTGTAGAGCAGTGATAACCTCTTGCCTGTGTCCCTCAGTATAGAGCGGTGATAACCTCTGTCCCTCATCATAGAGCAGTGATAACCTCTGTTCTATGTCCCTCAGTATAGAGCCGTGCATGGAGAGGGAGGATCAGCAGGTCTGAAGGAGCGTCCAGTGTGAGCAGCCTGCTAGCAGCAGAGCAGAGCCCCTCCTCTCCCCTCCCCCAGGAGGCTCCTGGTCATGGCGTCCCGCCACAGGAACGCTGTGTGTATCCTGGCCAGCAGGGAGCGAGGCTCCCAGCTCTCTGGCTCCCAGCACTCTGGCTCCCAGCGCCTCCTGCAGCAGCTGGTGGAGGAGAAGGTCCGCTCCATGAAGTGGCAGAGTCAGGTAACACAAGACTGTGTGTCTGTCTGTGTGTGTGTGTGTGTGTGTCTGTGTCTGTGTCTGCGTGTGTGTGTGTCTCTTTGTGTGTCTGTCTCTGTATGTGTGTGTGTCTCTCTGTGTGTCAGGCAGTCCTAAGTGCTGATGAACAATGAACAGGGATGCAGGGACCTGCTGGGCTGGAATTTGTGTTGTTCTGTTTCTCTTAATGCTGTATGTATGTGTGTGTGTGTGTGTGTGTGTGTGTGTGTGTGTGTGTGTGTAGAAAGTGGAATTACCAGACAGTCCGCGCTCCACCTTCCTCCTGGCCTTCAGTCCAGACAGGTAAGACACCACAGACCTCAGCTGAGAGAATCATGACTGCTGTGTCTCACTACAGCTCTGAACTGAAAACCACTGGCCATGCCTCTCCTCTCTTTTCCTCTCCTCTCTTCTCCCCTCCGCTCCTCCCCTCTCCTCTCTTTTCCTCTCCTCTCTTCTCTTCTCTTCTCCTCTCTCCTCTCCTCCCCTCTCCTCTTCTCTCTTCTCCCCTCCTCTCTTTTCCCCTCCTCTCTTCTCCCCTCCTCTTCTCTCTTCTCCCCTCCTCTCTTCTCCTCTCCGCTCTTCTCCTCTCCTCTTCTCTCTTCTCCCCTCCTCTCTTTTCCCCTCCTCTCTTCTCCCCTCCGCTCCTCCCCTCTCCTCTCTTTTCCTCTCCTCTCTTCTCCTCTCCTCACTTCTCTTCTCCCCTCCTCTCTTCTCCTCTCCTCCCCTCTCCTCCTCTCTACAGGACGTTGATGGCCTCCACCCATGTTAATCACAACATCTACATCACAGAGGTGAAGACTGGAAAGTGCCTGCACTCCCTGGTGGGGCACCGCCGCACCCCCTGGTGCGTGACCTTTCACCCCACCATCCCAGGGCTGCTGGCGTCAGGCTGCCTCGATGGGGAGGTCCGCATCTGGGACCTGCATGTGAGTGCTGAACACAGGGGCGGAGCTTCACACAGGGGTGGAGCTTCACACAGGGGCGGAGCTTCACACAGTGGCGGAGCTTCACACAGGGGCGGAGCTTCACACAGGGGCGGAGCTTCACACAGGGGTGGGACGCCTACCTTTCTGTTTCACAGCCTCCTTACTTAAGGCATATTCAGTCATTCTTTTTGATATGAATAAATGTTGTCCCCCCCTTGACACCCAGGCTGATAAGAGTGAAGTGTCCCCCCTGTGCCAGCCTCCCTAACACATGTCCCCTCTGTATCCATGCAGGGAGGCAGTGAGAGCTGGTTCACTGAGAGCAATGTGGCCATCGCCTCTCTGGCCTTCCACCCCACCGCCCAGCTGCTCCTCATCGCCACCAACAATGAGCTCCACTTCTGGGACTGGAGCCGACCTGAACCCTTCGCTGTGGTGAAGACGGGCAGTGAGACGGAGAGAGTCAGGTAGAGACTGGGGACCTAGTGTGGATGTCCTGCAGGTGACTAGGATGTGAATACCCTTTATGGAGGACTGTTCCTCTTTTCAGGTTGGTGAGGTTTGATCCGTTGGGGCACAATCTACTGACCGCTATCGTCAATCCCTCCAACCAGCAGGTGAGTGCTGTCCTGTCCTGCTCCATCTCTCACAGCCATCATGAGGAGCACCAAGCTGACCAGCTGTGGTCCTGTTCTTCTCCACAGAATGAAGATGACTCTGAGGTTCCTATGGACAGCGTGGAGATGCCCCACTTCCGCCAGCGCTCCTTCCTGCCCTCCCAGCCAGTACGCCGCACCCCCATCCTCCACAACTTCCTCCATATCCTGTCGTCTCGTTCCTCCGGGGCGCCGGCCGGCAGCGATCTCCCCCGGCCCAACGTGGAGGCCAGTGGCGAGGGCCCCAGTGCCCCCCTCGGCCAGTACCCCCCGACTCACGAGCGCGGGCCTCCGTACCCCGGGTGCACCCAGCACCTGGGCATGGTGTGCCTCTGCAGCCGCTGCACTGCCAACCGCAGCCCCTCCCTGGGTGAGGGCACCTCTCCCTCCTCCTCCAGGGCCCCCCCGGAACCCCCCCACGCCTCCACCTTCTCTTCGGCCCGGACTGAACCCCGGCAGCCTTCAGAGAGACCCTCCGCCTTCACCTCTGTGTACTACGCAGGTGGCAGCTCCCTGCACCGTGCCATACCCACCCCACACCTGGCCAGCCAGCCCCTCAGCCAGCCCTCCGCTCACGAGGCCTCAGGACGTCTGCCAGGGCCAGACTGGACACGCAGCCTCCTCAACATGCGTCCTGGAGCTGAGAGCGGCATGCTGCCCCCCAGGACCAGCTCCTCCTCTGTCAGCCTGCTGTCTGTGCTGCGCCAGCAGGACGGCTCCTCCCAGTCCCCTGTCTACACGTCTGCCACAGAGGGCAGGGGCTTCCCCCCGCAGGGCCCTGAGCCTGCCCCCGGGGGCCCCAGCCAGAGGGGGGGTGGAGGGGCGGGCACCAGCAGCGGACATCACCCCTTCTGGGAGGGCGCCCGCAGTAACCCCGCCTCCTTCCGCAACGTGCTGCAGTGCAACCTGAGCCGCTACTTCATGGAGTTTGATCGCATGCAGGACCTGGAGTCTCCTCTGGGGGGCGCTGGAGGTGTGGAGAGCAGCCAGGAGCAGACCCAGGAGCTGCTCAACAACAACATCGACCCCGAGAGGCCGTCATCTTCCTCAGCCTCCTCCTCACACTACCAGCCCCCTCCTCCTCCTCCTCCTCCTCCTCACAGCTCAGAGAACCCCCCTCCCCCCAGCCCCCAGACCCACTCCTCCCGGGGGCACCTGAATCGCTGCCGTGCCTGTCACAACCTGCTCACTTTCAACCACGACTCCCAGCGCTGGGAGCGCACAAGCCAGGCTGCCTCCACCTCCGCCCAGGAGCCCCCCTCCTGGCAGGCCCCCAGCCCGGTCTACGACGAGGGGGGCCAGGGGCCTCGGAGGGACCCCCAGGCCCACGAGAGGAGGCCCCCAGCAGGGGAGCCGAGCGAACCATCCTCCGGGGGAGGCGCTGGGCCGGTGCCCTTCCCCATGGCGTCCTCCTCCCCTCAGCCTGGGGAGCATACCGTGGGCCTGGTGTATAACCAGGAGACTGGGCAGTGGGAGAGGGTGTACAGACAGGCTGCCTCTGGACGCCCTGCAGACACACCACCTGACGCCTTAAACCAGGAAATGCCTGTGGATAACCCAGACGAGGACTCTCTCAGGAGGTAGGCCTCACGCACACCAGCACTCTGGGGCTCCTCTAGGGGGCTCCACTGGGGGCTTTCTGTACCTTCAATCTAGTTGAAACACCAGTTTCTGATTCCTTTGTGGTTTCATCATAACAGATGTGTTTTGGGTGTTTTAAACTTTGCGGCATGTTTTTGAGGAGTGAAGTTGACCTCTGACCTTTGTCCTGTGTGTCTCAGGAGGCTTCTGGAGTCGTCTCTCCTGTCTCTGTCCCGCTATGACATGGGAGGCTCCAGAGACCACCCCATCTACCCTGATCCTGCCAGGTACAGCCCCCAGCTCCACCCCTGTGGGTGTGTCTTCCTGTGTGTGCTAGGCTCTCTATCCCAGACCAGTAACAGACCTGGCTTCTGGCTCCTGTAAAAGACCTGGCTCCAGTAACAGACCTGGCTCCAGTAACAGACCTGGCTCCTGTAACAGACCTGGCTCCTGTAACAGACCTGGCTCCTGTAACAGACCTGGGTCCAGTAACAGACCTGGCTCCTGTAACAGACCTGGCTCCTGTAACAGACCTGGGTCCAGTAACAGACCTGGGTCCAGTAACAGACCTGGGTCCAGTAACAGACCTGGGTCCAGTAACAGACCTGGGTCCAGTAACAGACCTGGCTCCTGTAACAGACCTGGGTCCAGTAACAGACCTGGCTCCTGTAACAGACCTGGCTCCTGTAACAGACCTGGGTCCAGTAACAGACCTGGGTCCAGTAACAGACCTGGCTCCTGTAACAGACCTGGCTCCTGTAACAGACCTGGCTTCTGTAACAGACCTGGGTCCAGTAACAGACCTGGGTCCAGTAACAGACCTGGCTCCTGTAACAGACCTGGCTCCAGTAACAGACCTGGGTCCAGTAACAGACCTGGGTCCAATAACAGACCTGGCTCCTGTAACAGACCTGGCTCCAGTAACAGACCTGGCTCCAGTAACAGACCTGGCTCCAGTAACAGACCTGGCTCCAGTAACAGACCTGGCTCCTGTAACAGACCTGGCTCCAGTAACAGACCTGGGTCCAGTAACAGACCTGGCTCCAGTAACAGACATGGCTCCAGTAACAGACCTGGGTCCAGTAACAGACCTGGCTCCTGTAACAGACCTGGCTCCTGTAACAGACCTGGCTCCTGTAACAGACCTGGCTCCTGTAACAGACCTGGCTTCTGTAACAGACCTGGGTCCAGTAACAGACCTGGGTCCAGTAACAGACCTGGCTCCTGTAACAGACCTGGCTCCTGTAACAGACCTGGCTCCTGTAACAGACCTGGCTCCTGTAACAGACCTGGCTCCAGTAACAGACCTGGCTCCAGTAACAGACCTGGCTCCAGTAACAGACCTGGCTCCAGTAACAGACCTGGGTCCAGTAACAGACCTGGCTCCTGTAACAGACCTGGCTCCTGTAACAGACCTGGGTCCAATAACAGACCTGGCTCCTGTAACAGACCTGGGTCCAGTAACAGACCTGGCTCCTGTAACAGGCCTGGGTCCAGTAACAGACCTGGGTCCAGTAACAGACCTGGCTCCTGTAACAGACCTGGCTCCTGTAACAGACCTGGCTTCTGTAACAGACCTGGGTCCAGTAACAGACCTGGGTCCAGTAACAGACCTGGCTCCTGTAACAGACCTGGCTCCTGTAACAGACCTGGCTCCTGTAACAGACCTGGCTCCTGTAACAGACCTGGGTCCAGTAACAGACCTGGCTCCTGTAACAGACCTGGGTCCTGTAACAGACCTGGGTCCAGTAACAGACCTGGGTCCAGTAACAGACCTGGCTCCAGTAACAGACCTGGGTCCAGTAACAGACCTGGCTCCAGTAACAGACCTGGCTCCAGTAACAGACCTGGGTCCAGTAACAGACCTGGCTCCAGTAACAGACCTGGCTCCTGTAACAGACCTGGCTCCTGTAACAGACCTGGCTTCTGTAACAGACCTGGGTCCAGTAACAGACCTGGGTCCAGTAACAGACCTGGCTCCTGTAACAGACCTGGCTCCTGTAACAGACCTGGCTCCTGTAACAGACCTGGCTCCTGTAACAGACCTGGGTCCTGTAACAGACCTGGGTCCAGTAACAGACCTGGGTCCAGTAACAGACCTGGCTCCAGTAACAGACCTGGCTCCAGTAACAGACCTGGCTCCTGTAACAGACCTGGCTCTTGTAACAGACCTGGGTCCAGTAACAGACCTGGCTCCTGTAACAGACCTGGGTCCAGTAACAGACCTGGCTCCTGTAACAGACCTGGCTCCAGTAACAGACCTGGCTCCTGTAACAGACCTGGGTCCTGTAACAGACCTGGCTCCTGTAACAGACCTGGCTCCTGTAACAGACCTGGGTCCAGTAACAGACCTGGCTCCAGTAACAGACCTGGCTCCAGTAACAGACCTGGCTCCTGTAACAGACCTGGGTCCTGTAACAGACCTGGCTCCTGTAACAGACCTGGCTCCTGTAACAGACCTGGGTCCAGTAACAGACCTGGCTCCTGTAACAGACCTGGGTCCAGTAACAGACCTGGGTCCAGTAACAGACCTGGCTCCTTGTCCTGCAGGTTGTCCCCAGCAGCCTACTATGCTCAGAGGATGATCCAGTACCTGTCCAGGAGAGACAGCATCCGTCAGCGCTCGCTACGTTATCAGCAGAACCGGCTGAGGACCCTGTCCTCTTCCTCAGACAGCCCGGCGGGGAACCCTTCAGCCCCCATGGAGAACAGCGATGTGGACTTTGAGGAACTGGAGTGAGTCTTCATTTCCTGTCTCTATGTCCTATTGTTCCTCGTCTGTTCTGATGGAGTCTTCATAGAAGCTGATCTTGATTAGGCTGTCATAATAACGACTTTAATTGGACGATATTTCGTCTCTGACCGCGATATAGCTTGGGGCATATTCTTGTCTTGCAAGAACCTCTTGTCTCTCCTGGCGTCCCCCCTCCCTTCCTGTGTCTTCTTGGTGATGGACGTCCTGGACCTTAACCATCTCGTGTCTCCATGTTTGTGATGTTCAGTGATAATGGCGACCGGACAAGACACAGAACGCCTCGCAACGCCCGCATGTCAGCTCCCTCACTGGGACGCTTTGTTCCCCGGTACGTCATCCATCAAGACTCCCTCTAAGGCTTTACATCTACATTCATGTATATATACTGTATATATATCAGGGGTCTCCAATCCTGGTCCTCGAGGACCGCTGTCCTGAAGGTTTTAGGTGTTTCCCTGCTCCAGCACACCTGATTATAATGAAGCGTCGTTATCAAGCTCTGTGGAGGTGTGCAGGGAAACATCTAAAACTGTCAGGACAGCGGCCCTCGAGGACCAGGATTGGAGACCCCTAATATATACATGATGTACATATATGATAGATGTGTATGAAGTGTGTTAGATGTGTATGAAGTGTGTTTTCTGGAGAGCTGCTGTGCTTTAACTGTCTCTGCTTCATCCTGAAGGCGGTTCTTGCTTCCTGAGTACCTGCCGTATGCTGGAATCTTCCATGAGAGAGGCCAGCCTGGCCTGGCTACACACTCCTCTGTCAACAGGGTCCTAGCAGGTACACCTCCTGTACACCTAGGAGGTAGACCTCCTGTACACCTAGCAGGTACACCCCCTGTACACCTAGCAGGTACACCCCCTGTACACCTAGCAGGTACACCCCCTGTACACCTAGCAGGTACACCTCCTGTACACCTAGCAGGTACACCCCCTGTACACCTAGCAGGTACACCCCCTGTACACCTAGCAGGTACACCCCCTGTACACCTAGCAGGTACACCTCCTGTACACCTAGGAGGTAGACCTCCTGTACACCTAGCAGGTACACCTCCTGTACACCTAGGAGGTAGACCTCCTGTACACCTAGCAGGTACACCCCCTGTACACCTAGCAGGTACACCTCCTGTACACCTAGCAGGTACACCTCCTGTACACCTAGCAGGTACACCTCCTGTACACCTAGGAGGTAGACCTCCTGTACACCTAGCAGATACACCTCCTGTACACCTAGGAGGTAGACCTCCTGTACACCTAGCAGGTACACCCCCTGTACACCTAGCAGGTAGACCTCCTGTACACCTAGTCACTTCACCTGGTCACTGTCTGCTAATGTTTGTCTGACCGGTCAGGTGCCTCCATCGGTGATGGCCAGTCTGCAGTGGCCAGCAACATTGCCAACACTACGTACCGGCTGCAGTGGTGGGACTTCACCACGTTTGACCTCCCTGAGATCAGCAACGGTACAGGCACACCTCCTCACGCTAACACTGCTGTTCTTCACTTTTTTGGGGGGGTAACTTTTTCACAAGTCAATTTATGAGTAAGTTCACTCAGTGTTTTGGTTTCCCTCCTTCTAGCCTCAGTCAACGTTCTGGTGCCAAACTGTAAGATTTACAACGATGCCAGCTGTGACATCTCTGCAGACGGTCACCTGCTGGCTGTGTTCATCCCCAGCAGCCAGAGAGGCTTCCCTGATGAGGGCATCCTGGCTGTCTACTCCCTGGCCCCACACAACCTGGGGGAGATGCTCTACACCAAGAGATTCGGTTAGACACTCTACCACCAGTCCCTCATTAGGAGATCACATCGTTAGTCTGTCGGAATAACACTTTCTGTTAACGTGTCACTGGCAGTTTACATTTATTCATTTACTTTTGTTTACATTCGTTTAGTCCGTTCTGATTCGTGTAGAGTCTTGTTAACCAGATGTTAGCCTCTTGTTAACCAGATGTTAGCCTCTTGTTAACCAGATGTTAGCCTCTTGTTAACCAGATGTTAGCCTGCTGTTAGCCTCTTGTTAGCCTCTCGTTAGCCTGATGTTAGCCTCCTGTTAGCCTGCTGTTAGCCTGCTGTTAGCCTCTTGTTAGCCTCTCGTTAGCTTGATGTTAGCCTCCTGTTAGCCAGATGTTAGCCTGCTGTTAGCCTCCTGTTAGCCAGATGGTAGCCTGCTGTTAGCCTGCTGTTAGCCTCTTGTTAGCCTCCTGTTAGCCTGCTGTTAGCCTGCTGTTAGCCTCCTGTTAGCCTCTTGTTAGCCTGCTGTTAGCCTGCTGTTAGCCTGCTGTTAGCCTCCTGTTAGCCTCCTGTTAGCCTGCTGTTAGCCTCCTGTTAGCCTGCTGTTAGCCTCCTGTTAGCCTCCTGTTAACCTCTTGTTAGCCTGCTGTTAGCCTCCTGGATGCTGATGGTGTGTTTTGTCCCAGGTCCCAACGCCATCTCTGTCAGCCTGTCTCCTATGGGCTGCTACGTCATGGTGGGGCTGGCCTCCCGTCGGATCCTGCTGCATCCCTCCACTGACCACATGGTGGCGCAGGTGTTCAAGCTGCAGCAGCCCCATGGAGGAGAGACTTCCATCAGGGTGAGGAGGGGAGGACAGCCTGGGGGGCTGGGTGAATATAAATCCCTCTGTGGTGAACCTGAATAATAAAATACAAGGGACAAACAAACAATACAACAACAAAAAGATCAACAAATGGAACATGTATAAACAACAGTAAACAACTACAGTACCAATGTTTTCATTTACATGGAGTCATTTATCAGACGCTCTTATCCAGAGCAACTTACAGCAGTACAGGGACATTCCCCCTGAGGCAAGTAGGGTGAAGTGCATCAGCCAAGGAGACAACGTCATGTTGGCATGGTCGGGATTCAAACCGAGAACCTTCTGATTACCAGCCCGACTCCCTGACCACTCAGCCACCTGACTTTCAATATAAAACATTAAGCAGTGTCAAACCAGTGAGAGTGCGTTGTGTTTCCTGTGTTCCATAGATGGTGTTCAACGTGGTGTACCCCATGGCCCCAGACCAGCGGAGACACGTCAGCATTAATTCTGCCAGATGGCTTCCAGACCCCGGCATGGGCCTGGCCTATGGCACCAATAAAGGAGACCTGGTCATCTGCCGGCCCGTGTGAGTGCTCCTGTCTGAGCCTAATGCCCAGTCCTGGCTCTGCCTGTCCTGCTGGCCTGTCCCCAGGACCTGCTCTCCTGATGTGGAGCTGCTGAACCTGTCCTATAACCAGGGCGCCATGCCAGAGCTTTAAGATCTACACAGGATCCCCATACTGGCGCTCACTGCAGGATTAGATTAGTTAAATTGTCATTGTAGCCGGCTCCATCATTTGAAGCAGGAAGCCGATGGAATGGATGTGGTCAATTATGAGTTCCTAATAAGGTCACAGTCTGGATGATTGCTTGAAGGAATCCCTGGTCATTGACAGATCTAATTACTGCTTCATCCTCTGTGGAAACGAGTCCTAATCTGTGTTCCACAGGTTTTACCGCAGTGACGGGGAGAGCCCTGCAGAACCCAGCACAGAACCTATATTCTCTGTCAACAACAGTGGGGGAACCAGCAGAACCCGCGGTACCGAGAGACCAGGGTGAGAAACCTTCACCTCCTCCTGTCTGAGGTCTCCTCTCCCTTCACCTCCTCCTGTCTGAGGTCTCCTCTCCCTTCACCTCCTCCTGTCTGAGTTCTCCTCTCTCTTCACCTCCTCTGAGTTCTCCCATGTGTCTCCTGTGTCCCAGGCCTCCCAGCAGGTCTGGCTGGAGATCAGACAGAGACAGGGACATGGGTCTGATGAACGCCATCGGCCTGCAGCCCCGCCACCCTGCCCCCTCCGTCACCTCCCAGGGGACCCAGACACCGGTGGTGCAGCTACAGAACGCAGAGACCCAGACAGAGAGGGAGTTGGCAGCCCCCAGCACCTCCTCTCACACTGGTGAGCAGGCAGGAGGAACTGTGTTGTCGTGTGATAATAAAGGATGTATCCATATAGCAGATTCAGTGTTCATCCAAAGTGTCAGACAGCACAGAATGGGGGAATAGTACCTGGGTCTTATTGGTGAGCTGGACTCTGACTCAACACTGTGTTTCCTGTTCTTCTGGGCCTCAGTAGAGCAGCGACAGGAAGTGGCCTCCACAAGCGCAGCGGCTGCAGGAACCCTGGAGCCACAAGGCAGCAGAGCCGAGGTCACGCCCTTGGGGGACGCCAGCACAGAGGCCAGCACCTCCACCACTAACACTGGTAACAACTGCATGTCCTCCTGCTGTCCACTGCTGCCATGAGGTTCTGGGAGCTTCTGATGGCCTGATCTGACGACCCCTGAGTTCTAGTTAGTAAAGGAAGGATCTATATTCCTGAAGGTTTGTTGTGTCCCTCTGTCCTTCATGCATTGTGTCCCTGTGCCCCCAGGTGACGCCCCAGAATACGCCCCTGGGGAGGATGCCCTGGCACGAATACGCCGGCTGATCTCCGAGGGCGGCATGACTGCAGTGGTGCAGCGTGAGCAGAGCACCACCATGGCCTCCATGGGCGGCTTCGGCAACAACATCATCGTCAGCCACCGTATCCACCGCGGCTCCCAAACCGGCTCTGGACGGCCCCCCAGCGCCCCCCTGGACCCCCACGCCCCCGGCCCCTCCTCCTACCCCCTCACTGTCACCATCACCCAGCCCCAGCCCAGCCAGTCACAGACCCTCCGGCTCACCCTGGAGCACCCCCCTGTCTCAGAGGCTCCCATGTGGGGCCCCCCCGCCCTCTCACGGCCCCAGCCTCCAGCGCTCCTCCCAGACGGGGCCGGGCCTGGCCTGGCCATGGACATGGATGATGTGTTTGAAGGAGGACGGGCGGAGGACCCTGGCCCCTCCTCCTCCGGACTCTTCTCCCCCTCCTCCAGCTCCCACGCTGCCTCCCCCTCCTCCAGCAATCACAACAATAACAACAGCAGCCGCAGCAGTTACCCTGGTGACCCCTACAGCAGGTAGCCCAGGGTCTGGTCCTAGCCCAGGGTCTGGTCTCAGCCCAGGGTCTGGTCTCAGCCCAGGGTCTGGTCCTAGCCCAGGGTCTGGTCTCAGCCCAGGGTCTGGTCTCAGCCCAGGGTCTGGTCTCAGCCCAGGGTCTGGTCCTAGCCCAGGGTCTGGTCTCAGCCCAGGGTCTGGTCTCAGCCCAGGGTCTGGTCTCAGCCCAGGGTCTGGTCTCAGCCCAGGACCAGGAGAGCTTTGCTCAGACAGCAGACTGGTGAGAGACAAGCAACAGACTGTGTTGAAAGCAGAGGTCCTCCTCTGCCGCTCCTCCAAGCCTTATCTTCAGGATGGGTACTTGCCTGGATGTTGTCCCTGACACCAGCTGTCAGCCTTCAGCTCTCCCTCCTCCTCCGTTCACTTACTCTGCACTTATTGGACCTAGTTTGATCATTCCATGTCAGAAAGGGCTTCTACTTGAATCGTTCCAGCTCCGAGGGTCGGTCGACCGCTGCGGTCTTTTCTCCGTGCAGAGGTTTGACGAAACGAAGGCTGTTCCCCTGTCAAGTGCCATGTGGGGGTCAGGGATGAACACAGGCTCCCCTCCACAGATAGTGCCATGCAAAGATCGCAAGAGAGGAAAAACTCCAATCAAGAGTGAACATTGTGTAAATGTAATATGATGATGACTAGAAGAAGAGGTTGAGCTGTGTGAATCATGGAGTTGTGTGTGAAGTTTAATCCACACATTTCCAGACTCCTGCCCCCCTGGCCTCCTCTCCTGCCCCCCTGGCCTCCTCTCCTGCCCCCCTGGCCTCCTCTCCTGCCCCCCTGGCCTCCTCTCCTGCCCCCCTGGCCCTCCTCTCCTGCCCCCCTGGCCCTCCTCTCCTGCCCCCCTGGCCCTCCTCTCCTGCCCCCCTGGCCTCCTCTCCTGCCCCCCTGGCCTCCTCTCCTGCCCCACTGGCCTCCTCTCCTGCCCCCCTGGCCTCCTCTCCTGCCCCCCTGGCCTCCTCTCCTGCCCCACTGGCCTCCTCTCCTGCCCCCCTGGCCTCCTCTCCTGCCCCCCTGGCCTCCTCTCCTGCCCCCCTGGCCCTCCTCTCCTGCCCCCCTGGCCTCCTCTCCTGCCCCCCTGGCCTCCTCTCCTGCCCCCCTGGCCTCCTCTCCTGCCCCCCTGGCCCTCCTCTCCTGCCCCCCTGGCCCTCCTCTCCTGCCCCCCTGGCCCTCCTCTCCTGCCCCCCTGGCCCTCCTCTCCTGCCCCCCTGGCCCTCCTCTCTTGACCCTGGCCAGCGCAGAATGTGGGAGACAGAGACTGATCTGCTGGTGACTGCTGCTCCTACTACAGACAGACACACTGGTGGATGTAATGTTACATGGCTTATCAATCATTTCAGACTTCCTTGATGATCCGTGCTGTTGTTTGGCTGCATGTTTTCAGTAATGCTGCATTTGGTGACGAGGGGTGGACAGACAGACAGGCAGACAGACAGACAGACAGGCAGAGATCCTGCCCAGCACTCTGAAGTGTAGAGGACACACCTGCCTGGAGACTCCAGCCACACCCAGCAACTTCCCTCCTGTTCCACCCCAGGGTCTTCTCTGTCCGCTCTGTCAGCCCCTGTGGAAGGGAGGGACCTCCTGTGCAGGGGGAGGAGCCCCTTGTAAAGGGGTGGAGCCCTCTGCGTAGGGGAGGAGCCTTCTGTGGCGGGGGCAAAGCCTCCTGTGGAGGGGCGGAGCCACTTGTGTGTGTGGATGTTTGGAACTGTGCCTGTGTGTGTGTGTGTGTGTGTGTGTGTGTGTGTGTGTGTGTGTGTGTGTGTGTGTGTGTGTGTGTGTGTGTGTGTGTGTGTGTGTGTGTGTGTGTGTGTGTGTGTGTGTGTGTGTGTGTGTGTGTGTGTGTGTGTGTGTGTGTGTGTGTGTGTGTGTGTGTGTGTGTGTGTCTGCGTGTTAAAGTGTTGCCGTGGGGCAGACAGCTGATATATGTAGCATCTTTCTGTGGTTAGCTCTGCTCTTTAACGGTGTGATGTGGTGCGACACACTGGGGAGTGAGAGCTTGGATTGTAATGTCAACCTGCCCTCGCTCGCCCACCTAACCCCCTCAGCTCAACTAAGGAAATGAGAAACCAAACTTGAATTCTTGGTCATCATCTATTTTTCGATGGAGTTTTGTAATGAGGCTGTTCTCAGCCTGTGGTGACAGTCAAGCCAGCAGCAAACACATCATGTGCAAACACCGAACCAAGCTTACACAGGACTACTCAATATCCTGCAATCTTACTTTGTATTATGACAAAACCCATAAAGCTCTAGCTATTTCACATTTTAATCATTTTGTAGTTTTTTTTTTCTCGATAGAGTTGAGTTAGTGTGTGTGTGCGTGTGCGTGTATGTGACTGAACAGGACCTATGAGAGGAGAGAGAGGGTGTGACTGGTTATTACATCATGAAGCACAGCTGGTTACTGCATCATGAAGCACAGCTGGTTACTGCATCATGAAGCACAGCTGGTTACTGCATCATGAAGCACAGCTGGTTCAGTGGGGAGAAGAAAGTTGAAATGACCGGCAAATGAAAAGAACCCAGTTGAATGAAAGAACCCAGAATGATCTGAATGCTCCTCCTGGCTTGACTTGATTAATGAAAGTTTAAAAAATATTTTGGCTGTTCATGTGTCTGTTTTGTGTAAAAAAAAGAAGAAAAGAAAAAAAAACATGAAAACACGACTTTTAAACCATATAATTCTCACTGTCAGTCATACTGTAGGTCTGCCACACTCTGGACTGTCCCACAGCTGGGGTCACACCCACAGAGGGGGCTTCTCCTGGGCTGGGGTCACACCCACAGAGGGGGCTTCTCCTGGGCTGGGGTCACACCCACAGAGGGGGCTTCTCCTGGGCTGGGGTCACACCCACAGAGGGGGCTTCTCCTGGGCTGGGGTCACACCCACAGAGGGGGCTTCTCCTGGGCTGGGGTCACACCCACAGAGGGGGCTTCTCCTGAAAGGTGTTTTTCTGTGAAACCATGAACATGTGTAGAAGAAGATACACACATATCCATACACCTTTGTCATCTACACATGTTTTTGAGCAGTGGGGAGGATGTACCAGTGCAGGAACACCTGCTGCTATTCAAGTCTGTTTAGTGACTTAGTTCATTAAAGTCATCATCATGCGTAACTATACGTTGTTTGGTTGAGGTACTGTGGTAACAATCTGGAAATGATGCATTAAGAACAAGTTGCTTCTTTATTTTGCCAAGAGATTATTTACAGTAATTAAATATTTAGAGAATGAACCAACTTTTCAGCTTTTGTATTCATCCTATATTTTCCCAGATGGTTTGTGACAGACTGGATTCCTTGATGTTAGTTGGTTCATGAGCCTTAATTTGATGTTTTTAAAGTCTCTGAGCTGAAGCCTGTTTTGGTATGAGAGAGACTGAGGTGTCGTCTGAGATGTGAAGGAGCTGTTAAACTATCTTTAATGCTTCTTCTCAAACTTCCTCTACTGAACTTGGTGCTGTGTGGTATGTAGCCAGACTGGGACCTTCTGATACTATGATCAGCAACTAAACAAACACAGGGGAGTGGGAAGTCAGGTGACCAGTTAGGGCATCGGGCTGGGAACCAGAACATTGCTGGTTTGGATCCTGGCTGTGTCAACATGACGTTATGTCCCTGGGTAAGACACTTCACCCTACTTGCCTCAGGGGGGGGATGTTCCTGTACTTACTGTTAAAACGCTCTGGATAAGAGCGTCTGATAAATGACTACATGTAAATGGGAGTTACAGCAGTTCAAGTGGTTTTGTGGTTTATCCATCTCTGTTGCTGTCTCCCATGATTCACTATTAGTTTTATCAGAGTGGTGGATTCTTATTTTTTCTTTTACCTTAGTTTTATTGACAGAATACAGTTACCACTTCAAATTTTCCTCATTCATATTTCTTCGCAAACAACCGTGATGCTTCCTGTTCAGGTCTGTTGGCCTGTGGTGAGTGGATCCCTCTGGACAGAGCTGTTACTGCTGGTCCCCCTGGACAGAGCTGTTACTGCTGGTCCCTCTGGACAGAGCTGTTACTGCTGGTCCCTCTGGACAGAGCTGTTACTGCTGGTCCCTCTGGACAGAGCTGTTACTGCTGGTCCCCCTGGACAGAGCTGTTACTGCTGGTCCCTCTGGACAGAGCTGTTACTGCTGGTCCCCCTGGACAGAGCTGTTACTGCTGGTCCCTCTGGACAGAGCTGTTACTGCTGGTCCCTCTGGACAGAGCTGTTACTGCTGGTCCCCCTGGACAGAGCTGTTACTGCTGGTCCCTCTGGACAGAGCTGTTACTGCTGGTCCCCCTGGACAGAGCTGTTACTGCTGGTCCCTCTGGACAGAGCTGTTACTGCTGGTCCCTCTGGACAGAGCTGTTACTGCTGGTCCCTCTGGACAGAGTCCTAGCAGGCTGTTACTGCTGGTCCCTCTGGACAGTCCTAGCAGGCTGTTACTGCTGGTCCCTCTGGACAGTCCTAGCAGGCTGTTACTGCTGGTCCCTCTGGACAGTCCTAGCAGGCTGTTACTGCTGGTCCCTCTGGACAGTCCTAGCAGGCTGTTACTGCTGGTCCCTCTGGACAGAGTCCTAGCAGGCTGTTACTGCTGGTCCCTCTGGACAGTCCTAGCAGGCTGTTACTGCTGGTGTTGTTCATGTCCCTGCAGCATGTAGTCCAGTCCTCCAGGTAACACTAGACTGTAAAGACAGCACACCGCTCACTAAGCTGTCACCATCCTCAGTGTGTTTTGAGAGTGATGATGAAGATGATGTGAGGAATATGATGTTATGGGAAGCAAAATTGAGATTATTCCATTTCAGATTTTAACAAGTGCTATGGGAACACCAAAGATCCTGTGTAAATGTTGACAACAAAAAAGTTAATAAAAACGGTAAAACTTGATGCTATGTCTGAGTCTGTCGGTAACTCTGCTGGTAACTCTGCTGGTAACTATTGGTAACTCTGCTGATAACTCTGCTGGTAACTCTGCTGGTAACTCTGCTGATAACTCTGATGGTAACTCTGCTGGTAACTCTGCTGGTAACTTTTGGTAACTCTGCCAGTAACTCAGATTGTAACTCTACTGGTAACTCTGCGGATAACTCTGCAGGTAACTGCTGATAACTGCCGGTAACTCTACTAGTAACTCTGCTGATAACTCTGCTGGTAACTCTACTGGTAACTCTGCCACTGACTCTGCTGATAACTCTGATGGTAACTCTGCTGATAACTCTGCCGGCTGATAACTCTGCCGATAACTCTGCTGATAACTACCAGTAACTCTGCTGGTAACTCTGATGGTAACTCTGCTGGTAACACTGCTTGTAACTCTGCCAGTAACTCTGCTGGTAACTCTGATGGTAACTGCTGATAACTACCAGTAACTCTACTGGTAACTCTGCTGATAACTCTGCCGGTAACTGCTGATAACTGCCGATAACTGATGGTAACTCTGCCGGTAACTCTGCTGATAACTGCCGGTAACTCTACTGGTAACTCTGCTGATAACTCTGCTGGTAACACTACTGGTAACTCTGCCGGTAACTGCTGATAACTGCCGATAACTCTGCTGGTAACTCTGCTGATAACTACCAGTAACTCTACTGGTAACTCTGATGGTAACTCTGCCGGTAACTCTGCTGGTAACTCTGCCGGTAACTCTGCCAGTAACTCTGATGGTAACTCTGCTGATAACTCTGATGGTAACTCTGCTGGTAACTCTGCTGGTAACTCTGCTGATAACTCTGCTGATAACTCTGATGGTAACTCTGCCGGTAACTCTGCTGGTAACTCTGCCGGTAACTCTGCCAGTAACTGATGGTAACTCTGCTGATAACTCTGCTGATAACTCTGATGGTAACTCTGCCGGTAACTCTGCTGGTAACTCTGCCGGTAACTCTGCCAGTAACTCTGATGGTAACTCTGCTGATAACTCTGCCGGTAACTCTGATGGTAACTCTGCCGGTAACTCTGCTGGTAACTCTGCCGGTAACTCTGCCAGTAACTCTGATGGTAACTCTGCTGATAACTCTGCCGGTAACTCTGATGGTAACTCTGCTGGTAACTCTGCCGGTAACTCTGATGGTAACTCTGCTGATAACTCTGCTGGTAACTCTGATGGTAACTCTGCTGGTAACTCGGCCGATAACTCTGATGGTAACTCTGCTGATAACTCTGCTGGTAACTCTGATGGTAACTCTGCTGGTAACTCGGCCGATAACTCTGCCGGTAACTCTGATGGTAACTCTGCTGGTAACTCTGCCGGTAACTCTGATGGTAACTCTGCTGATAACTCTGCTGGTAACTCTGCTGGTAACTCTGCTGGTAACTGCTGAAGAGCTTCACCAGAGCTACTAAGACTGGTGCAAATTCTCCTGATGACCTTCACATTAGAGGAGGAGCAGAAGAGTGAGGAGAGGGGGGAGAGGGGAGGAGGAGAGGGAGATGACATCACTCGGGGGTGGTCTCCCAGCAGGGTGGTCTCCCAGCAGGGTGGGCTCCCAGCAGGGTGGGCTCCCAGCAGGGTGGGCTCCCAGCAGGGTGGGCTCTCTGGAAGGCATCTTTAGAGGGTTGAGAGGCTCTGAGCCTGAGCAGCTCCCAGCAGGACCTGAGAGAGCAGAGTCACACTGGGAACCAGGATTCTGAAGGACTTCATGTAAATGTGGGACCACAGTTTGGTGATGCAAGGATGGTGATGGAACAGCAGATCATCAGAGAACCTTCCAGCATGAGTGACAGCCAGGCTGAGAGAGGGGAGCTGTCTCTGAACTTCAGTGGTGAGTTAGCTTAGCTTCATCTGCTAGCGCTGTATATACAGCTGATGGATCTGTGAAGACACTGATCATATGTCGTATATAGAAGTGAGATACACATACAGTAGTTATAGTATGTCTACTGTAACCAGGTAGAAGGATTCTTCAGGATGTTGTTCAACATGACCAATACGCTCATACTGTTTTAAAAAACAATCACTGGAAGTTGGTTTATTTGAGAACTGCTAGATTCTAATGATCATCCCCATTTTAAATCGCTTCAGTTAAATGACTTTATGTTCTTGTTTGATATTTCTTAACCCATCAGCCACACATCTTGTTTCAATGGGGGATTCTAACACCACCTGGGTCGGTTCCTGCGGAAACGGCTCATGTCGGTCGTCCTGGCAACCAGGATGCTCCTACAGCACGGCTGGACTGGTCCTCATCGCCGCCTCCCTCAGCATCCTCACTGTCCTCGGCAACGCTCTGGTCATGCTGTCAATCACAGTCAACAAACGGCTGCAGACCGTCAACAACTACTTCCTGTTCAGCCTGGCATGTGCAGACCTGATCATCGGCCTCCTTCCCATGAACCTCTACAGCCTCTACCTCATCCTGGGCTACTGGCCTCTGGGGGCTGTGCTCTGTGATCTGTGGCTGGCGCTGGACTACGCGGTCAGCAACGCCTCAGTCATGAACCTCCTTTTGATCAGCTTTGACCGCTACTTCTGTGTGACCCAGCCTCTGCTGTACCCGTCCCGCCGCTCCCCCAGGGTGGCCGGGGGGATGATCGCAGCAGCCTGGCTGATCTCCTTCCTCCTGTGGGTACCTGTCATCCTGCTGTGGCAGCCTCTGAGAGGGGAACACACCATCCCTGTGGAGCAGTGCTACATCCTGCTCCTGGCCAGCCCCACCGTCACCCTGGCAACCACCCTGGCCTCCTTCTACCTCCCTGCAGGCATCATGATCGTCCTGTACGCCCGCATCTCCCTGGCTAGCAGGAGCCGGCTGGCTGACATGGGCTCGGACAGCAGGAAGAAGGGGCCCTCTAGTGGTGGAGGCCGGCGTGGCAGGCGTAGGAAGGGCAGGGTAGTGTTTTTTGACAGGGAGGTGGACAGTGACTGGGGGAAGGGTCACAAAGTCGCCTCTGTTGAAAGGGAGACCAGTGGCTGTCCTAAAGTAGACGCACGTCTCTCAAACACCCTCGATTCCAGCAAGGAGGCCAAAATAGATATCCCTCACACTGTGCTGTCACCCATAGAGACCACACCCTCACCCAGAGAGACCACACCCTCACCCAGAGACACCACACCCTCACCCAGAGAGACCACACCCTCACCCAGAGAGACCACACCCTCACCCAGAGAGACCACACCCTCACCCAGAGAGACCACACCCTCCCCCAGAGAGACCACACCCTCACCCAGAGAGACCACACCCTCACCCAGAGAGACCACATCCTCCCCCAGAGAGACCACACCCTCACCCACACCCTCCCCCAGAGAGACCATCCCAGACCCCACCACTGTCCAACCCAGCACAGCAGATTTCAGTCACCTCACCCCGGTGGTCCGACCCCTCCCTCCTGGCTACAGCTCCTCTGCAGCAGACCTGCTTCATGCTCCCTCCAGCCTCCCCAGGACCCAGGTGAAGGCAGGCAGGCGTGTGGGAGTGCGGGAGAGGAAGGTGACCCGGACTGTGCTGGCTATTCTGCTGGTCTTCCTCGTCACCTGGAGCCCCTACAGTATCATGGCCATCATAGGCACGTTCTGTCACTACTGTGTGCCTGATGCTGTGTGGACCCTGGGATACTGTCTCTGTTACATCAACAGCACCATCAACCCTGCCTGCTACGCCCTCTGTAACCCCACCTTCAGAAAGACCTTCTACGAGCTGCTACGCTGTCGCTGCGGCAACAGGGGACAGACGTACAGGTGGGGGGGGGGGTGGTAGTGTAGTGTTTCCTCAAAATAAAATGTTTTATTTGTCAAAACAAAACTGTTCTCCTGTTCATTTGTCCACATAGTGTCTTCATGAGCTGATGCTGCTCGTATAGAGATGTCAGGTTGGAAAGGGGTGATATTTATTACAAAGTGTGGCTCCTCTTTTTATTTTTTAATGTGCATTGTACTGTATATATTCAATACGCATAGATACACTGTATGAATTCATATTCGTAGTATAGATTCAAACATACCAAATCATATTGTTGTTAAACAAAAACAGTACGGTTTTAATTTGACTTTTTAAACAAACCTCATTTGTAATTATTAAGCCACAATTCTTCTTCTTTGATATCATACACACTTGCAAAACCTATTCATCTACAATTTTCTAGCATAGAACTCATTCGATATATTCCATAACACCATCAATCATTGTAAAAGAATTACAATATTGTTCATTTCATGATTTGGATGTTAATTATCTAAAGATGTATCACTATCTACAAACATTTGAGTTGTTTAAAATGTTCAGTTAAACCAGATGAAAAACTCATAACTATGATAACTGACTGAATTAGCTTTCATCGCTCCCTAACAAAATTCATATTTAAAAAGTTTACACCTTTACTCAAAAAAATCTGACCCAAACCCACCTGGGAGTGAAGAACCGGACAGAGACGCAGAGAGGACAGAGAGGGGACTGAAGAGAGAGGACAGACTGTGTTAGAGACCCAGAGAGGACTGAAGAGAGGACAGAAGAGAGGACAGGCTGTGTTAGAGCCCAGAGAGGACAGAGAGAAGACAGGCTGTGTTAGAGACCCAGAGAGGACTGAGAGAGAGGACAGAGAGAGGACAGGCTGTTAGAAACCCAGAGAAGACTGAAGAGAGGACAGGCTGTGTTAGAGCCCAGAGAGGACAGAGAGAAGACAGGCTGTGTTAGAGGCCAGAGAGGACAGAAGAGAGGACAGAGAGAGGACAGAAGAGAGGACAGGCTGTGTCGCTGTTTCAAGGTAAAGAAGTGGCTGAGATGCAGCAGCACGGGCCCAGTGTCTCAGGAGGGAAGGTGTTGAGGCCCCTCCTGTCCTGATCCAGCATCTCTCACTCTAGTTACCGTTCCTCTTTTTCTCCCCTGGAAAAAGGAAACACAAATAGGTGTAAACTTCACAAAAATATCCAGTGGTAAAAACATCCTTTTAATAGTGTGATATCCAGCTTTAACCCTGAAGTCCTGCTTGTAACCACCCTGCTAATGTAGTCTGACACAGGGACACGTTCAACAGCCAAAATCAAAGAGCTGAATAATTAAAAGCTCCTGATAATTAACATGGATGATGTTTCCTCTCGCATAACTCTGCCCATGATCAAACATCCCCCCCTGTGTGTGTGTGTGTGTGTGTGTGTGTGTGTCCGCAGGGCTGCGTACCTCTGCTCCTCTTGGGCTTGGCAGAACAGGGTTTGGACACCTTCACGGTTGGCTCACACTGGGCGTTGAACAGTGCCTTCTTCAGAGTCCCTGATCTGCTCTTGGTTCCCAGCTCAGAGTCACACTCACCCCAGCTGGTGAACCTGTACTTACAGTCGCCTGTAATCACAAAACCATAGTTGTCTTAGTAATGTCAGTGTGTTGGGCTGCAGTGTGTTGGACTGTAGTGTGTTGGACAGTGGTGTGTTGGACTGCAGTGTGTTGAACAGCAGTGTGTTGGACAGTGGTGTGTTGGACTGCAGTGTGTTGGACAGCAGTGTGTTGGACAGCAGTGTGTTGGACTGCAGTGTGTTGGGCTGCAGTGTGTTGGGCTGCAGTGTGTTGGACTGCAGTGTGTTGGACAGCAGTGTGTTGGGCTGCAGTGTGTTGGGCTGCAGTGTGTTGGACAGCAGTGTGTTGGACAGCAGTGTGTTGGGCTGCAGTGTGTTGGGCTGCAGTGTGTTGGACTGCAGTGTGTTGGACTGCAGTGTGTTGGACAGCAGTGTGTTGGACAGCACTGTGTTGGACTGCAGTGTGTTGGGCTGCAGTGTGTTGGGCTGCAGTGTGTTGGACTGCAGTGTGTTGGACTGCAGTGTGTTGGACAGCAGTGTGCTGGACTGCAGTGTGTTGGACAGCAGTGTGTTGGACAGCAGTGTGTTGGACTGCAGTGTGTTGAACAGCAGTGTGTTGGGCTGCAGTGTGTTGGGCTGCAGTGTGTTGGACAGCAGTGTGTTGGGCTGCAGTGTGTTGGACAGCAGTGTGTTGGACAGCAGTGTGTTGGACAGCAGTGTGTTGGGCTGCAGTGTGTTGGACAGCAGTGTGTTGGACAGCAGTGTGTTGGGCTGCAGTGTGTTGGGCTGCAGTGTGTTGGGCTGCAGTGTGTTGGACTGCAGTGTGTTGGACTGCAGTGTGTTGGACAGCAGTGTGCTGGACTGCAGTGTGTTGGACAGCAGTGTGTTGGACAGCAGTGTGTTGGACTGCAGTGTGTTGAACAGCAGTGTGTTGGGCTGCAGTGTGTTGGGCTGCAGTGTGTTGGACAGCAGTGTGTTGGGCTGCAGTGTGTTGGACAGCAGTGTGTTGGACAGCAGTGTGTTGGGCTGCAGTGTGTTGGGCTGCAGTGTGTTGGACTGCAGTGTGTTGGACAGCAGTGTGTTGGGCTGCAGTGTGTTGGACAGCAGTGTGCTGGACAGCAGTGTGCTGGACAGCAGTGTGTTGGACAGCAGTGTGTTGGACAGCAGTGTGTTGGACTGCAGTGTGTTGGACATGTCTTACTGATGTCCTTCTTCCAGTTACAGGGGATTTTGCAGTCGATCTTCTGGGTCTGGTCCTTGCAGTTGGCCTCACGGACGCCGTCCCCACAGTCCCCTGCTTCAGGGACACACTTCCCATAGGTCCAGTCAGTGCACTCCGCTCCAGCCCTGCTCTCCTTCCCGTTACCATGTTTACCTAAGACAGGGATTGTTGTTACCAGCGCCTGCTGTTGCCTCACAGGATAAACAGCATGACTGTCGTTCTAACAGCGTCCCTCACCTTTGTGACCTCTGTGACCCTTGTCGGCGTCTGTGGTCACCATGACGACCACAAGCAGGAAAAGTGTGATGGAGAAAATGCTGCGCATTCTGTAAAGAGAACCAAACACACACACAGGTGTTAGGCACGTCCTGTATATCTTCTTCTGAGGTTTGCCATCGTCAAGATTACGTTCTTGTTTAACCTGAGTTTGTCCAGCTGCTGAAACTGTGAGTAACTTTTGCCAGCATGACTGTCTGAAACAGTCTGTCTGAAACAGTCTGTCTGAAACAGTGTGAAACAGTCAGTCTGAAACAGTCTAAAACAGTCAGTCTAAAACAGTCAGTGTGAAACAGTCATTGTGAAACACCAGAGCCTCCAGCATCATGAGACTCCAGGCCACACAGAGCATTTCTATGTGGGCCTCAGACACACACGAAAAAAATGTGTCAATGTGTCAATAACCCATAAACCCCGTCTCCCCCCCCTGTCGCCCCCCCCCTCCCCCCCCTCCGCCCCCGCCCCCTCCATCTCTCTTTCTCATTCTGTTGCTCATTGTGTTGAAAAATTACAGACTCCCTCTTTCATTCCTCCATTAAAACGAGTGTCTACTTTCACAGTTCTGCAGTGAGTTCCAGACCAGAGGCCGCTCCTAAATGTGGAGGGCTCCTCCGGCCGGGGGGGGGGCCCTTTGTGTGAGACAGAACGGGCTCTCAGCGGGCCCCTCTCTGTGCTCCAGCCATGCGGAGGATGAGGCCAAGCATCGCCTCAAAGACGCTTTAGTCTCCCCCTCAAAGGAATACTGATTCATTGGCCCAAAACAAAGACCCTTCTTGCCTGTTTTCATTTCTCTCTAAAGCCTGAACACAGATCCCAGGCCACGTCTTAGAGAGCAGCCTCTCTCTGGGGACCAGCTCCATATAACCTTATTTGCATAAGAAGACAATCAAGTCTTAAGAGGAAGAAAAGGAGTGTGATGGTGCCTTTGGTCAAAGTAAGAGCAGTACATTTAGAGAACTTCCTCATGAACCAGAGTTCAACATCCCTGAGAGACAAACTTCATGAAAATCCTTCACAGAGATGTTGAAAGCAGATGTGTAACGACCTAAGGAACGTCGCCGTTTTTCTGATCAACCAAACACTACGACAAAAATAACATGAAATGGAACCTTCTTGTGCCATGTACAGAAAGTTCTCTAGAGAGAGAGACCCCCTATACCTCACTGTCCAAAGACACATGGCCTGAAAGACCCCACCTAATGTGTGGTCTGATCACTAACCCTACAAGGTTGAATAAGAAGTGCTGAGAACACAAAGAGGCTGAACAGGATGAAGCTTCACAGGATGAAGCCTCACTGGATGAAGCCTCACTGGATGAAGCCTCACTGGATGAAGCCTCACAGGATGAAGCCTCACTGGATGAAGCCTCACTGGATGAAGTTTCACAGGATGAAGCCTCACAGGATGAAGCCTCACTGGATGAAGCCTCACTGGATGAAGCCTCACTGGATGAAGCCTCACAGGATGAAGCCTCACAGGATGAAGCCTCACTGGATGAAGCCGCACTGGATGAAGCTTCACAGGATGAAGCCTCACTGGATGAAGCCTCACTGGATGAAGCTTCACAGGATGAAGCCTCACAGGATGAGGCCTCACCGGATGAAGCTTTACAGGATGAAGCCTCACAGGATGAAGCCTCACTGGATGAAGCCTCACTGGATGAAGCCTCACTGGATGAAGCTTCACAGGATGAAGCCTCACAGGATGAAGCCTCACAGGATGAGGCCTCACTGGATGAAGCCTCACTGGATGAAGCCTCACTGGATGAAGCTTCACAGGGAGACTCGCCTGCATTCCTCTGGCCTCTTATTCCAGCTGTGACCAGCGCACAAACTTGGATGTTTCTTTATTTAATACAAACAGACGTCTCCCAGATAAAGGCTGGTAAATCTTTACATAGTTTTAGCCTGCATGTGGCATGACTTCATGTTTTCTATGCAGGGTTGATCCAGGACCAGGAGCTGGAGGAGCTTTAATGAGCTTTAACTGCAATAAAATGATCCCTTGAGGCTGTGAGTAAACAGGGACACCCCCCCCTCCTCTCCCCTCCTCCCCCCCCTCCCCCCTCCTCCCCCCCCCCTCACTGGACCCTCTGACAGGGGGACAAAAGCCCCCTGCCCGCTGTCACAGTGCCGCTTCTGCACCTCAAAATGAGTTTCCCAATATAGTTTAACTTTTTTTAGGCCATAACTGACTCAGTATTTTTAACAACAATTCTGTCTAAAAAATGTATATAATTAAGTAACTTACATAAAAAACGTGTCACTTTGCCACACCAAGCGTTACGACTACAAAAAAGTACCAACATCAGGATTCTCCTCTTAACAACTTCAGCAGCCTAAACTTAATCTTGTCTTCACAATGTAACTAGTAAGTGAGCCTGATCATTTAAAGTTTAGAAGTAATTCAAGCTGTTAAAAACACAATTACTAACACACACTAGATTGCAAAATCACTTGAGGCAGACATTCACAGCAAATAGATAAACAGTTACCTGAAATTATACTTCTTGCTGTAAAATAGCATTGCATATACAATCTGGTCAATTGATATCAATATTTTTTTGAGCTAAATTAAGAACCGAATAGACCGAATGAATCTTACTTGAATGTGAAAGTGGGACCTCAGCTGGTGACTGAAGACTTCTGCTGCTTCTCTCAGATCAGTCTGCTTCTCTTCAGTGTAGCTGCTTCTCTCAGATCAGTCTGCTTCTCTTCAGTGTAGCTGCTTCTCTCAGATCAGTCTGCTTCTCTTCAGTGTAGCTGCTTCTCTCAGATCAGTCTGCTTCTCTTCAGTGGAGCTGCTGCTCTCAGATCAGTCTGCTTCTCTTCAGTGGAGCTGCTGCTCTCAGATCAGTCTGCTTCTCTTCAGTGGAGCTGCTTCTCTCAGATCAGTCTGCTTCTCTTCAGTGGAGCTGCTTCTCTCAGATCAGTCTGCTTCTCTTCAGTGTAGCTGCTGTTCTCAGATCAGTCTGCTTCTCTTCAGTGGAGCTGCTGCACTGACTCAGTCTGCTTCTCTTCAGTGGAGCTGCTGCTCTCAGATCAGTCTGCTTCTCTTCAGTGTAGCTGCTTCTCTCAGATCAGTCTGCTTCTCTTCAGTGTAGCTGCTGTTCTCAGATCAGTCTGCTTCTCTTCAGTGGAGCTGCTGTTCTCAGATCAGTCTGCTTCTCTTCAGTGGAGCTGCTGTCTCCTCCTCTCTCCTCAGCTTCTGCAGGGTTGGTCCAACATGAACAATGTTTCCATCAGACACCCCATGACATCATGAACCCACGTGGCATGACTTTAATCCTCATAATCAGGCGCAAAACAAGAGGCTCTCTGGGTCATTTGCATAAAAGGCTGGTGATTATAATGATAAGTCCTCCATAGAGCTTCTTCTATTGTTCTTCTTCACAACTGAAAGCATGTAGAACATCTGTTGTGTTTTTGTTTTGGTTACCTCAAATACAATGAGATCCTCTTCATTCCACACTGTCAAACAATACTGTTTATGTTTTGGAAATATATAACAGGGTTTGTTTACAATCTCAAGGAGTCATAAATAAACAATGTAATAATTAATGAAAATAGTTTAATCTGTGGAAATACATTTTAATGGTTTATCAACATCAACCTACATTGAAAAATGTATTTTATTGTTGACGTGTTAAAAGTAAAATTCACTTCCACTGAAATGACTGAAGAGATAATTTAGTTGACCTTAATTTAGTTGACCTCCAGCATGAACAAGACAGAGAGGGAAGAGGAATGAGCAGTTTGTTCCTTTCCTGTGTGATGTGAACACACTCATGAGAAGCTGATCTACATATAAATTCCTTTAACTGTCCTGCCACCCCACTACCCTCTTTATAACAGAGCCACAGGCGACATCTTTACCCGGATTAACAGCGTTCTTGAATCCCCACCTTATACACAACGATCGGCCCACAAAGAGCTGCTTAATCCAGACCAAAACAGCAAAGCATGTCGCATGTAGGTCAAAGCTCAGAGTCACTGGGTGAATAACATCAGGGTTTGAGTGCTGGTGAATGGATGACAATGTCACTCCTGTATGTCTGACACATATACTGTAGCTCATTCCTCAACGTCTGGGAAGAAACCATTGGATAATAATCAGTCGGCACAGTGGACCAGTCTGTCCAGGTTTAGTGTTCTAGTGTTTCTGCTGGTTCTTACATTTACATTGACATGTATTCATTTAGCAGACGCTTTTATCCAAAGCGACTTACAAGAGAGAGCTTTTCCAAAGAGCATCAGTCATTGAGCATAGCAACGTGATAGACCCCGAACACAGTGGGTTTTTTAGATCATGAATCATACATCATGAGAACCAATAAGTGCCAAGGGAAGAACTATAAATGCATAACACAACGATTGTCAACATAAAGCAAGAGATACAACAACACTGGCAAGTCACCATATGGGGACCAACAAATAGTTCTAAACAACATTAGATTATGTGAAGTGCCATACTATTCCTAAGTGCCATTACATTCTCTACATAAGTGAGTTTTAAGCCTTCTTTTGAAGGTGAGAAGGCAGTCTGTGCCTTTTCTTGCTCTCCCTGCTTGGCTAATGTTCACGTTATTCCAGAATCCAGAGAAAAGTTCACAGCTTCTGGAGTGTCCTGGTGTCCTCTGAGAGACAGATCAGCAGTGATTGTCCTGGTGTCCTCTGAGAGACAGATCAGCAGTGATTGTCCTGGTGTCCTCTGAGAGACAGATCAGCAGTGATTGTCCTGGTGTCCTCTGAGAGACAGATCAGCAGTGATTGTCCTGGTGTCCTCTGAGAGACAGATCAGCAGTGATTGTCCTGGTGTCCTCTGAGAGACAGATCAGCAGTGATTGTCCTGGTGTCCTGGAGGAACAGGAAGAGGAAGTCACATTATATGAGTCTGGCCTCAGTGTGATCATTAACTAAACCAACAAATAACTTGTCAAGTCAGATTTTCCTCAAATAATTCCCTAACACGTTCCCTCCACCTTCGTAATGAAGAATAAGAGAAGAAATATGAACAGGAAGATATCCTGTTATTTCTTAATACTATCAACAACAAAAACTTATTTTCTTGTAGCCGTTGGCAGCCATTGTTCCCAGAGGCAGCGCTTAATACAACCACCACCCTAAGATGTCAACTCCCCTCTCCGCTAAAATGGATCAGTCATGCGTGGCGGCCATTGTTCCTCTGTTGCTGTTGGAGTCTGCAGCTGGGAAAAGTCACATGAAGGAAGTCCATCCCTGCTGGTCTCTACAGGGGCCTGAGACCAGCCTCTACAGGGGCCTGATCTGTGTTGGAGAGACCAGCCTCTAATGGGTCTGATCTGTGTTGGAGAGACCAGCCTCTACAGGGGCCCGATCTGTGTTGGAGAGACCAGCCTCTACAGAGGCCCGATCTGTGTTGGAGAGACCAGCCTCTAATGGGTCTGATCTGTGTTGGAGAGACCAGCCTCTAATGGGTCTGATCTGTGTTGGAGAGACCAGCCTCTACAGAGGCCCGATCTGTGTTGGAGAGACCAGCCTCTAATGGGTCTGATCTGTGTTGGAGAGACTAGCCTCTAATGGGTCTGATCTGTGTTGGAGAGACCAGCCTCTACAGAGGCCCAATCTGTGTTGGAGAGACCAGCCTCTAATGGATCTGATCTGTGTTGGAGAGACCAGCCTCTAATGGGTCTGATCTGTGTTAGAGAGACCAGTCTCTACAGAGGCCTGATCTGGTTGGAGAGACCAGCCTCTACAGGGGCCCGATCTGTGTTAGAGAGACCAGCCTCTACAGGGGCCTGATCTGGTTGGAGAGACCAGCCTCTACAGGGGCCCGATCTGTGTTGGAGAGACCAGCCTCTACAGGGGTCTGATCTGTGTTAGAGAGACCAGCCTCTACAGGGGCCTGATCTGTGCTGGAGAGACCAGCCTCTACAGGGGCCTGATCTGTGTTGGAGAGACCAGCCTCTACAGAGGCCTGATCTGTGCTGGAGAGACCAGCCTCTACAGGGGCCTGATCTGTGCTGGAGAGACCAGCCTCTACAGGGGCCTGATCTGTGTTGGAGAGACCAGCCTCTACAGGGGCCTGATCTGTGTTGGAGAGACCAGCCTCTAATGGGCCTGATCTGTGCTGGAGAGACCAGCCTCTACAGGGGCCTGATCTGTGTTGGAGAGACCAGCCTCTAATGGGCCTGATCTGTGCTGGAGAGACCAGCCTCTAATGGGCCCGATCTGTGTTGGAGAGACCAGCCTCTACAGGGGTCTGATCTGTGTTAGAGAGACCAGCCTCTACAGAGGCCCGATCTGTGTTGGAGAGACCAGCCTCTACAGAGGCCTGATCTGTGTTGGAGAGACCAGCCTCTACAGAGGCCTGGTCTGTGCTGGAGAGACCAGCCTCTACAGGGGCCTGATCTGTGTTGGAGAGACCAGCCTCTACAGGGGTCTGATCTGTGTTGGAGAGACCAGCCTCTACAGGGGCCCGATCTGTGTTGGAGAGACCAGCCTCTACAGGGGCCCGATCTGTGTTGGAGAGACCAGCCTCTACAGGGGCCCGATCTGTGTTGGAGAGACCAGCCTCTACAGAGGCCTGATCTGTGCTGGAGAGACCAGCCTCTACAGAGGCCTGATCTGTGTTGGAGAGACCAGCCTCTACAGAGGCCTGATCTGTGCTGGAGAGACCAGCCTCTACAGGGGCCCGATCTGTGCTGGAGAGACCAGCCTCTACAGGGGCCTGATCTGTGTTAGAGAGACCAGCCTCAAGGAAACCAACACTTCCACAAACAAGGAACATATTCAAACTACTAACAGCCAATGTCTGATGATCTCACAGGACTGATATAAGCTGACGTTTGCTTCATGTATCGATGTTAGAAAAGTGAGCTTTTTTTTTGGTGCGTTACATGACATCGAATAAAATAAAGATTGCCACAAAGGTTAAATAAAACACAAGAATTTAACATATTTATTTTTATTCAAATAGACAGTAACAAATAGGCTAGAAGATCAACTATACAGTACAACTCCAATTTTTTTCTTTTCCATTTGGTACACATCTGTCCTTTCATTTTGGTTGCTCATCTTAAGTACAAAACTTCACTGATGAAATCTCAGTGATTCCATGGACTAGTGTTAGACAGAGCAATCATTCAGACATCGGTGTTACCATCACTCTGCACACTGTTTCAAATGCAAATTCTCAAACCCTGAATTGCACAGCAACTCAAAAACAAAAACAAAGCATTGATAATACAGACAACTAATTGTTGTTACAGCCCCTTAAAAAGTTAAACTGAGGCAGTTATAGAATGTCGTTTGATAAATATCCATCTACATGTCACTAAAGTCAAGCAATGTTTTCAATAATATTTAAGTAAAATTTTACAGGAAAAAAAGTAAACTCATGTTGGATACTTTAGGTTTAAAGTTTAGGATGATCACAATCTTTAAACCTGTTTACACATGATCCCCACTTATCAACTCTTAAATTATCATGTAAACTGACTAATATTTGAAAGACACTTAATTATGGAAATAACTAACAGTAGTTGTAACCATGAACCATTAAAAACAGATTTTGTTTGATAATTTTTTTTATATCACAAGATAAAAACCTGCCATGTAAAGGGTCACTTAATGAACTTTGGCATAAAACATTGATCCCACAATCACCCCAAATCTAATCTGAAATCACTGGATTGCAATGGCAAGTGCATCAGTTAGTGCTAGTAATTCTATTCCTCTGTTAAGGGCTGAAAGGGACAGTGGACCATCTCTTTTTAATGGATCATTGTTTTAGTCACTCATTTCACCACATCTCTTTAAGAAAGAATGAGATCTAATATGAGACACATCAGAACAGACCTGCAGGATTGATCCTCTTGTAGCAGAACAAACAGCAGGCGTTACTTTGGTAGAAACAGAGATCTTCTCCATCGTCTAGACAACAAGGTCAGGATCCTGGTACCTTCCTAAACACTGAACCACTGCATTTCTACAACCAAGATCCCTTCCAAGGTGTTCAAATGGATGTATAACACAGTTTACTTTGCCTAATTCACATTTGGAAAAATACAATACATTTACAATTTTATGTAACAAACAAAGACTGATTACAGAAAAATATTTCAAAGCTGTATATAAATATGTGGAAAGTGTCAAATGTAACGGTGCGACTGCAGGTCGAAGCCACACAGAAACTCTGAAGCATGAAGATGACAGCAGCAGGTACAAACTGCTGTTTTCTAACACTAACATGTTATTTTCATTTGATCATAAGCAAAATATGAAAGCTTATTGTTATAAATAGTATAGTATTATCATAAATATCTCAAAAATTCAGTGATAGACATACTTTTAAAAGTTAAATATCCAATGGCTGAACAAATAGCACGCTGTCCTTTGAGTAACTGCATACATCCAAAAGTCACTAAAATGTATAACGAAATCTAGAAGCCCATGATGTAGCATCTGAAGCCACACTTACCACAATAAAACCTGCCTAGCTACTAAAAAAACAATCTTGATCCCTTTTAATGACACCATCCAAATCACCACATTCCTAAAGATATTTAGTCATTGCATATAGGGAAGTCGATAAAAGCCACATTCAAAAACGCTTATTCTAACCCTGAATAATCCCCCCACATGTTTTCCTGTGTGTTGATGTACATTCGGTTGCTGTGTGTGCTGAGTTCAGACTGGAGTCAGTTTGAAGAAAGGAAAAGCACAATGTCAAGAAACAAACACCCCCCACCCACACCTGACCCCACACCTGACCCCACACCTGACCCCTCACCTGACCCCTCACCTGGCACCTCACCTGACCCCTCACCTGACCCCTCACCTGACCCCACACCTGACCCCTCACCTGGCCCCTCACCTGACCCGTCACCTGGCCCCTCACTTGACCCCCTCACCTGACCACACACCTGACCCCTCACCTGGCCCCTCACCTGACCCCACACCTGAACCCCCACCTGCCCAGCCACCCCCCACCCACACCTGCCCCCTCACTTGACCCCCTCACCTGCCCAGTCACCCCCCCACCCACACCTGACCCCCTCACCTGCCCAGTCACCCCCCACCCACACCTGACCCCACACCTGACCCCCTCACCTGCCCAGTCACCCCCCCACCCACACCTGACCCCCCCACCTGCCCAGCCTCGCCCCATCTCCACACCAGACTGTGTGTGTGTGTGTGTGTGTGTGTGTGTGTTAGACGGCAGTCTCCTGGTCCTCTCTCTGGATCATCTGGTAGTGTTGTCTGTTCTCCAGGTACTCTGCCAACTCCTGGTCCTTCACCTGGTCTGCTCGCTGCTTAGGTGTCTCACCCTGAGAGGACGGGGGGAAGGGGGAGGGAGGGATGGAGGGAGGGAGGGAGGGAGGGAGGGAGGGAGGGAGGGAGGGATGAGGGGAGGAAGGAGGAGGAATGGAGGGAGGAAGAGGGAAGGATGGGGGGAAAAGGAATGAGAGGAAGGGTATGGGACAGAAATGAGCAGTTGAAACAATTATAGAAGAGAAGAAGAGAGAGAGAGAGGAAGAAGGAGTTGTCCTCTCCAATACAAAATAGAATGAATCAAAACATTAAATTGTCTGGCAGAATTCCTCCCAGTAATGTGGTGTTTGTGGTCCCCGTGACATCACCATGGTGACCGGTTGCTAAAGCTACAGAGGGTCTCTAAGTGAGGCCAGGATCCTGCAGGGCTGCATTACTCACTGACACCATCACATTAATCATCATCACACACACAGACTGCAAGTTCCTCCAGAATAAAAAAGAGTTTCTTTTTACTGGACCTAAACTAGCAGTTATGCTAACAATTAGCATCTGTTGAATAGTTTATGCTAACTGCTAGATTTGGGATAAGCTAGCTGCTACCTAGCTGTGAGTGCAGAGGCTAGCTGCTAGCTGTGGGTGCAGAGGTTTGTTGCTAGCTGTGGGTGCAGAGGCTAGCTGCTAGCTGTGGGTGCAGAGGCTAGCTGCTAGCTGTGGGTGCAGAGGCTAGCTGCTAGCTGTGGGTGCAGAGGCTAGCTGCTAGCTGTGGGTGCAGAGGCTAGCTGCTAGCGGTGGGTGCAGAGGCTAGCTGCTAGCTGTGGGTGCAGAGGCTAGCTGCTAGCTGTGGGTGCAGAGGCTAGCTGCTAGCTGTGGGTGCAGAGGCTAGCTGCTAGCTGTGGGTGCAGAGGCTAGCTGCTAGCTGTGGGTGCAGAGGCTAGCTGCTAGCTGTGGGTGCAGAGGCTAGCTGCTAGCTGTGGGTGCAGAGGCTAGCTGCTAGCTGTGGGTGCAGAGGCTAGCTGCTAGCTGTGGGTGCAGAGGCTAGCTGCTAGCTGTGGGTGCAGAGGCTAGCTGCTAGCTGTGGGTGCAGAGGCCCACCTGCAGGTCTGTCTTCATGAGAGATGCTCCAGCCTCCACCAGGTAGTGGCAGATGGTTCTCTCACGGGCCGTGGCTGCCTTGTGAAGGGCCGTCTCCCCCCTTCAAGATGCACACACACACACCCCAAGAAGCACACAGACACACACACACACACACACACACACACACACACACACACACACACACACACACACACACACACACACACACACACACACACACACACACACCCCAAGAAGCACACACACAGACACACACACCCCAAGAAGCACACACACAGACACAGACAGACACACACAGACACACACACACCCCAAGAAGCACACACACAGACACACAGACACAGGGGTATGAACACACACATACGTACACACACACACACACACACACACACACACACACACACACACACACACACACACACACACACAACACTACCAAGTTAAACCACTAGCAGGTTAAACAGTGTGTGGAGGCACCAGGTCCCATCAGTGACTAGACTGACTCACGTTTCCCTCTCTGGAACGTCCAGGTAGCTTGTCGGAGCTGCACATCAACAAAGGAGAACAGGTCAAAACAGGTGGTAAAGCCATCATTCATGTCCATGATTGAATATGAAGACTTTGAGGACCAGCACACCGTTGTCTATGATGTACTTGACCATGTCCTTATTTCCCAGGCTCACTGCATGGTGGAGCAGAGTCCAGCCTTGGCTGTCCTGGACAGTCAGGTCGACCCCTTCCTGTCGAAGCTCTCTGAGCTGAGGAAGACACTGTGTCACTCACAGACACACACACACACACACACACACACACACACACAGACACACACACACCTCCACCACTGACGCATGAGACAACAGGAATGATATTCTTACCCTGTGAAGGTCTTCTGACTTGACACACTCGATCAACTCAGAAACTGTGAAAACAACAGTGAACCGTTACATGAGACACAAACACTCTAGTCTGCTAGAGGAACCACACACTCCCTTCTAGAGGAACCACACACTCCCTTCTAGAGGAACCACACACTCCCTTCTAGAGGAACCACACACTCCCTTCTAGAGGAACCACACACTCCCTTCTAGTATGCTAGAGGAACCACACACTCCCTTCTAGAGGAACCAAACACTCCCTTCTAGTATGCTAGAGGAACCACACACTCCCTTCTAGAGGAACCAAACACTCCCTTCTAGTATGCTAGAGGAACCACACACTCCCTTCTAGAGGAACCAAACACTCCCTTCTAGTATGCTAGAGGAACCACACACTCCCTTCTAGAGGAACCAAACACTCCCTTCTAGTATGCTAGAGGAACCACACACTCCCTTCTAGAGGAACCAAACACTCCCTTCTAGTATGCTAGAGGAACCACACACTCCCTTCTAGAGGAACCAAACACTCCCTTCTAGTATGCTAGAGGAACCACACACTCCCTTCTAGAGGAACCAAACACTCCCTTCTAGAGGAACCAAACACTCCCTTCTAGTATGCTAGAGGAACCAAACACTCCCTTCTAGAGGAACCAAACACTCCCTTCTAGTCTGCTAGAGGAACCACACACTCCCTTCTAGAGGAACCAAACACTCCCTTCTAGAGGAACCAAACACTCCCTTCTAGAGGAACCAAACACTCCCTTCTAGTATGCTAGAGGAACCACACACTCCCTTCTAGAGGAACCAAACACTCCCTTCTAGAGGAACCAAACACTCCCTTCTAGTCTGCTAGAGGAACCAAACATTTCATCTTTACCTTTTTCTGGGTCACTTGACGCGGTGCTTTCAGAACTGGGAGTAACAAAACAGAATGAAGATATTTAGATACATGACTTAGAGATGGTTGGGATGTGAGGCTGAGGGCTGGATGTGAGGCTGAGAGCTGGATGTGAGGCTAAGAGCTGGATGTGAGGCTGAGGGCGAGGCTGACCTGCAGAGGCCGGTCTTGGAGGAGGCCTGGGAGCCACCGTAGGCCAGAGTCTCAGTCACAGAGCTGTCACTGGAAACCCTCTTACTCTGAGAGTCCCTGAGCCTGCCAGAGAGGGGGAGGAGAAATGATCAAGAGGGAGGGAGGGAGGGAGGGGGTGAGAGAGAGAGAGAGAGAGAGGGAGGGAGGGAGGGAGGGAGGGAGGGAGGGAGGGAGGGAGGGAGGGAGGGAGAGAGGGAGGGAGGGAGGGAGAGGGTGAGGGAGAGAGAGAGAGAGGAAGGGAGAGGGTGAGGGAGTGAGGGAGGGAGGGAGGGAGGGAGGGAGGGAGGGAGGGAGGGAGGGAGGGAGGGAGGGAGAGAGGGAGGGAGGGAGGGAGGGAGGGAGGGAGGGAGAGGAAGAGGGTGAGGGAGAGAGAGAGAGAGGAAGGGAGAGGGTGAGGGAGTGAGGGAGGGAGGGAGGGAGGGAGGGAGGGAGGGAGGGAGGGAGGGAGGGAGGGAGGGAGGGAGGGAGGGAGGGAGGGAGGGAGGGAGGGAGAGGAAGAGGGTGAGGGAGAGAGAGAGGAAGGGAGAGGGTGAGGGAGTGAGAGGGAGGAACAACACACAGTAGACGGGTGTCTGAGTTTCTGTCTGCATGTCTGTCTGCCTGCCTGCATGTCTGTCTGCATGTCTGTCTGGTGTCTATGTGCCTGTCTGCATGTCTGTCTGTCTGCATGTCTGTCTGCCTGCCTGCATGTCTGTCTGCATGTCTGTCTGGTGTCTATGTGCCTGTCTGCATGTCTGTCTGTCTGCATGTCTGTCTGCCTGCCTGCATGTCTGTCTGCATGTCTGTCTGGTGTCTATGTGCCTGTCTGTCTGCATGTCTGTCTGCCCCTCTCACCGTGGTCCAGGAGAGGAGATGGGAGAGGAGGAGGAGGAAGGGAAGGCAAACTGCTGTTCCTCAGCCTGACACTCCCCATAGGAGTCCACTAGATCAGGCATGCCTGGAGACGTGCCTACAGTCTCCTTCAGCACCAGCTCAGGGTCCAGGATGAACAGCTCATCCTGGGAGATCTCTGTCACGTAGTTCAGGTGCTCCTGCAGAGAGCATGGTGTCAGCCTCACCCAATCAGAGACAGTCTGCTGTCAGCCTCACCCAATCAGAGACAGTCTGCTGTCAGCCTCACCCAATCAGAGACTGAAGACTTCTCAATACTGATCCTTCTGTTGTTTAGTTCTTAATGATGTATTTAATTTGACCGATGCTCTTTGTAAAAGCTCTCTCTTGTAAGTCGCTTTGGATAAAAGCATCTACTAACTGAATACATGTAAACGTAATTACATTTATTCTCTATTTAATAGAAGCAGATTCATGTGTCATGTGTGTTTACCTGCGCTCGGTCGATCCTGTAGAACCGATCAGCTGTTGTGCCTAAAGGTGAAAACAGGAAACAGCAGAATTACTTTCACAGGCAAACTGGTGTCATGTTGTTTCATGTCAGAAGCTTGTGTCTGTCTGTGTTACCTCATCAAGAAACAAACCACTGTTCTATCGTTTCACACTGAGAACGTTTCCGTTTCAGAATAACCTCACTTACAGTCAAGGAAGCACCATTTAGGGGACAGCTTCTGGGAAGACAGACTTTCTGATTTCAACCCATCACTGTCCTATAAAAGAAGTAGAATAAATATGAATAATCAAGTTCTTCTTCAACAACAAATCAGTTTATGACTTAGAGCATTTTAACAGTGACATGCAGTACCAGCATCTTCCACTAGAGAGTGGAACCTCCTTCATAATACCGCTCCTTCTCTCTCTCTGGTGTGAGAGGGTTCTGGTTCCCCCTACCTCATCCAGGGTCTTCTGGAGACTCTCTATGTGTGATCGACACGTCTCCAGGTCACTGTCTCCCGGCACGATGATGACGCCCAGAGGGATAGCTGAGAGGGGGGGGGGGGGGGGGCGGGGAGAGGAGTGGTGGAGGTAGAGGAGAGGAGGGGGAGACAGTGTTATGGACACTGCAAAGCCTGCATGGGTCTTCTATACCTATACACCATGCTGTACAGTGAATATTGACATGGTGTAGGTGTGTGTGCATGACGGTGAGTTTGTGTATGTGTGAGTTTTGTGTGTGTGTTTGTGTGTGTGTGTGTGTGTACTCACAGGCCTCTTTGAGCTTGTCCTTGTCGTAGTGCAGAGCCTCGTACGCGTGCATGCTGATCCTGCTCACTCTGATCTGCAGGTTCTCAGGAAGGAACTGCTGACTGAACACACACACACCAAGTCAGAGAGAGGAGAGGAGAGGGGGAGGAGAGAGGAGAGGAGAGGGGGAGGAGGAGAGAGGAGAGGGGGAGGAGGAGAGAGGAGGGAGGCTGGGGAGGAGGAGAGAGGAGAGGGGGAGGAGGAGAGAGGAGAGGAGAGAGGAGGAGAGAGCAGAAGAGAGGGGGAGGAGGAGAGAGGAGAGGGGGAGGAGGAGAGAGGAGAGGGGGAGGAGGAGAGAGGAGAGGAGAGAGGAGGAGAGAGCAGAAGAGAGGGGGAGGAGGAGAGAGGAGAAGGGGAGGAGGAGAGAGGAGAGGAGAGAGGAGGAGAGAGCAGAAGAGAGGGGGAGGAGGAGAGAGGAGAGGGGGAGGAGGAGAGAGGAGAGGGGGAAGAGGAGAGAGGAGAGGGGGAGGAGGAGAGAGGAGAGGGGAGGAGGAGAGGGGGAGGAGGAGAGAGGAGGGAGGCTGGGGAGGTAGAGGAGGGAGGCTGGGGAGAAGAGGAGGGAGGTTAGGGAGGAGAGGGGGAGGAGGAGAGAGGAGGGAGGTTAGGGAGGATGGTACTGACTCGTTGAGCTGGGGCATGGAGATCCTCCTCTTTGTCTTCTGCACCAGGTTGGCCTGGTTCCTGAGGGTGATGTGGATGAGGGAGGGGGCCAGCTTACAGGGCTCCCCGTCCACCTGCATGGGGATGGGCTTGGAGGTGGTCAGAGTCACCTCCTTACACTGGTGCAGACGTTCCCCATGACCCCCCACCTGCAGCGTGGCCTGGGGGAGGAGGAGGGGGAGAGGGAGGAGGTGGAGAGGAGGGGAGGAGGAGGAGGGGGAGAAAGTGGAGTGGTTCATCTAGTTGTTCCAAAAAATGATTGAAAATTAAACAGAACGCTAAATATTTACAGTTTACCATTATTATACAGTATAATCATTACCAACAACAACAACTGAATCAAATGTGCCTTCTCTGCTTTATATTCACACAGTGTGTACGCTGGCGTTAGCATTCAGCATGTAGAGCAGCATCCATCAGTACGTCTGCTCACCAGGGAGGTCATGGTGAAGCCGATCACCTCGATGCAGCCATCATCGTGTCTCTGGGGGTCAAAGTCGTTATGGTCACCAGGGTGACCCCAAGGCATGGTGCCCGCACAGTACCTGAGATCACACAGAACAACAACACACAACATCAACATACTGTGTATATTCTGAGTATTACTGTGTATATTCTGAGTATACTTATATTTATTATATTCTGTTGCAATAACTGTTTTGCACTTCTGGTTGGATGCTAACTGTATTTTGTTACCCTGTACTTGTACCTGTGTAATGACATTGAAGTTGAATCTAATCTAATCAACCATCACAGCCATCATCATCATCATGTTTCACAGCCACACCCACCCCATGATGAACAGTGGAAACACACAGTCACAGTCTTCTATAGCTGTTTGACATGAATATGTATGTGAGCGCAGCAGGCAGTGATTAAAAGAGCAAAACATGAACCTGGGAATGTTGAGAAAGAGAAGACATTGTAGCTTGAGGTCCTGAACTTTCGAAGTCAGGTCTGTGCCATCACACTGCAGAGAGGACGACACGGCAGACACATGATCAAGATAAAACAGGGTTAGGATTCAAAATGAAGGGTTAGGGTTAAAGGTCAGAGGTCAGCCTGTCTGATGTGTCACTCACCACAACTTTGATGTGTTTGGCCAGATCCTTAGAGCTGCCGCTTAAGAAGTCAGAAAAGGCTGTCTGCAAAAACACACCATGTGAATGACACACACACACACACACACACACACACACACTCACACACAGAGGGAGGATAAACTGTGTAGATACACACACACACTAGAGACACTTACCCCTGCATAGAACATCTTATTGCGAAAACGGCTGTTGAATTTCTCTGGGTTGGCCTCTAGGGGGAGATAGAAAAAAACGATCCAGAAAGAGGGGGGAGAGAGTGAGACATACAGAGAGAGGGGGGAGAGGGTGAGACATACAGAGAGAGGGGGGAGAGAGAGTGACATACAGAGAGAGGGGGGAGAGAGTGAGACATACAGAGAGAGGGGGGAGAGGGTGAGACATACAGAGAGAGGGGGGAGAGAGAGTGACATACAGAGAGAGGGGGGAGAGGGTGAGACATACAGAGAGAGGGGGGAGAGGGTGAGACATACAGAGAGAGGGGGGAGAGAGTGAGACATACAGAGAGAGGGGGGAGAGGGTGAGACATACAGAGAGAGGGGGGAGAGAGAGTGACATACAGAGAGAGGGGGGAGAGGGTGAGACATACAGAGAGAGGGGGGAGAGGGTGAGACATACAGAGAGAGGGGGGAGAGAGAGTGACATACAGAGAGAGGGGGGAGAGGGTGAGACATACAGAGAGAGGGGGGAGAGAGTGTGAGACATACAGGGATTGGAGGAGAGAGAGTGAGACATACAGAGAGAGGGGGGAGAAAGTGAGACATACAGGGATTGGAGGAGAGAGAGTGAGACATACAGGGATTGGAGGAGAGAGAGTGAGACATACAGGGATTGGAGGAGAGAGCAACAAATCAGGTGTCTGTCAGGTAGGTCTGAAAGCAGTTTTAACAGGACTGGAGGCGTCAGTGCACAGACCTCTGGACTCGTGGAAGCCGAGCGTTACGTGAGCATCGAAGCCCAGGCTGAAGTAGTTGTTGAACACGTCTATGGGGAGCTGAAGAGGAAAACACACAGGTGTGTATTAAGATGGGAAATGTACATGCAGGACTGGGCAGGGTAGAATGGGGCAGGGTAATTCAGGATAGTTCAGGGTAGTTCAGGATAGTTCAGGATAGTTCAGGGTAGTTCAGGATAGTTCAGGGTAGTTCAGGGTAGTTCAGGGTAGTTCAGGATAGTTCAGGGTAGTTCAGGGTAGTTCAGGGTAGTTCAGGATAGTTCAGGGTAGTTCAGGGTAATTCAGGATAGTTCAGGGTAGTTCAGGGTAGTTCAGGGTAGTTCAGGGTAATTCAGGGTAATTCAGGATAGTTCAGGGTAGTTCAGGGTAATTCAGGGTAGTTCAGGGTAGTTTAGGGTAGTTCAGGGTAGTTCAGGGTAGCTCAGGGTAGCTCAGGGTAGTTCAGGGTAGTTCAGGGTAGTTCAGGATAGTTCAGGGTAGTTCAGGGTAGCTCAGGGTAGCTCAGGATAGTTCAGGGTAGTTCAGGGTAGTTCAGGGTAGTTCAGTGTAGTTCAGGGTAGTTCAGGGTAGTTCAGGGTAGTTCAGGGCAGTTCAGGGCAGTTCAGGGTAGTTCAGGGTAGTTCAGGGTAGCTCAGGGTAGCTCAGGGTAGCTCAGGGTAGTTCAGGGTAGTTCAGGATAGTTCAGGGTAGTTCAGGGTAGTTCAGGGTAGTTCAGGATAGTTCAGGGTAGTTCAGGGTAGTTCAGGGTAGTTCAGGATAGTTCAGGGTAGTTCAGGGTAGTTCAGGGTAGTTCAGGGCAGCTCAGGGTAGTTCAGGGTAGTTCAGGGTAGTTTAGGGTAGCTCAGGGTAGCTCAGGGTAGTTCATGGTAGCTCAGGGTAGTTCAGGATAGTTCAGGGTAGTTCAGGGTAGCTCAGGGTGGTTCAGGATAGCTCAGGGTAGTTCAGGGTAGCTCAGGGTAGTTCAGGGTAGTTCAGGGTAGTTCAGGGTAGTTCATGGTAGTTCAGGGTAGCTCAGGGTGGTTCAGGATAGCTCAGGGTAGTTCAGGGTAGTTCAGGGTAGTTCAGGGTAGTTCATGGTAGTTCAGGGTAGCTCAGGGTGGTTCAGGATAGCTCAGGGTAGTTCAGGGTAGTTCAGGGTAGTTCATGGTAGCTCAGGGTAGTTCAGGGTAGTTCAGGATAGTTCAGGATAGCTCAGGACAGTTCAGGTTAGTTCAGGGTAGCTCAGGGTAGTTCAGGGTAGTTCAGGGTAGCTCAGGGTAGTTCAGGGTAGCTCAGGGTAGTTCAGGGTAGTTCAGGGTAGTTCAGGATAGCTCAGGACAGTTCAGGTTAGTTCAGGGTAGCTCAGGGTAGTTCAGGGTAGCTCAGGGTAGTTCAGGGTAGTTCAGAGTAGTTCAGGGTAGTTCAGGGTAGCTCAGGGCAGGGCAGAGCAGCACCTTGTCAGTCTGATGTTCATCCTTCTCCTCCTGGCAGACCTCAGTGTTGGGCTCCACCTGCAGGGACCAGCGGTCCAGCTGAACCACACTCCCGTCCTCCACATGAGACAGGATCTTGGACACCGGCTCATCAGTGTAGCCCTGGACCAGAGAGACATGGAGGTTATGATTAAGGATGGATGGAGTTCCATGGCATTTCTATGAGTTTGGTTTCCTCTTCTGTTTAAAGCCCAGGTGCTCCTGTCAGAAAGGGGGCGCCATACTCACCCCTCCCCAGTTTAGGGTGCGCGCCAGGTCATTTCCTGTCCCCAGAGGAAGGATGGCCACCGCAGGCTGAGGGTTGATCTGCAGCTGGTCCAGAACGGAAAGGATCCAACCCACCTGGAGGACCACAGTTAGCTTAGCATTACCATCAACAATTAGCATTACCATCAACAATTAGCATTACCATCAACTATTAGCATTACCATCAACTATTAGCATTACCATCAACTATTAGCATTACCTCAACAATTAGCATTACCATCAACAATTAGCATTACCTCAACAATTAACATTACCATCAACAATTAGCATTACCATCAACAATTAGCATTAACATCCAACTTAGCATTACCATCCTCACTTAATTCCAGATACTCCCTAAGTCAGGTCAACAACTTCCTGTAGCTGGTAGTTAGGTTAGCTAGTTCTCTCACCCAAAATACAATTTAAATATTGGATGAAAGCGATATTCTACTTACAGTTCCATCCCCTCCACACGCTAATATCCGCAGGTTCGGCACTTTGGCGTACATTTCTAACCTTGGAAGAACAAATGCAAAACCAACACAAAGCTTAGGATGTGTTGTGTTTGATGTAGCATGAGAGTGTGGGGAGGGTGTGGGGAGGGTGTGGGGAGGTCATGGGGAGAGTGTGGGGAGGGTGTGGGGAGTGTGGGGAGGTTATGGGGAGAGTGTGCGGAGGGTGTGGGGAGGGTGTGGGGAGGTTATGGGGAGAGTGTGGGGAGGTCATGGGGAGAGTGTGGGGAGGGTGTGGGGAGAGTGTGGGGAGGGTATGGGGAGAGTGTGGGGAGGGTGTGGGGAGTGTGGGGAGGGTGTGGGGAGGGTGTGGGGAGAGTGTGGGGAGGGTATAGGGAGAGTGTGGGGAGGGTATGGGGAGAGTGTGGGGAGGGTATAGGGAGAGTGTGGGGAGGGTGTGGGGAGTGTGGGGAGGGTGTGGGGAGGGTGTGGGGAGAGTGTGGGGAGGGTATAGGGAGAGTGTGGGGAGGGTATGGGGAGAGTGTGGGGAGGGTATAGGGAGAGTGTGGGGAGGGTATGGGGAGAGTGTGGGGAGGGTGTGGGGAGTGTGGGGAGGGTGTGGGGAGAGTGTGGGGAGGTCATGGGGAGAGTGTGGGGAGGGTGTGGGGAGAGTGTGGGGAGGGTATAGGGAGAGTGTGGGGAGGGTGTGGGGAGTGTGGGGAGGGTGTGGGGAGAGTGTGGGGAGGTCATGGGGAGAGTGTGGGGAGAGTGTGGGGAGGTCATGGGGAGAGTGTGGGGAGGGTGTGGGGAGGTTATGGGGAGAGTGTGGGGAGAGTGTGGGGAGGGTATGGGGAGGTCATGGGGAGAGTGTGGGGAGGGTGTGGGGAGAGTGTGGGGAGGGTGTGGGGAGGGTATGGGGAGGGTGTGGGGAGGGTGTGGGGAGAGTGTGGGGAGGGTATGGGGAGAGTGTGGGGAGGGTATAGGGAGAGTGTGGGGAGGGTGTGGGGAGAGTGTGGGGAGGTCATGGGGAGAGCGTGGGGAGAGTGTGGGGAGAGTGTGGGGAGGTTATGGGGAGAGTGTGCGGAGGGTGTGGGGAGGGTGTGGGGAGAGTGTGGGGAGAGTGTGGGGAGGTCATGGGGAGAGTGTGCGGAGGGTGTGGGGAGGGTGTGGGGAGAGTGTGCGGAGGGTGTGGGGAGGGTGTGGGGAGAGTGTGGGGAGGTCATGGGGAGAGTGTGGGGAGGGTGTCGGGAGAGTGTGGGGAGGGTATGGGGAGGGTGTGGGGAGGGTGTGGGGAGAGTGTGGGGAGGGTATAGGGAGAGTGTGGGGAGGGTATGGGGAGAGTGTGGGGAGGTCATGGGGAGAGTGTGGGGAGGGTGTGGGGAGAGTGTGGGGAGGTCATGGGGAGAGTGTGGGGAGGGTGTGGGGAGAGTGTGGGGAGGGTATGGGGAGGGTGTGGGGAGGGTGTGGGGAGAGTGTGGGGAGGTCATGGGGAGAGTGTGGGGAGGGTGTGGGGAGGTCATGGGGAGAGTGTGGGGAGTGTGGGGAGGGTGTGGGGAGAGTGTGGGGAGGGTATAGGGAGAGTGTGGGGAGGGTGTGGGGAGAGTGTGGGGAGGGTATGGGGAGGGTGTGGGGAGGGTGTGGGGAGAGTGTGGGGAGGGTATAGGGAGAGTGTGGGGAGGGTATAGGGAGAGTGTGGGGAGGGTGTGGGGAGTGTGGGGAGGGTGTGGGGAGGGTGTGGGGAGAGTGTGGGGAGGTCATGGGGAGAGTGTGGGGAGGGTGTGGGGAGAGTGTGGGGAGGTTATGGGGAGAGTGTGCGGAGGGTGTGGGGAGAGTGTGGGGAGAGTGTGGGGAGTGTGGGGAGGGTGTGGGGAGGGTGTGGGGAGAGTGTGGGGAGGTCATGGGGAGAGTGTGGGGAGGGTGTGGGGAGAGTGTGGGGAGGTTATGGGGAGAGTGTGCGGAGGGTGTGGGGAGGGTGTGGGGAGAGTGTGGGGAGAGTGTGGGGAGGTCATGGGGAGAGTGTGGGGAGGGTGTGGGGAGAGTGTGGGGAGGGTATGGGGAGGGTGTGGGGAGGGTGTGGGGAGAGTGTGGGGAGGGTATAGGGAGAGTGTGGGGAGGGTATAGGGAGAGTGTGGGGAGGGTGTGGGGAGTGTGGGGAGGGTGTGGGGAGAGTGTGGGGAGGGTGTGGGGAGAGTGTGGGGCGAGTGTGGGGAGGGTGTGGCTGTCCTCCTACCCCTCTCTGGGTCCTCCCTGTGTCAGGTCAAACACCTGGCGGGGATTCAGGTACCACATGAACGACTGGATGATCTTAGCTCCCTGAACGACACAAAACACAGTGTTGATCCATCTGGCAGTAATATTCTACCCACCACCTAACCTGATGACCTGCTGGAGGCAGGTCACCTGATGACCTGCTGGAGGATGGTCACCTGATGACCTGCTGGAGGATGGTCACCTGATGACCTGCTGGAGGATGGTCACCTGGTTGCCTCCACTCACCTGGTTGCCTCCACTCTTGGGGTTGACGAACACCAGAAGAGGCTTCAGGAGCTGGGATGGAACCGGCTTCACCACGAAGGGCTTCCACTGGCCGTCCTGGAGCTGCGGACAGGAGAGGAGGTCAGGCTGGCCAGGCAAGGTGGGGTGAGGGTAATGTAGTATAAGGTAGGGTATTGTAGGATACTGTAGGGTAATGTGGAGTAAGGTAGGGCAAGGTAGGGTCATGTAATGTAGAGTCATGTAATGCAGGGTAATTTAATGTAGGGTAATGTAATGTAGGGTAACATAATGTAGGGTAATGTGGGGTAATGTAGAGTAATGTAATGTAGGGTAATGTAATGTAGGGTAATGTTATGTAGGGTAATGTTATGTAGGTTAATGTAATATAGGGTAATGTAGGGTAATGTAATGTAGGGTAATGTAATATAGGGTAATGTGGGGTAATGCAGGGTAATGTGTAGCTAACCTCCGGAGTCTTCTTGCTGGGTTTGCACTTGAGAGACGTACGTTTCTTCTTTTTACTTGATTTTAACGAGGTCTGAGAGAGACAAAGCAACACGTAAGTTTACTGCTGCGATCGCTGAACTTCCTCAGCTGAGTCACCTGACTGGGTTCACCTGAGCTTTCCGGACGCGTACTATCCAGGTAGGAGGCACGATGACGGAGGCGTGAGCTCCCAGGGAGCAGGACTCTTCGATCTGCTGGAGCATGAAGCAGGTCACCTTGTTGTGGTACTGCAACACAGGGGTGGGAGGGACCATGAAGAACAGTTACCAGGAGACTGAGGACGGATCTGGAGAGATCTGGAGAGACTGAGGACAGATCTGGAGAGACTGAGGACAGATCTGGAGAGACTGAGGACAGATCTGAATAGACTGAGGACAGATCTGGAGAGGAGAGATCTGGAGAGATCTGGAGAGACTGAGGACAGATCTGGATAGACTGAGGACAGATCTGGAGAGATCTGGAGAGACTGAGGACAGATCTGGATAGACTGAGGACAGATCTGGAGAGATCTGGAGAGACTGAGGACAGAGCTGGAGAGACTGAAGACAGATCTGGAGAGATCTGGAGAGACTGAGGACAGATCTGGAGAGATCTGGAGAGACTGAGGACAGAGCTGGAGAGACTGAAGACAGATCTGGAGAGATCTGGAGAGACTGAGGACAGAGCTGGAGAGACTGAAGACAGATCTGGAGAGATCTGGATAGACTGAGGACAGAGCTGGAGAGACTGAAGACAGATCTGGATAGACTGAGGATAGACTGAAGACAGATCTGGATAGACTGAGGACAGATCTGGAGAGATCTGGATAGACTGAGGACAGAGCTGGAGAGACTGAAGACAGATCTGGATAGACTGAGGATAGACTGAAGACAGATCTGGATAGACTAAGGACAGATCTGGAGAGATCTGGATAGACTGAGGACAGATCTGGACAGAGCTGGATAGACTGAAGACAGAGCTGGAGAGACTGAGGACAGATCTGGAGAGACTGAGGACAGATCTGGAGAGACTGAGGACAGATCTGGATAGACTGAGGACAGATCTGGACAGATCTGGAGAGACTGAGGACAGATCTGGATAGAGCTGGATAGACTGAGGACAGATCTGGATAGAGCTGGATAGACTGAGGACAGATCTGGACAGAGCTGGATAGACTGAGGACAGATCTGGACATATCTGGATAGACTGAGGACAGATCTGGAGAGACTGAGGACAGATCTGGACAGAGCTGGATAGACTGAGGACAGATCTGGATAGACTGAGGACAGATCTGGAGAGACTGAGGACAGATCTGGATAGACTGAGGACAGATCTGGACAGATCTGGATAGACTGAGGACAGATCTGGAGAGACTGAGGACAGATCTGGATAGACTGAGGACAGATCTGGACAGATCTGGAGAGACTGAGGACAGATCTGGACAGAGCTGGATAGACTGAAGACAGATCTGGACAGAGCTGGATAGACTGAGGACAGAGCTGGAGAGACTGAAGACAGATCCATCCTTCAGAGAGTCAGAGAGAGGAAGGACTCACCGCCTGTTTGCACCATGAACAGCTAATGGCAACAATCTCTTTACTGTGGAACGAGAACTTCTGCTGGAAACCCTGTGATTGTGACAGAAACAACATTAAACACAAACGGGTTGATTCATTTATAGGTTCATTCCTAAGTTTTGTAACGATGCAGAAGCAGTAATGGACTGGTTAGTGACCTTCCCGCACTGTCGACACTTCCCTGCCTGCCTCCGTCTGTGGACCCAGTGGTGTCGTACGACGTTTGGCTGAGATTGAAACATCAGTGATCAGTCATCTCACACTAACAGACTCTTAACCAACCAGCGGACTGGGACAGATAACTTGCAGTACTGACTTCTCGAATGTTCCTAGACGCTGGATCCCTGAACGATGGCTTGCATCTGAAATTGATCTAAGGAGAGAAAAAGTATGCTTATTAAAATGACAAACGTGAAGCAGTTTCACTCAAATGTTCATCCAATTTCCACTCAAACACTTACTTTTTCTAGCTGCTCAATACACATTGTATGGACCGATATCTTGCAACCAGCACACTTCTTCCTTGCCACTGATTTTTGCTTTGGGAGCACGAAAAAGAGAGGAAGTTAATAATGAAACTACAATGACAGAGGAGGATTCTGACATCAACCCTCATCTCCATTCTGTGTCTGGTCCACAGATACATCCCTCTGCAGCCAGAGGGCGCTCTAACCCAGAGCTGTGCTCCTGGAGCAGGAAGTCTCACCAGGGTTTTGGCGATGCAGTACTGCTCCCCTACATAGCAGAAATCCCCAGAAACGCTCGTCTCAAACCAGATATGGTCTCCAAACTGGGCGTTTTCCTGTGAAGGAACAGATCATTACATCTGATCTGATCTGACTCATTTAATACAGTAGAACTCTGAGGTCAAGGATAGACTTTCATCTCTCTCTCACACACACACACACACACACATGTATATACCGGTAATCATGTATCATCTTTACTTAAACTCATGCTATTTCTCTTATCAAAGTAGGTAGATGAATACAAATCCCATGTCCACTCACAGTCCAGTCCACGGTGCTGCGTATCTCTCTGGGGGTGTCGGTCTTGCAGGGTGAGGAGGCGCCGGGCTGGTTGGACAGGTTCTGAAGGCCAGACTTAGCTATGGCTTTCCTACAACAACACACAAACACAGGCTTACAAAAATGTCAACAAGGTCACAGGTCAGGGGTCACACACACACGAGGTTTAGCAACAACAACATATTGTCTAGAGGTGCTGAAGGTTATAGAGGTCATTGTTTAATTGAATATTATCTCTGCTGTCAGGAGACTGCTGTCCTGTGTGTGTGTGTGTGTGTGTGTGTGTGTGTGTGTGTGTGTGTACTCATCATGCGCATGCATGTGTGTCTGTAGGGTTAGTCACCCCCTCCTCCACCACAGCAACTAGAGCTCACAGCTGCAGAAACATTTATGAGGTAAAACAACCCGAATATACCGACTAGACCTTTGTCTATGTACTCCCTACCCCCTCCCTCCCACACACACACACACACACACACACACACACACACACACACACACACACACACACACACACACACACACACACACACACACACACACACACACACACACACACACACACACACACACACAAGCCCCTTGAGTAAACTGCAGCAGCACAGTGGTGGGCAGCTAACCAGCAGATCGATGCAGCTGATATGAGTCACTTTGCTCAGCAGTGTGTTAGTCAGCGCTGGGTTGATGACCTGCAGCCTCAGAACTGTCTCTAGGCAACGCAGGTCAGGACAGAACACTCCACCCCATCTGACCTGACCACAATGAGGACAAGCTTATAACCCCCCCCCCCCCCTTTAGCCTATTAGTCGAGGTTTCAGTGTTTAAACAGGGACGAATTGATAAGCTCTACGTCAATATTGTTTAGAGTTTACACCCCAACAGAAGAGGCAGGTGTTTTTTTTTCTTTCTTTTTGATATTCAGAGGACGTCTAGTTAACAAAACAGGACAAATTCATCTTATTTTGGGGCGTCACAAATATTCTGTTAGCCTCCTCAAGAGAGAGCAGACGTCTGTGGTTAGAGTCACAACAAACAGAACAGGATTACAGGATCAGCAAGTCCACACAGCACAACACATGACTGCATCTAGACATCACACAGCACACAGGTGGCACTAGGGGGACACAGAGAGAGACCAGGGTGGAGGTCCAGGACTACCTACAGGAGGAAACCAGTCCAGCTCTCCAGCCGGGGGTCATAGTGGGCCCCAAGCCCAGGACTGAGAGCCCCAGGGCCCCTGTAGAGGGAGGGGTGGTGGAGGTACACAGAGCTCCTCCGGCTAGGCATGGGGGGCCCGCGGCCTGGCCAGGGACTCCCAACCTTGGAGATGTGAGACAGACGCCTTCTCTTCCTCTGGCTGGAGCGCATGTAGCGACCCACATCGCCTGGCAACATCCGCGAGGAGTTCCTTCTCAGGCAGCGCGGGGCTCGTATGAGCGGCCTCGAGGGTGACGGCACGCTCTCCACCAGCGCCCCTAGAGGTGAGGTGGAGCATGAGGGGCGGGAGTTGAGCCACCAGGAGGTGTCCTCTATCTCCCGGTCTGATAACTCCTCCTCTGACAGCAGATCTTCACCCTCAGACCGGCTGGTTTCTTCTTCTTCTTCAGAGCTCAGGAAGTCGGTGGCGTCCCCGTCAGAGTGCAGGGTGCTGGAGGGGGACGGTGGCTTGTTGTCTCCCCTCACCTCCACCTGAGGCTCCCCGGCGGGGCCCCCTCCTCCTCCTCCCCCCTCCTCGTCCTCCTCAGTCATCTGGATGAGGCTGGCCAGCAGCATGGACGGCCCCAGCAGGTGAGTGTCGATGGTGCGGAGCTTCCCTGCCTTCCTGCGCCGCACGGCGAAGCGAGGATTCATGCTGGGTGTGGTGGTGCTGGAGCGTCGGCGCCCGGCGCTGGAAGACTTGCCGTAACACACCACCCTGGCCAGCCTGCCGCCACCCGCCTGAGGCCCCTGCAGGCCCACACTGGAGCGCCGGCGCTGGGCCAGAGCGGCCGAGGGGAGTCCAACACTGGAGCGACGACGGGCCTTGCTGGTCGGCACGGCGACGCTAGGTCGGCGGGGGCAACAGAAGACATCCTCGGCCGGGGGGTCGGTGTCCTTCCGCTTGAAGTGGCGACGGAAAAAGGTGTCCATAGCAACGGGGGACGATCCTTCTTATACTCTCCTCTCAGGCTGTTGGCGCAGAAATACGTCAGCGAAGGACACAGGATTACAGACTAGCCTAGCGTAGCCTAACACCTTCTAGTCTAGCCTAGTCCTGTTTAGTCTAGCCTAGCGTAGCCTAGCCTAGCACTTTCTAGCCTAGCATAGTTTACATTTACATTTATTCATTTAGCACACGCTTTTATCTAAAGCGACTTACAAGAGAGAGCTTTTACAAAGAGCATCGGTCACTGAGCATAGCAATGTGATAGACCCCGAACACAGCGGGTTAGTTTAGTCCTGTCTAGTCTAACTAAACTAACCTAGCATTTCCCAAACCAGCTGTTTTAACGGTCTGTAGAAGCAGAAGTGATAACAAAACACCACAGAGGAAGTGTGCAGCTCAGTGCAGCTGTTTCCAGAGTTCAGCCCTGAGAGCACGCTGTAGTAAACAGCTCATAATTAAACACCTGAGCTTAATCCAACTAGAAATGTCAGAGAGATGCTGTTATGTCACCAGTCAACCAGCTGCCTCTCCCTGAACACAAACACGAGCTCCATACTGAACACAGCCAGACCCAGACCCAGGCAGCAGACCCAGGCAGCAGACCCAGGGAGCAGACCCAGGGAGCAGACCCAGACCAGGCAGCAGACCCAGGCACCAGACCCAGACCCAGGCAGCAGACCCAGGCAGCAGACCCAGGGAGCAGACCCAGACCCAGGGAGCAGACCCAGACCCAGACCCAGACCCAGGCAGCAGACCCAGGCAGCAGACCCAGACCCAGGCAGCAGACCCAGGCAGCAGACCCAGACCCAGAACCAGGCAGCAGACCCAGCCAGCAGACCCAGGGAGCAGACCCAGACCCAGGCAGCAGACCCAGGCAGCAGACCCAGACCCAGGCAGCAGACCCAGGCAGCAGACCCAGGGAGCAGACCCTGGCAGCAGACCTAGGCAGCAGACCCAGGCAGCAGACCCAGACCCAGGCAGCAGACCCAGGCAGCAGACCCAGGGAGCAGACCCAGACCCAGGCAGCAGACCCAGGCAGCAGACCCAGGGAGCAGACCCAGACCCAGGCAGCAGACCCAGGCAGCAGACCCAGACCCAGACCCAGGCAGCAGACCCAGACCCAGGCAGCAGACCCAGACCCAGGCAGCAGACAGGCACCCAGAATAGAAATGTCATATGTATAGGGTCATACTAATTGGAACCAAACATAATCCCTGATATTTAAATATGTCTGTAAAGGTCAGACAGTGAACAGCTCTCAGTGTGACACTGATGATCGTTAGCATGTAAGAAGTGGCTACCTACAGCAGAGGACAGGGGTAGAGACAGAGACAGGGAGAGTGACAGAGACAGGGAGAGGGACAGAGACAGAGACAGGGACAGAGACAGAGACAGGGACAGAAACAGGGACAGAGACAGGGAAAGAGACAGGGAGAGGGACAGAGACAGGGACAGGGAGAGAGACAGGGACAGAGACAGGGACAGGGAGAGAGACAGAGAGAGAGACAGGGACTGAGACAGAAACAGGGAGAGGGACAGAGACAGGGACAGGGAGAGAGACAGGGGCAGAGACAGGGACAGAGACAGAGACACGAACAGAGACAGGGACAGAGACAGAGAGAGAGACAGGGACAGAGACAGGTACAGGGACAGAGACAGGTACAGGGACAGATACAGGTACAGGGACAGATACAGGGGCCCAGGGACCTCCAGAGAGACAGAGCTGTTTTTGTTCGCTTGTCTCTCAGTTGTTCTTGAACACAGACCTTCAGATCTCAATACATCCTGAAAGTTCCCATTTAAAAAGAAAACTGTCAAAACGTACTCACACAAGGACAGACTCACACAAGGACCTCGCTAATGTGATGGTCCCTCTGTCCCCTCTACCTCCACCCTCTCTCCCCTCCCTCTGTCCCCTCTACCTCCACCCTCTCTCCCCTCTCACTGTCACCTCTCACCCCCCCCTCTCTCCTACTTCTCTCTCCACCCACCCTCATCTCCATCTTGGGGCAAAATCTAATTCTAACCCTGGGCTGAGACTTTGATGATCCGCCTCCTGGCTCCATTGAAGGAGGACGCACATGAAAGCAGGTCTCCTCTCCACAAAGGAGGCGCATGAAGAAGGGCAGCAGAGGGCTTGCGTGAGGAGGTTGGAGGGGGAGGAGGAGGGAGAGGGGGAGGAGGAGGGAGGAGGGGAGGGTGTGTTTCCTCTGCCTTCTCCTGCTCCCAGCTGGAGTACAGCTACACCAGGCAAGGTGGAGCCACATGAAAGGAATACATCAACTGCAAACAGACAGGAAACAGCGTGTGTGTGAGTGTGTGTGTGTGTGTGTGTGTGTGTGTGTAAGTAACACAGGAAACAGAGCGAGTGTGTGTGTGTGTGTGTGTGTGTGTGTGAGTAACACCTATAGGAGAGTGAGAGGGTGGGAGGAGGGTTCTGACTCAAGTGCTGGCCTCACCAAGTGTAGGAAACACTGGATAATCAACAGGAAAGAGTGTGTGCGTGTGTGTGTGTGTGTTTGTGTGTGTGTGTGTGAGGAACAAGGTGTGTTCTGTTCTACTTAAGCCAGGTTCAAGCACCAGTGTTGAACACCAGTGTTGAACACCTGCAATCAGCCTTACCAACAAACAAAAACACACTAATGTGTCCCTGAGCTGAACAGTCAGAATCCACTGATTTTACTGGTACAGCAATCAGCAACATCTGTGACTCAGAAACCATCCTGAACCAGCGACTAAGGACCAGCTGGGCTGAGAACCAGGAGGGCTGAGGACCAGGAGGACTGAGGACCAGGGGGACTGAGGACCAGGGGGACTGAGGACCAGGAGGGCTGAGGACCAGCTGGGCTGAGAACCAGGGGGGCTGAGGACCAGGGGGGCTGAGGACCAGGGGGGCTGAGGACCAGGGGGGCTGAGGACCAGGGGGGTTGAGGACCAGGAGGGCTGAGGACCAGAAGAGCTGAGGACCAGGAGGGCTGAGGACCAGGGGGGTTGAGGACCAGGGGGGCTGAGGACCAGGGGGGTTGAGGACCAGGAGGGCTGAGGACCAGGAGGGCTGAGGACCAGGAGAGCTGAGGACCAGGGGGGCTGAGGACCAGGAGGGCTGAGGACCAGCTGAGCTGAGAACCAGGAGGGCTGAGAACCAGCTGGGCTGAGGACCAGCTGAGCTGAGAACCAGGAGGGCTGAGGACCAGCTGGGCTGAGGACCAGGAGGGCTGAGGACCAGGAGAGCTGAGGACCAGGGGGGCTGAGGACCAGGAGGGCTGAGGACCAGCTGAGCTGAGAACCAGGAGGGCTGAGGACCAGCTGGGCTGAGGACCAGGAGGGCTGAGGACCAGGAGGACTGAGGACCAGGGGGGCTGATGACCACAGGGGAGAACTGAGGACCAGCAGGACTGAGGACAAGGGGTGCTGAGGACCAGGAGGACTGAGGACCAGGGGGGCTGAGGACCAGCAGGGCTGAGGACCAGGAAGACTGAGGACCAGGGGGGCTGAGGACCAGGGGGGCTGAGGGCCAGGGGGGCTGAGGGCCAGGGGGGCTGAGGGCCACGGTGGAGGGCTCGTCACCTGGACCTGGGTGGAACTCTGGAGTGCAGGGGGCCCTCTGATTAAAGAGCAAACACACAGGTCTCCCAGTGGAGGGTCTGAGTCATCAGCTGAGCCAGGAAGCTCAGAGCAGCAACAGGTTAGTGTCGCCTGACAGGAGCAACATGAGACCCTCATGCTTGCTCTCATCAGATCAGTAATGATCTGTCTCTGTGTACCTCATTAGACATTTCCATGGAGATCAACACATCTGTGGTTAGTGTCTCAGCTAACAAGCCAGGAGAAGATGGAGCCGTTTAAAACTTCAACAAAATGGTCAAATAAAAGACCTGACGCAGCATTTCTTCTTTTCAACACTCATGTCTGCTGTATCCCTGGCAACAAAGACAGGAAGTGAAGAACATTCCTGAAGAGCAGCAGCTATTCTAGGCTCATCAATCTCCGCAGACAGGAACTGAAAATAGAACACCAACAACACTATCATAGGAGCAACTATTTGACTCATATGTATCTGAGTAAGTGGGTCAGATGAGAGGTACGATATCCCCAGACACTCCCTCACACACACACACACACACACACACACACACACACACACACACACACACACACACACACACACACACACACACACACACACACACACACACACACACAAACTCCCCCCCTCCACAGACACACACTCCCATACACACTCCCACCATCATTCCCCACTATTATCCTATTATGGATAGAAACACAGACACACACACACAAGGTACACACACACACATTTGAGTACTATGACAGTGAGTCCTGGGTTCGAATCCACCCCCCCCCCCATCAAACTAACTGGTAATAAACCCCTGGAAGCTGCTTGTCTGGGATGTGGCAACACTCTAGGGAATGAGACAGGTTAAAGCTGCTGCTTACCACCATGCTGCCGTGACGACAGCAACAACATGACCTCACACACAGGCCTGACCAATACTAATCACAACCTCTCTATTTATAGAGACTTTCTAGCACTTTCATTTGAAGGCCACACCTACAGCACCCTGTGAGTCTCAGAACATGATGTCACAACAGGTGAGGGAGGAAGGGCGGAGCTTTAATATACTGGGGGACCTGGGGACCAACATCAGGGATAGTGTTGAGGGATGGTGTTGAGGGATGGTGTTCAAGGATGGTGTTCAGGGAAGGTGTTCAGAGATGATGTTCAGGGATGGTGTTCAGGGATAGTGTTGAGGGATAGTGTTCAGGGAAGGTGTTGAGGGATGGTGTTCAGGGATGGTGTTCAGGGACGGTGTTCAGGGAAGGTGTTGAGGGATGGTGTTCAGGGATGGTGTTCAGGGATGGTGTTCAGGGATGGTGTTGAGGGATAGTGTTGAGGGATAGTGTTCAGGGATGGTGTTGAGGGATGGTGTTGAGGGATGGTGTTGAGGGATGGTGTTCAGGGATGGTGTTGAGGGATGGTGTTCAGGGATAGTGTTCAGGGATGGTGTTGAGGGATGGTGTTCAGGGATGATGTTCAGGGATGGTGTTGAGGGATGGTGTTCAGGGATGGTGTTGAGGGATGGTGTTGAGGGATGGTGTTGAGTGATGGTGTTGAGGGATGGTGTTCAGGGATGGTGTTGAGGGATGGTGTTCAGGGATGGTGTTGAGGGATGGTGTTCAGGGATGGTGTTGAGGGATGGTGTTGAGGGATGGTGTTCAGGGATGGTGTTCAGGGATGGTGTTGAGGGATGGTGTTCAGGGATGGTGTTGAGGGATGGTGTTCAGGGATAGTGTTCAGGGGTAGTGTTCAGGGATGGTGTTGAGGGATGATGTTCAGAGATGGTGTTGAGGGATGGTGTTGAGGGATGGTGTTCAGGGATAGTGTTGAGGGGTGGTGTTGAGGGATGGTGTTGAGGGATGGTGTTGAGGGATGGTGTTGAGGGATGGTGTTGAGGGATGGTGTTCAGGGATGGTGTTCAGGGATGGTGTTGAGGGATGGTGTTCAGGGATGGTGTTCAGGGATGGTGTTCAGGGATGATGTTCAGAGATGGTGTTGAGGGATGGTGTTGAGGGATGGTGTTGAGGGATGGTGTTGAGGGATGGTGTTGAGGGATGGTGTTCAGGGATGATGTTGAGGGATGGTTTTGAGGGATGGTGTTCAGGGATGGTGTTGAGGGATGGTGTTCAGGGATGGTGTTCAGGGATGGTGTTCAGGGATGGTGTTGAGGGATAGTGTTGAGGGGTGGTGTTGAGGGATGGTGTTGAGGGATGGTGTTGAGGGATGGTGTTGAGGGATGGTGTTGAGGGGTGGTGTTGAGAGATGGTGTTCAGGGATGGTGTTCAGGGATGGTGTTCAGGGATGATGTTCAGAGATGGTGTTGAGGGATGGTGTTGAGGGATGGTGTTGAGGGATGGTGTTGAGGGATGGTGTTGAGGGATGGTGTTGAGGGAAGGTGTTTAGAGATGGTGTTGAGGGATGGTGTTGAGGGAAGGTGTTTAGAGATGGTGTTGAGGGATGGTGTTGAGGGAAGGTGTTTAGAGATGGTGTTGAGGGGATCAGATCTGCTTCCACAGCTCTTTCACTCAGCAGTAGGATGATTTAGACTGTCCTCTGTCACATGACACTACAAAACAGCTGGTAAAACACCAAGTACTGAAACAGCATGAAGAAGCCTGGTTAACATGGAGACCCCAGCCTGGGTTCACTCATACAAGGAGAACCCTTCAGATCCAACCTGAACATCATCCACACAGATACTAGACCATCCAAAAAGACAAACCAGTTATTTAGTGTTATCTTTAAAAGCTGAACTGAGTCAAACTACGATGAAGATTTTAGTTATGATTTTACTTCTGCAATCAGAAACTGAATTCAATAATGTCAATAACATCAATAATGATGTCTGAAAGCTGGAGCTGTGTGGGCAGAGATCATGCAGACCTAACCCACTGATTTGATGGAGATCAATTCATCAATTCACAGTCCTTTCTGTTACACATCCTAAACAGCTTTCCTCAGTGAATTTTAATACAGATTACTAAAAGATGCGTCCCTCAATTCCCTCAACAAAGCCTCAATTCAACTGATAGTGTTGATTTGAACTTATTTTGCAAGCACGATCCAAACAATTTAAACATAGATCAAAACACACATCATGACAGCACGAACAAGACATTATAACTGATTTAACCTAAATATATAAAGCTGCATATTTCCCTAAAAGGTTTAAAACAACAGGATTATCAATCACATCACATCTTTCAGTTGACTTCTAATACTTTCCTTCTAAGAGACAAGTAGTTGTATACAACCTGAGTGTGTCGCTCAATCATCCAAGACCTCCACTGTGGTTAAGCACAGGCTGCAAACCCTCGTTACCATAGAGAGGGAGAGGGGGAGGGGGAGGGAGGGAGGGGGGAGGAAGAAGGGACAAGTAGGAGGTCCAATGTGATCAATCCACACCCACCCCCATCCACACACACCCCCATCCACACACACACCCATCCACACACACCCCCATCCACACACACACCCATCCACACACACCTCCATCCACACACACCCCCACCCCCATGCTGGGTATGCCAGGGTGTGATCTATGGAGGAGGGAGAAGAGGGTGAAGAGGTAGAGGAGAGAGAGGAGAGAGGAGGGAGAGGAGACAGACAGAAAATAAATAGAGGAGTAAGCTGTTGTTTTAAATAACTAGGAGGGTTAACTGGATGAGCTAACTCACTAAGCCAGAATCCTGCTGAGTGCTACACAACACAGAAACACAAACAAGTCACTTTCAAACACACAGCCACACATGCCTATGGATGCTGCACTAAACACATATATATATATAGCTCACATTATAGCCATATTGCTAGATATACAGTATGATATATACGATATAACTCTATGTTCAGTATACAACATCAATATATAGGATGAGGGTCTATGTGTAAGAGCTGAGAACAGCTCCATCATGTCACACTGAGAACACCACTATCTTATCGACAATGTAAATGAAACCTGAAATTTAACAACTATTCTGTTTTTACAGAATCCAAACTAGTTCCAGTTCTTGGAACTGTTCAAACACAGCAGAACCTATCATTACAATCACAACTGAACCTTTATCATCACAATCACAACTGAACCTTTATCATCACAATCACAACTGAACCTTTATCATCACAATCACAACTGAACCTTTATCATCACAATCACAACTGAACCTTTATCATCACAATCACAACTGAACCTTTATCATCACAATCACAACTGAACCTTTATCATCACAATCACAACTGAACCTTTATCATCACAATCACAACTGAGCCTTTATCATCACAATCACAACTGAACCTTTATCATCACAATCACAACTGAACCTTTATCATCACAATCACAACTGAGCCTTTATCATCACAATCACAACTGAACCTTTATCATCACAATCACAACTGAACCTTTATCATCACAATCACAACTGAACCTTTATCATCACAATCACAACTGAACCTTTATCATCACAATCACAGCTGTGCCTTTATAATCACCACCTTGCAGCTCTGCCTCTACTGTTACAAATTAGAGAAACACAAAACGTATTTCCAAACGTATCTAATTACGAGGGTTTTGTGTAGAATAGGATTCTGTTGGTTGGCTTTGCCGTTACCATGGAGCAGGGGGCATGGTAACCAGACCAGCCAATTCAAAGGCAGGATTTTTTAATTAATAGTCCCTTCCTGAAAGAACGGTCTCCTCTTTCTCAAGACACTTTTTTCATCATGAGTTAAAGTTTACAAAGCTTCACAATGCTGAGAAGATTCCCCCCCCAAAAAGTCTGTTTTTTCAGTTGTGGGAGATACTGCTGAAGCCATGTATGACCAAGACCCAGCAGTTACCTGACCCCCTCCCCCTGCCACAGATGACCTATCCTGGGCAAGGATCCTTCCTCACAGGCCAAACCAGACCAATGCTTATCAGAGTGTAGATTCTGGGTCCCTCAGGTTCCTGCTGGAGGGAGAGGCCGTCTTAGTTCTAGGCCCCTCCGAAAGCAGAGCCTCTCTCCAACGTTCTCCTCAGGTTTCCACCCAGAGAACCGACACTGTGCCGTGGAGAGAGTGACGTATCCTGTTGCTGCTCAACTAGCTGGGACAAATAGACGTGGCTTCTAAATTATTTAGTCTGATTCTTAGCAGGACCAGACCTGTAAACACACACTGAGGCAACAAGTGATTTAGGTCCACAAGCTGTCCAAGGTTTGATCCTTACGTTTGATTGAGTGGAGAGACTCTGGGGTTATTGGGGCCTTCATTAGGTCAGACAAATCACAGCAATCAATCCACATTAACAGATGTTTAAAGAGGATCCCTTGTCCTACAGATCTATTGTCTAGATGCATGAAATAAATGTCAGCTATAAATAATATTTTTCTTGAAAATCAAGCAAAGTGGTCATTATTTGTATGTAGCAATGCTACCATCTAGTGGATTAAACATGTTTCTTTGATTTCATTTTTTTATTTTTTTATTTTACAAGGAAACGTTTGCAGATTTTACATCTTGTTGTTGGCGTAGAAACAATGCCAGCAGCTTGGAGGTAAACCAGTGTGGTAGGAAGGGGTTACGTACACGTGGCGTTGAGGTATGAAAGTTCAACTTCCTTGTTTCTATGTTTAGCAGCAGCCTCATGACCTCCTCCTCCTCCTCCACCTCCTCCTCCTCCACCTCCTCCCCCATGTTCCTCGTAAGTGATCATCCTTTAGCTGTTTCTCCAGCTCTCCTCTTCTGAGGACCATACACCCTTTCTCCTCCAGGAGAGTGTCTCTTGCTCTCCTCCTCAGAGATCCTCTCTTTCTTTTATCTCTCTATTCATCCACCTTTCCTCTGTCAGATTCCAGCTGCTGTCCCACCATCCTGTCTTCTAAACTCCATGTTCCCCTGTTTACAGAGAAACAGTGGGTCACCCTTTCATTCCTTCCATAGATGTTACCATCCCTCCCTCCCTCCCTTTCTCCATCTCTTTCTCCATCTCTCTCCATCTCTCTCTCTCTCCATCTCTCCATCTCTCTCCATCTCTCTCTCTCTCCATCTCTCTCTCTCCATCTCTCCATCTCTCTCCATCTCTCTCTCTCTCCCTCCCTTTCTGTCTCTCGCTCTTTTCTCTCCAAAGTGTCTTAACCTCTTGTCGTTTCTTCATTCCTTGAGTGGCCCCCAGAAGAGGTGCCCTCCTGTATCAGCCCCCAGGAGAGGTGCCCTCCTGTATTAGCCCCCAGGAGAGGTGCCCTCCTGTATTAGCCCCCAAGAAAGGTGCCCTCCTGTATCAGCCCCCAGGAGAGGTGCCCTCCTGTATTAGCCCCCAAGAAAGGTGCCCTCCTGTATCAGCCCCCAGGAGAGGTGCCCTCCTGTATTAGCCCCCAAGAAAGGTGCCCTCCTGTATTAGCCCCCAAGAAAGGTGCCTTCCTGTATTAGTCCCCAGAAGAGGTGCCCTCCTGTATTAGCCCCCAAGAAAGGTGCCCTCCTGTATTAGCCCCCAAGAAAGGTGCCCTCCTGTATTAGCCCCCAAGAAAGTTGCCCTCCTGTATTAGCCCCCAAGAAAGCTGCCCTCCTGTATTAGCCCCCAACAAAAGGTGCCCTCCTGTATTAGCCCCGAAGAAAGGTGCCCTCCTGTATTAGCCCCCAAGAAAGGTGCCCTCCTGTATTAGCCCCGAAGAAAGGTGCCCTCCTGTATTAGCCCCGAAGAAAGGTGCCCTCCTGTATTAGCACCCAGGAGAGGTGCCCTCCTGTATTAGCCCCCAAGAAAGTTGCCCTCCTGTATTAGCACCCAGGAGAGGTGCCCTCCTGTATTAGCACCCAAGAAAGGTGCCCTCCTGTATTAGCCCCCAAGAAAGGTGCCCTCCTGTATTAGCCCCCAAGAAAGGTGCCCTCCTGTATTAGCCCCCAAGAAAGGTGCCCTCCTGTATTAGCCCCGAAGAAAGGTGCCCTCCTGTATTAGCACCCAGGAGAGGTGCCCTCCTGTATTAGCCCCCAAGAAAGGTGCCCTCCTGTATTAGCCCCCAAGAAAGGTGCCCTCCTGTATTAGCCCCCAGGAGAGGTGCCCTCCTGTATCAGCCCCCAAGAAAGGTGCCCTCCTGTATTAGCCCCCAAGAAAGGTGCCCTCCTGTATTAGCCCCCAGGAGAGGTGCCCTCCTGTATTAGCCCCCAGGAGAGATGCCCTCCTGTATTAGCACCCAAACACTCCAGTCTCTGTGACAATGACCCTGCTCTATTCATAGAAACAGGGCAGCACAGTGACAGAGATAGACCAGGAAATGGGTCTGTGTAATCCCTGGGTCCTGACTACGTCATCAGAGTGACACACACATGCAAAAACACGCACACACACACACGAATATCATAGTCAGGCCGGTGTGAGCGAACACACACGCACCTGCAAAGGTCCTCAGAGTTAGTTTCAGATTATGTTTAATCTCATCAATTACTGGTCAAATCAGACCTTAATACTAGGAAGTGTTTATTTATTATTTATTTTCATATTTTATTATTAATTACGTACTGAAGTCCAGGTGTCAGTGTGTGATTAGTGTGTGTGAAGGAGTGTGAAGGATTTGATATATTTGCATCCTTTGCAAGAGAAGCAGCACACACAGCATCTCTTTTAGCACTCCGACACACCACATATGTACACACACATGTACACACACACACACACACACCCACACACACCCACACACCCACACACACCCACACACACCCACACACACCAGAGTTGCTCAGAGAGCAACTTCTTTATAAATGACCCCCTCTCACAGCCTCACAGCCAGCCTCCCTGATATACAGACCCCCCTGACAGCCAGCCCCCCTCACAGCCGGTCCCCCTTAAATACAGCCCCCCCCTGACAGCCAGCCCCCCTTATATACAGACCCCCCTCACAGCCAGCCCCCCTCACAGCCAGGTCAGAATGATCTTGGGGGGGCCATGCTGTGGGACACCTTGACCAGGGTCCAGTCTGCTGTTGTGAAGCTCTGTGTTCTTACAGCCTCTTAGATTGATGGATGTTGTGAGGAATTTGTTTCTGCCAAGACTCTTTAATAGTCATCCTGCAAATCATCAAATGAACTGAAGGTCATTTCCTGTTCAGAGGACAGTTTAAGTGGCTTCATGCTGCTCTCAATCAGACCCGATCATATTTACACACACCTTCTTTATGCTGCCAAAACATCTTTTTCCTTTTCTCAAGCTGAGAGAGAGAGAGAGAGAGAGAGCTTTACATTACACATTATCAAACAGTTGTGGCTGTGATGAAAAACACAGTGAGCTTTAGCATCACATGCTTCTACAGTGGAGCGTCCTAGTTTGAACACTAGTGACATGGTACAGAGCTGGAGTCTTCAGCACTGCTTAACACATCACTTCCTCTACATGCTGTCATGTTGAGCTGACTGCTGATGACTTGGAACATTCACAAGGGTTTTTCCTCATCCACTTATCCATAAGTGACACGATCATGCAGACAGGAAATGCTGTTCTCTACAGTGGTGTTTCCACGTCACTGCCTGAGTTCATGTGAGCAGGTGGGGGTGTTGGGTTACAGCACGTACGGCCACAACACACCCAACCACTATCAACAGATCAAACTGCATTGTTAAGACTTCAGAGCCGAACAGTAAAACAACTGGCAGATTGTGGAGAATCCTCCTTCTATTCCCTCCCCCTCAAACGCTGCTAACAGAGAGAAGAAACCAGGGTAGTGCCCCATCACTAGACCATCTCCAGACCATCTCCAGACCATCTCTAGACCAGACCACCTCCAGACCATCTACAGACCATCTCCAGACCATCTCCAGACCAGACCATCTCCAGACCATCTCCAGACCAGACCATCTCCAGACCAGACCATGACCAGACCAGACCATGACCAGACCATCTCCACACCATCTCCAGACCAGACCATCTCCAGACCAGACCATCTCCAGACCATCTACAGACCAGACCATCTACAGACCAGACCATCTCCAGACCAGACCATGACCAGACCATCTCCAGACCAGACCACCGGACATCAGGTGTCAGTCTGGACTGCTGGTGGAGAGCAGACGCTGCTCTGCAGCTCTGAAGGCGTCTGCAGTTCTGCAGCTGTCTGCAGCTCTGAAGGCTTCTGCAGTTCTCAGCTGTCTGCAGCTCTGCAGCTGTCTGCAGCTCTGAAGGCGTCTGCAGTTCTGCAGCTGTCTGCAGCTCTGAAGGCATCTGCAGCTCTGAAGGTGTCTGCAGCTCTGAAGGTGTCTGCACCTCTGAAGGTGTCTGCAGCTCTGCAGGTCTGAAGGTGTCTGCAGCTCTGCAGGTCTGAAGGTGCCTGCAGCTCTCCTCCACCCTCATCCTGTCAGGAGACACCAGCAGACTGAAGTCCCTTCTCTGCATCTCAGGGACTCCCACAAGGTCCTAAAAATGACCGTTTTTTAATTAATTGCTCTACCAATCCATTAAAGGCTGCTATATTTAGCAAACCACAGGAGATCGCAGCGAGATTAATGTAACTGCTTGATTAAATTTCAATATGCACTTGTTACCTTTGGATTCACAACATCTTGAGTGTCTGTTTCTAGGATGTGATCTTGAAGGAGTACAGTATGGAGACTGGAACAGAACAGATGCCTTTGCCTCTGTAGCTGGAGGTTCCCAGACACACACAGACCTGTGGCCCTACACTGGCTCCATGGATGATAGACAGAAGCCCCACTTGTCCCACGTTACTAGTTATTTGAGTGTAAGTTTTAGAAGAAAAGGCTGTGAAAGATGTGGTTGTCGTGTGTGTAGAGTCTGAAGGCCCATGTTCCCTGGGACAAACAGAGACAGAACCAGAATGTGCTGGATCCATGATAATGATCCATGATCCATGAAAGCTGCCTTGAAAATTCAGTCTCACATCATGTTAATTTCATGCCACATCCCAGTGACTATAAGTACGCTGTGTTTCTGCTCATGGTATGAAACAAACACTGTTTTTAACCACAGCATGAATCACTGGGATACATAAAACGTAAACGTAAAAAAAGCACAATGACGATCATTGGAACATACTGCAAACCTTCCTTCCATAAGCGCTTTGTGTAGGTAGTGAGCCGGTGATTCAGAGACATGTAGCGTTTCCTAAAGTGGCAGAGAGGGTTCGTGCAGCAGCGAGACGCTGAAGAGCTTCCAGAGAGCTCACTCACCTCCTGCAGAACATGCTGAGGCCGGTGAAGGTCCTGCTGTGGGCACAGCGGGGGGTGGGGGGGGCGGCCGAGGGCAGGTCAGCGCTGGAGGAGGAGGAGGAGGAGGAGAGGGCAGAGTTGGAGGGGAAGGGTGAAGTTCCAGCTGCCTGCTCCTCCCCTGGTTTCTCCATGGTCTCTGAGCTCAGCTCTCCTACAAGCCCTCTTCTCAGAGCTTGCAAGGCGCACAGTCCACACACCCTCCAGCAGCGCAGCCGTCAGACATTACCAACAAACACCAAAAAAACTAAAAAAAAACCTACTGTGCTTCCCTTGTGCAGAAGGAGGAGGAGAAAGTAAGGAGGGGGAAAAACAGGAAGTGGGCAATCACCCTTCAGTGTCTCTGTATACTCTTTCACACATTCAGTTTTTCACACAGACTGTGTGTCGCTGGTATAACTTCCCCCCTGGTCAACAGTTCGTTCCTCCTCAGTTGTGATCGTCAGCAAGTCGCTCAACTCTTCACCAGGAAGTGGAGTCCAGAGGGGCTGCAGCTTTAAAAGTCTTCCTCCTAAGCTCCAGTCCCACAGGCTGGGGGAGGGTCTCCTAGCTGCCTTCCTAACCCTCCAACCCCCTCCATGAGGAAGCCTCTTGCCCTGCTTGCTTGGTCATGTTTCCTGGACAAGCTGCTCGCTCTGTCTGCCTGCTTCTGGTTCTCCTACCACCAGAACACACACACACTCTCTGTGCTTACCCAGTATGGGACAGCATCATCCAGTCCAGAAAGTGTTGAAGCCCAGCTGAACCAGACCTGCCAGCTCTGCTCTACCTGTGTCTGATCACACCTTCTCTGTCCTGCCTCCCTGACAGCTCTCACACATACTTTTATCTCCGCTCTGTTGCTCTCTCTCTCTCTCTCCGGCCCATCCCTCTCTCTCTCTCTCTCTCTCTCACAGTCTCTCCCATTGGCCGAGAGAGGGATGTGTTCACGTTGCCACCTATTGGCAACTAAAATGTGTGTAAGTTGAGTGGAAATGGGAAGGAATTCAAGTAGTATTTTTCCCAGGTTGCAGCAGTGATACTGGTGAATTCACAGTCTACCCAGCAGCAGACTGGGCCCATCTACACGTGTGCTAACCTGACCTGATGGACATCAAGGCTGTCAGGTTAAGAACATGTTCAGACGTGTTTACATGGAGAAAAAAGGTCCATGTGTCAAAGAAAGAATGCTTATGACTCATAATGGTTTATCTATCTGCAAGTCTCTCTGCTGGTCCAGACTGTCTCTCTCTGCTGGTCCAGACTGTCTCTCTGCTGGTCCAGAGTGTGTCTCTGCTGGTCCAGAGTGTGTCTCTGCTGGTCCAGAGTGTCTCTCTGCTGGTCCAGAGTGTGTCTCTGCTGGTCCAGAGTGTGTCTCTGCTGGTCCAGAGTGTCTCTCTGCTGGTCCAGACTGTCTCTCTCTGCTGGTCCAGAGTGTCTCTCTGCTGGTTCAGACTATCTCTCTCTGCTGGTTCAGACTGTCTCTCTGCTGGTCCAGAGTGTCTCTCTGCTGGTCCAGAGTGTGTCTCTGCTGGTCCAGACCGTCTCTCTGCTGGTCCAGAGTGTCTCTCTGCTGGTCCAGAGTGTGTCTCTGCTGGTTCAGACTATCTCTCTCTGCTGGTCCAGAGTGTCTCTCTGCTGGTCCAGAGTGTGTCTCTGCTGGTTCAGACTATCTCTCTCTGCTGGTCCAGAGTGTCTCTCTGCTGGTCCAGGCTGTCTCTCTGCTGGTCCAGAGTGTGTCTCTGCTGGTCCAGAGTGTCTCTTACTCAGATCACATTTCACCGTTCCTCTCATGAGCCTCTGTAACGTGCTCAGCTCATCCTCCCACATCCCCCTTTACATAAAGCCTGATGGGAGCCCACGCCTGCAGCCCAGCGTGAGCGAGCGTGAGGCTGCAGCGAGGCTGAGAGGCCGGGCCCACGCACACAGCAGCTCAGCAGCGCGTGGCTGCCGGACCCCCGGGCAAACGCTGGGGGCAGGAGGTCAGGGGCAGCGGGCTCTGAAGGATCTGCCAAAGTTATTTTTTGACAGCTAATTAAAATGAGAGTTACAGTGGTTGGTGTGTCAGTTCAGCGAGATGTTGATGAGGATCTTAATTTCACCTACCACTCACTCACTCTCTCACTCTCTCACCCTCTCTCTCACTCTCTCATTGCAGAAAATGTGCAGCCCTCATCTGGTTGTGCTATTCTTGCATTTTGTGTCACCATCTTGATTGCGTAACATCACGCTGGCTTGTGGACCCTCCAGAGATGGTTTGGTGCCCCAGTTTCCATGTGGATTAAAGGTTGTCATGGCAGCTAAACTGTCCCAGATTGAAGGCTGCCCCAAGATGTCAGATCTGGTATGATGCTGACAGTTTCAGATGGGATGGGGACTGTTACACCTGAACAAGGCAGAGAACCAGACTGCTACAAGGCAGACACCCAGACTGTTACAAGGCAGACACCCAGACTGTTACAAGGCAGACACCCAGACTGTTACAAGGCAGACACCCAGACTGTTACAAGGCAGACACCCAGACTGTTACAAGGCAGACACCCAGACTGTTACAAGGCAGACACCCAGACTGTTACAAGGCAGACACCCAGACTGTTACAAGGCAGACACCCAGACTGTTACAAGGCAGACACCCAGACTGTTACAAGGCAGACACCCAGACTGTTACAAGGCAGACACCCAGACTGTTACAAGGCAGACACCCAGACTGTTACAAGGCAGACACCCAGACTGTTACAAGGCAGACACCCAGACTGTTACAAGGCAGACACCCAGACTGTTACACCTGAATAAGGCAGAGGGAACAGGAGGCTCCATCACAGACAGGTGGAACAGGAACAGCAGACACAGACTCTTGGGGGGCACGTTTGGGGGGGAAAACTCTCAAGATGGTTTGGGGCTCCATCTAGTAAAGAATTGGGGTAAGGTAAGGTGAGTCCAAAGGAAAGTAAGATCTAAAAGCTAATGCCAGCAGCCTGAAGCATCAGACAAGAGCGATCTGACAGGACAGGGGACAGGAAGCACAGGGGACAGGAAGCACAGGGGACAGGAAGGAGAGGGGACAGGAAGCACAGGGGACAGGAAGGACAGGGGACAGGAAGCACAGGGGACAGGAAGCACAGGGGACAGGAAGCACAGGGGACAGGAAGGACAGGGTACAGGAAGCACAGGGGACAGGAAGGACAGGGGACAGGAAGGACAGGGGACAAACTCCTCCATTAAATACAGAATAAGAGGTTCCAGCAGCTGATAACCAAGCAGTAGAATCCAGCAGAGCTGCCTGGATGATCTGCTTCAACAGCAAGAAAAATCTATATTATTATAGTTTTTTTGAAACACCCACACAGAACCCTACACAGACTAAAGAACACAAGCAATTCACTGCAGCAGCAACGACTAAATACAATTTGAAATATGGAGTCACGGTTAGGAGGTTAAGTTTGCGTCTGAAATATGTTTTATAGATCACTTTTCAATACTATACAATAAAAAAAACTAAAATAATTTGATAGTGGTAGATTCTAAATCAAGTCAGATATAAGATTGTGTCTAACCATGCTAGCGTGTGTGTGCATGTGGGTGACACTGTGTCACCTTGTTAGATCAGATCAGTATCTGCTTGTAACAGAAAAGTCTTCGAGAGACACAGGTGTGATTCCTTCCTGTTTAACTTCTCTTATGAACACACTTCCTCTTGGGTTTCAACAAATGCCTCCCGTAAAACAAGCATTTAGCAAGACTAAATAGTTACTAACTTCTTGTGTAGTTTTAGAGAGAGACAGAGAGAGAGAAACGGAGAGAGAGGAGAACTGTTAATTTAATTAATTTATCAGACGCTTTTATCCAAAGCGACTTACAAGAGAGAGCTTTACAAAAGAGCATTGGTCACTGAGCATAGCAACTTGATAGACCCCAAACATAGCAGGTTTATAGATTATGAAACATACATCGTGAGAACCAGTCAGTGCCAAGTGAAGAGCTATAAGCTGAACAGTTGACTAATTTAAGGTAGGCAAGCAACAGCAACAGCAGCAGCAGCAGCTAGTATTTCTAAGTGCCATTAAACTCTTGGAACAAGTGAGTCTTGAGCCTTGTCTTAAAGGTGAGGAGACAGTCTGTGTTTATCAACAGCAGAAGTATCACCATCCACACAAGAAAGAAAATGAAGATGTTAGAAAAGCTGCAGCTAGTTTCTCCAGCATGATGCCATCACCTGCCTGTTTCACCAACTTCCATCACATGAGCCAATATGCTGATGTGTGAGAGAGGAAGAGGAATCCTTTCAGCTTGAGGAGCCTAATGTTCAGCCTGGTGTTCAGCCTGGTGTTCAGCCTGGTGTTCAGCCTGGTGTTCAGCCTAATGTTCAGCCTGGTGTTCAGCCTGGTGTTCAGCCTGGTGTTCAGCCTAATGTTCAGCCTGGTGTTCAGCCTGGTGTTCAGCCTAATGTTCAGCCTGGTGTTCAGCCTGGTGTTCAGCCTGGTGTTCAGCCTGGTGTTCAAACTAGTGTTCAGCCTGGTGTTCAGCCTGGTGTTCAGCCTGGTGTTCAAACTAGTGTTCAGCCTGGTGTTCAGCCTGGTGTTCAGCCTGGTGTTCAGCCTGGTGTTCAAACTAGTGTTCAGGCTGGTGTTCAGGCTGGTGTTCAGCCTGATGTTCAGCCTGGTGTTCAAACTAGTGTTCAGGCTGGTGTTCAGGCTGGTGTTCAGCCTGATGTTCAGCCTGGTGTTCAAACTAGTGTTCAGGCTGGTGTTCAGGCTGATGTTCAGCCTGGTGTTTCAGTCACGTGGTTCTATGGATGGGATCAATAGTTCATATTTCAGGCTCACTGTGACGAGGCCTGGCTTGGTTATGAGGGAACACATGAGTGTGTGTGTTGTCCTGACAGAGCCTGAGTCTGCTGTGTTTCAGTTCAGCTCTATTTCAGTCCTGCCCTGCTGCTAGCCCTGAGGCTACAGGGATGGACGAGGGACGGCTGCCTGTGCAACAGACGGCACCACAGTGCTGTAAACAGCCAGCCATATCTCAACACAGCCGCACATACAGCCGCACACACAGCCGCACACACAGCCACCACATCATGAGTCACTGAAGCAGGATCCTGTGGTCGTCCAATCCCCTCCCTCATCCCTGTTGTCTGCTAGGCCTGATGGGAAAATCATGGTTTAACTTTTACTTTGCATGAATTAGAACAATCGATCTGTTCTATTTCTGAGCAGTTCCCTTGAGTAAAGCTCTCCTCACCCTGTCGTAGCCCAGCAGTGTGTGGCCAGCCCAGCACAGCACAGTCCAGCACAACACAACCCAGCACAGCCCAGCACAGTCCAGCACAGCCGAGCACAGCACAGGCCAGCCCTGTCCAGTCCAGCACAACACAACACAGCCCAGCACAGCCGAGCCCAGTGCTGGGAACACAAACAGTCGTCTGCTGGTGGATGTTCTGACACCATCACATAGAGAGGCTGCTGAACACAGCTGCTGCTGAAAACACCAACTGCTGTTCCTCTACAACCACATCAAACAGAACACAGCAGCAATACGCCGTCTGAATCTGCCGAACCACAGACACAACTCTCTGGAAAGAACCTGTCATGGGTGAAGCTTCTGAACATATTACAACATATTTCCAACATCTATTCTCAGAGAATAATCATACACGTATGTGGTAGCTGCTCTCTGATAGCACATAGTAGACATGCACATGGCTCCACCTCCCTCTCTGTCAAGTGCTGTGGAGAAGCAGGAAGATGAAACCTGCTGGAAAACAGCTGCATCCTCCAGCGTGTGGGCTGAAGCAGCCATACAGCTCCCTCTCTCAGCCATACAGCTCCCTCTCTCAGCCATACAGCTCCCTCTGTCAGCCATACAGCTCCCTCTCTCAGCCATACAGCTCCCTCTCTCAGCCATACAGCTCCCTCTGTCAGCCATACAGGCTGGATGCACAGGGCTCACATCATGTCTTATGTAAGGGCCAGGGACTGGGCCCCTCTCCAGGCAGGAGGAGAGGTGTAAGGAACACTGAACACTCAATCACGACAACCAGCTGTCCCACTTGATGACCTGCTGAATCAGACCCCATTCATCAGAGAAAGAGGGAGATAGAGAGAGAGACAGAGAGATACAGAGAAAGACAGAGAGAGAGACAGAGAGAGAGCCAGAGAGAGAGCCAGAGTATGGTGCAAGGCAGCAAAAGAGAGGCTAATGATTGTGTGAAGGAGGAAGGTGGAGTACAGAGTCACGTCTGCAGCGTCCCAGTATGGATCTTTGATGTCTCATGAACAGGTTTTCCTCACACAAACTCTGTATAAAATCAATCTATTTAATCACGCTGTCAAGTTAGAAAGACAGAAACAAGCAGAGCTCATAACCAGCAGCACAGCAGCCCCAGTAACTTCATATTCAGTCTTTTATTAGTCAGCCTTGTCCAGATAACAGTGATGCATGCTAATCCATTCCCCCCTCTGAGGGTGTAGCAGCAGGCCAGCCTCCACCTCCAGCCAGCTCTCCTCCTTTCATGAAGGCTCTTTAATGTGTCTTCAGAAGACCTCAGTCTGGGGCTCTGCTGGGGCTCAACCTGGGCCTGACCTGGGTGATGAATTACACTGAGGGGAGGTGCTTTGATGTGTAGAACACTGGTGTCTGTACAACCTCAAATACACCACCAGCCAAGCCACCCCAGCCACGCCCCCCTCCTCTCTCTGACCACACCCCCTCCTCTGCCTGACCACACCCCCTCTGACCACACTACCTTGCTCCAGGGACGAGTTATGGAACCAGAAAATTAAATTAAAGAGCAAACTGGAATCGTATCTCTCAGTGCCAGGAAGTGCTCTCTCTCTCTTTCTCTCTCTCCATCTCTATCTCTCTCTCTGTCTCTCTCTCCATCTCTGTCTCTATCTCTGTCTCTATCTGTCTCTCTCTTCTCCCTCTATGTCTCTCTCTCTCTGTCTCTCTGTCTCTTTCTCTCTCTCTCTCTCCATCTCTGTCTCTCTGTCTCTCTCTGTATCTCTCTCTCTCCATCTCTGTCTCTCTGTCTCTCTCTGTATCTCTCTCTCTCCATCTGTCTCTCTCTGTCTCTCTCTCTATGTCTCTCTCTCTGTCTGTATTCAGGGTGGATCTGTTGCGTGGGTCAGTCCAGCTGTCAGCAGCATCCTGCAGGTCTTAAATTGACTGTATATCATTTTTGCAATTTGGGATGTAAGGCACTGTCTACAGTATTAAAAGCTGAAAGCTTGTTTCACAATCAGCTTGGACTCCTCACCTCCCCCCTCACTCACACACACACACACACACACACACACACACACACACACACACACACACACACACACACACACACACACACACACACACACACACACACACACACACACACACACACACACACAAACACACAGTTTGATTCTTAGAAAACCTGATTACATGGCAACACTGAACGCCGATTTCCTCCAATGAACTGATTAGCCTTCAGTTCCCCAGTACTCAGTGAGTCACTGATATCACCTGCTATGGCTTCTAAAACACACACCCTGTTCTCCCAACACACACCCTGTCCCCCCAACACACACCCTGTCCCCCCAACACACACCCTGTCCCCCCAACACACACCCTGTTCTCCCCAACACACACCCTGTCCCCCCAACACACAACCTGTCCCCCCAACACACACCCTGTTCCCCCAACACACACCCTGTTCCCCCAACACACCCTGTTCCCCCAACACACACCCTGTTCCCCCCAACACACACCCTGTCCCCCCAACACACACCCTGTTCCCCCAACACACCCTGTTCCCCCCAACACACACCCTGTCCCCCCAACACACACCCTGTCCCCCCAACACACACCCTGTTCCCCCCAACACACACCCTGTTCCCCCAACACACACCCTGTTCCCCCAACACACACCCTGTCCCCCAACACACACCCTGTTCCCCCCAACACACACCCTGTTCCCCCAACACACACCCTGTCCCCCCAACACACACCCTGTTCCCCCAACACACACTCTGTTCCCCCAACACACACCCTGTCCCCCAACACACATCCAACTGCCAACACACACACAGATGGTACCATGAAAGCAGTGAGGGGTTTGAAAAGAGCATGGACACACACATCCAGACCTACGTGTGTACACACACACACACACACAATCTGTTTAGTCAGACTACATTTGCATTTGACAATCTGAGGCAAAACAGCAGGAAAACACAGGACTATTTTTCAAAAGACTAAAGAAGAATAAGAACACAGAGCCATGTGTGACGTGGACATACTGAAAGCAGCGATGTCGCCTTAACATTATTAACTTTCCATAATGAGCCCTGTTAAGGACTTTCAAAAGGACATTATTGTGTCAGTGGGAGATGATTGACTGGGTTGACTCTTCTGAGGCTGTTTCAACTGACATCACAGACAGATGCCTCTTAATCAGGTTAATGTGTGAACATGAACAGGATATCACTTGGAAGAATGTCACTTTTATAGGCCTCCTGTACCTTCTAGAGCTTCCAGTCACATTATTCTGAGCAGAACAGTCAGGTTCCACCCCACCCTGCTGTCTGGAATAAGGAAGTCCATCTGGAAACACAGGCTGCACCATAATAAGGAACAACACTAACTACACTAAAGTTGCCGTGAAATACCGTAGTAAATGTCAATGTTAGTGTGTAAAGTGTGGCCATTCATTCATTTTAAAACAATATCAACATTCAACATCAGTCATTCCACTTTGAAGCGTTTCCTTTCCAAAGTTGAACCGTGTGATCAGCCTGCGGGTTCTTTAATCCGTGTCTGTTCTAAAGGGCAGTAGAACCCGGGTCCAGAATGACAGAACCTCTCTTACCTGTAGGACAGCTGCTTCCTCAGGGTCAGCTGCAGGAACTGGTTCTCCATCTGGTTCTCCATCTGGTTCTCTGTCATTCTGAAGGCTCCTCTCCGGACTTTTCCGGACATGTTTTTCCCTGAAGTCTCCATATCGACCCCAGTGTGTGTGTCTCTCTCAACATCCCCCTCCTCTTTAATCCCCCCTAACCTCCTGGTCTCCATCTGTTGTCCAGTCAGTGTTGATAAACTTGACAGTTTAGATGATGTGACTTCTTTGAACACGGAATCATTCCCAAGGCGACACGCGCGTCTGTGCTGCTGCAGACTCCCAGTGGACTGAGCTCAGATCTACATGATGATCCTAGTAATGAACTGAACTGACCTGATGGACAGACTGTCATAAGGTAGTAACAGTAACTAAAACATCCCCATCATTTTTGTGAGGTCTTTCGAACTTGATACCGTAAACTACTTTCGACAGGAACATGGGAACCTGTTATAAAGTGTACTTGTCATCTGAATGTCACAATAGCAGAGATATTTTCGAAATACAGAAATACACAATTTTAACATACAGTTTTTTAGTTCACAAAGCAATATATTGGAGTATACAGATCTATTTATAAATTCACATTGGAAATCCTGCTGTCAAAAACATTTCCGTTTGTAATCAAACAGCAACATCTAGTGGTGTTACTGAGGACTGGAGGATCTGACCTGAATACGGGAATCTAGAAAAGGCAACTGGCAGAAACTTCATGATCTTTAGAAATAAACCCACAATATTGATTTACTATTCAGAGTCTAGTAATGAAACCCTGCGGAACGTAAGTCATATCAGGAATAAAGACGCTCCAATGTCACAGAACACCTCCCCTGTGTGTCTCTGTTCTAATGGCAGAAGTAACAGTGATTCTAAACACAATATACAAACCAATTAACAATGTGTACATTTGACAGAGGGCAATATCTCAAAGCTAAACCATGTATGGATTATTATTGCATCACCCTTAGTTCCCAAACACAAAAGAGGGTTTTCAACTGTAAACCAAAGAAAGCCATGACCTCCACTGTGAAAGGTCAGGGACAGTTTAAGAGGCAATTAGCAGAGTGTATTTGTTCTATTCACATATGGATCAATACATAAGTAGGAAGGCCTCCATCTTGAGACAATTCTCCTGGATTTCTTCACCTCCTGCTTCTGTGCATCTGGAAGAGAGACCCTCGGCAATTTGATTATTTTAGTTTTAATTTAACAGTCCTCTTTGACTGTTTAATAGTGTAAATGTGTCCTGATAATGGTAAATAGATGTATAGGCAAAACACAGACCGGTCATTTAAATAATATAGACTCATTTAATCATCTGTTAGTCTGCTTATAAGGAAATTTAACCTACTTTTACTATAGTGGGTTAAAAATGTTATAACGCTCTTCTTGTCTTAAGGTTGTCCTCAATGTTGTACGTGTCTCGTTATTTCACTAATGCACAGCCTCTATATTTACTTCACATTCCCACTGCTGTTGTGTACAAAACATGGCGCTATGAAGAGCCGGTGTGCGAACACCTCAGTCTGACATCACCAGAGATCATGGTTCAACATCAGATAATGATATTCATAAAACGACTTTTGACGTTTCAACGCACAACAAAATGTATATAACAACATAATCTTTCTGGTTTCTAATCGATCACACGAAAACAAGTGACGCAGTTATTGATCAGGAGGAAAGGAAAGGTGCAGGATGAGGTCAAGAAGAGACAGCAACACGCTGATCTGCGTTCTGTTCGTTAAGTTGGGTTAAGTGCCACTTCTTTTCTCTTCTCTCTCTCTCTTCTCTCTCTCTCTCTCTTCTTTTCTCTTCTCTCTCTCTCCTATCTCTTTTCTGTCCTCTCTCCTCTCTCTCTCTTCTCTCTCTTTCTCTCTCTTCTCTCTCTCTCTCTCTTCCTTCTCTCTCCTCTCTTCTCTCTCTCTTCCTTCTCTCTCCTCTCTTCTCTCTCTCCTCTCTCTCTCTCTCTCTCTCTCTCTCTCTCTCTCTCTCTCTCTCTCTCTCTCTCTCTCTCTCTCTCTCTTTCTCTCCTCTCCAGATGAGTTTCACCGAGTTCACATCCGGGTTCTTTCCCTAGGCAATGGGAGGCATAGTACCCATGTTCCTTAGGCAAAGTGAAATAAATTCGCCGCACCGTCACAAAAAATAGTTCGCTTCTCAAACACATTTTCTTTTCATCTTGTGCAACGTATCGGCTCCCAGTAGGTAACTTTAACAATATTATAATTCCTAAATGATCGTTCAGATGTAAATATATGGCAATCGTCACATTTGTGAAGTAGTTTTCTAGCCCCTTTCCCTCCCTCCTCTTGAGCGCAGTGATATGTGTTGTGCTCAGGCTGTGGTGAATGAGATTGAAGAAGAGTTCTTGTTTTCTATCTCAGTTTCTCTCTTTTTGGACAAATTGAATTTAAACAAATTAGTAAATAGAGCGGATATATATCTTACTGTGCAGAGAAGAAAGCGGCTGGATATTTGCATGATAATATTGTATCGGGGATTCGGTTGAGAGGTACTGGGTTGTTTGTAAATATTTATTTAATTAATTTTGAGAGGAGAGGAGGACTGCTGCTGCTTAAGTGAGTAGAGGAGAGTAAGAGGAGAGTAAGAGCAGAGTAAGTACACACTGGGATCTTTTATTATCATCACAACTTTCATCTTCATCGTTTCTCTCCCCCCCGTGTCTTTTATTCGCATGCCTGGATCACATCGTGGTTCATTATAGAGAGACTGGCTGGAGAGTCGCTCACTGCAGTTTCTTATTATAGGAGTTGGGTAATAATGTGTGTTCTGCTATTGGAGGGCAGGGAGGAAGGAAGGAAGGAGGGAGGGAGGGAGGGAGGGAGGGAGGGAGGGAGGGAGGGAGGGAGGGAGGGAGGGAGGGAAGGAAGGAAGGAAGGAAGGAAGGAAGGAAGGAAGGAAGGAAGGAAGGAAGGGAGGGAGGAATGAAGGAAGGGACCGATTATAACTTAGAACCAGCAGCTACAGCTTGTTTGCGATCATTTGGTCAGATTACTTATTTCGACACTTTTCTGCGTTTTAAATTCTTTTTTTTTTCTATTTCATTTTTAATAGCAATTAATTATCTTTGATCTAAGTTAGATAGTAAGACCCGTCCTGAATGTGTGTTTTGACAGCTAGCTAGTTCCCGTTAGCTCAATTTCTCCACCGCCCCGAGCCTCCCTAGCCTCCACCTCCACCAGCCACCCCCAGCCTCCACCAGCCTCCACCCCCACCAGCATCCCCAGCCCCGAGCCTCCCTAGCCTCCACCACCACCAGCCTCCACCTCCACCAGCCTCCACCCCCACCAGCATCCCCAGCCTCCCTAGCCTCCACCCCCACCAGCCTCCCTCACCACCAGCCTCCCCAGCCTCCACCGGCCTCCCCATGCATTTCCATCTGAACTTGCACTTTTTAAAACGTTTTATGCACATGTAGGCTACAGGTCTATCACCGAGTACTGATGCTTTAAGTTTCACTTAACTTATTTGACCCTTAGCCCATGTGGCCCTTTGATCAGCAGCAGTATTAAGAACCAAAGTCAAATGGCTGAATGCTAGTAAGACCAGTAGTCACTGTTTGTTTTAAATGTTGCTTATAATAACATACAGTTTCATTACCATATCATAATAACAACACTTGCCATAGTCAAGAGTTTGTATTAATCTTTAGTATAGCAGCATACTGAAAGTCCTCATATAAAGATAATGTTGACTACCACTGTTGCACCTTCTGACACAACACATGTGGATGAGGTGGCCTGATGTGTGGATCATGATGATCAGAGTAGTTAGACATTACAAGACCTCCAGTAACCATTTATTAAAATAACATCAACATCACCGCTTTGCTGGGTTGAATGTGGATGTTTTTCAAATTCTCTTTAGAAAAAAAAAGTAGAACAATTTGGATTGTGGTTCTGTTACAGTTGGCATTCTATTGAGTAGATTAGTCGTATTTATTTATTTACTTCATCATGCACTGTCTTTAAAAACGACCCCAAGGTAGAAAACAATGTTATGATCTTAATCTCTTAAAGTCACATGCTATAGTCATAAACAAGGACAATGTTTTGGGGATAAAAATTGACTCTGGATGTTAGTTAGTCTGGACAGGCTGACAACTAGATTTAGCTGTACAAAATACAGATTTACACTGTTGCACAATACTGTCTATCTGGACTGGAATGTGTCTAGATGAAACTCAGATTACCACTACTGTTCAGATTAACATCAAGATTAAATAGATTTTCCAATTATCAACCAAGTGAATTTAGTTTTTTCCTTGGTTTGTACCTGAGCCTTTGTACTGTAGAAGGTTTAGATGAGTTTTAATGAAGTGATTGGAGTTTTAAATGACAGACGTCATCTCTTATCAGAGCCAGAGGACATGTGCTAGATCAGCTTGTATAGAAAAGGGTTTCGTGTCATTCAGAAAGTCAATCTAATCATTTTAAAGGTTAGGAAACCCTGAGGGGGGGACAGGTGGTTGGGGTCTTAAGTTACTTCGTAGCATCCTAGCTAGCTGTGGACAGCAGGGGACTAGCTAGCTGTGGACAGCAGAGGACTAGCTAACTGTGGACAGCAGAGGACTAGCTAGCTGTGGACAGCAGAGGACTAACTAGCTGTGGACAGTAGAGGACTAGCTAGCTGTGGACAGCAGGGGACTAGCTAGCTGTGGACAGTAGAGGACTAGCTAGCTGTGGACAGCAGGGGACTAGCTAGCTGTGGACAGCAGAGGACTAGCTAGCTGTGGACAGCAGGGGACTAGCTAGCTGTGGACAGTAGAGGACTAGCTAGCTGTGGACAGCAGGGGACTAGCTAGCTGTGGACAGTAGAGGACTAGCTAGCTTTGGACCGCAGAAGAATAGCTAGCTGTGGACAGTAGAGGACTAGCTAGCTGTGGACAGTAGAGGACTAGCTAGCTGTGGACAGCAGAGGACTAGCTAGCTGTGGACAGTAGAGGACTAGCTAGCTTTGGACCGCAGAAGAATAGCTAGCTGTGGACAGTAGAGGACTAGCTAGCTGTGGACAGTAGAGGACTAGCTAGCTGTGGACAGCAGGGCACTAGCTAGCTGTGGACAGCAGGGGACTAGCTAGCTGTGGACAGTAGAGGACTAGCTAGCTGTGGACAGCAGGGGACTAGCTAGCTGTGGACAGCAGAGGACTAGCTAGCTGTGGACAGTAGAGGACTAGCTAGGTGTGGATGGCAGGTTACTAACCTCTGTTAAAATAGTTAGAACATCAACCAGTAGCCTTTCCTGTTACAGTATTATTATACTTCAGTGTGAACTTCACACTGACTGTGATGTTACACATCTGAATCTCTTCAGTACATCCTGTTAACTAGTAGTGCTGATATCCTGCATCTGACCTTGACAATGCTGCTGTGGTGTTTCCCCAACATGTGAAGGGTTGATCCCTCCTGAGAGGACTGACAGTGGGGTGTTGGGGTGTAACCGGTTGCCTGTCTCTTCTGTCTTGTAGGTGATTGGAGATTGGAGGCCAGTCACACTGTCCCAAGGTGAGTCCTATAGAAGCTTGTGTTATATTTGTCCTCTTGGCCTCAAAATCAGTCGGACTGGACGTCTGCAGCACGTCTGCAGGCAGGCAGGCTGTCTCTCTTCTCTCTGCTTATTGTGCTTTGAAACACGCTAAATATACACTTTTGTGAACTTTATGTAGTCTGTCATTTTACCATACTTGTAATTTCCAAGTTCTTTGTTTACGCTTGCCTGCTGTGAGTAAATCCCAACTCTTAAAACAGAATTTATTGGCTCGTTTGTCATTGTGTAATGATCCACTAAACGAGATTGCTCCTGCCGCCCCTCAGCATCATACCCCATGGCTTCTGAGTCATTAGGCTTTACACAGAGGCTTGCTGCTGGAACACTCACCTCTGCAGTGATCCAGGGGGATGATATGGCAGCGGCATGTTCCAGGTGGATCACACCTCCTGTTCCTCACATGATAACATGTTGCTAAGGGATCATATCTTGTTTTTTTTTTACTGTGCAGCGGCTCTTTAATGCTTCAGTTGGATGGTATTCAACCTGGAGACAGTGTGAAGGTACGTCTTGTAACAACTGCATCTAAGGGTCGTCCCATATCTTCACACGCTCACACAAGAAGTATACACACACACGACTGCTTCATTTTATAGCATGCTACTCTGCTAAACACTTAAAAATCAAGTGTAGTTTAAAATAGGAATGCATGATTTAACATTCAGTGTTTAATAAATCTGGTTGAAATAGAATGTTTTTCTCCCTCCTCTCTTCTGACAGGCTGAACGTTTCCTCGGAGCCTCTGAAAGACTGACTGAATCAATGATGGAATTACAAACATTACAGGAGGCTCTCAAAGTGGAAATACAAGTTCATCAGGTAAGAACACCTGAGTTACCACAGGCAAGGGCTGGGAACCAACACAACTGCTTTGCATTCTTACACAGTCCCAGGACCTCAGAAACTTCTCTCTGTTCTGGTTGACTGATTGGCTGGCAAGTAAACCTGATGTCGAATAGGCTGGCCAGTAGATCTGCTCTCTGATAGGCCATCCTGTAGATCTGCTCTCTGATAGGCCATCCTGTAGATCTGCTCTTTGATAGGCCATCCTGTAGATCTGCTCTCTGATAGGCCGTCCTGTAGATCTGCTCTCTGATAGGCCATCCTGTAGATCTGCTCTCTGATAAGCCATCCTGTAGATCTGCTCTCTGATAGGCCATCCTGTAGATCTGCTCTCTGATAGGCCATCCTGTAGATGTGCTCTCTGAGGAGTGGTCAGTCTGGAGGGAAGTTATATGTGATGCTAATAATGATGTGTGTTCAAACAGTTTGTTAGTGAAAACTGTACATGACTCACATTTAGAAAGGACAGGTGATCCTGCTGGTGTTGCTGCAGTTAAAAGAGCTGCCTCTAGGTGTCGCTGTGTCCATCTAACTGAAGTCATACTACCTTCAACTCCTACCTTCTTCTCTTACAGAAACTTGTTGCCCAGATGAAACAAGATCCACAGGTAATAACAGCACTAACAGCACTACCACTAACAGCACTACCACTAACAGCACTAACAGCACTACCACTAACAGCACTAACACCAGAAAGCACTAACACCACTATCACTAACAGCACTAACAGCACTAACACCAGACAGCACTAACAGCACTATCACTAACAGCACTATCACTAACAGCACTAACACCAGACAGCACTAACAGCACTAACACCATGCTTCACTGTGGCTACACTGGATCTTAGAAATTGACATTAAATTGTTAATGGTGACTTAATGAATGATTGAATGAATGAAGGGTATTCAGATTTCAGCATCTGCTCTGAGAAAAACAGTCATATGCTTTTATTTTCAGTAGTTCCAACTCAAATGTTTAAGTTCATTTGGAGGAATATGACATGCTGATGGTTTTAAATAAACCAATGAGCAAACCTGAAAAAATAAGAATAGTTTTGTGATTGGCTGTTCTGTCTTTTGATTAGCTGTTCTATCTTGTGATTGGCTGTTCTCTCCTTTTTCCAGAATGCTGATCTAAAGAAGCAGTTGCATGAGCTCCAGGCCAAGATCACAGCGCTCAGTGAGAAGCAGGTATGTGAGGCTGACACCAGCAGACTGCTGCCCAGACTGACTACAGACCTCAGTACTGACCTGACACCAGCAGACTGCTGCCCAGACTGACTACAGACCTCAGTACTGACCTGACACCAGCGTACTGCTGCCCAGACTGACTACAGACCTCAGTACTGACCTGACACCAGCGTACTGCTGCCCAGACTGACTACAGACCTCAGTACTGACCTGACACCAGCGTACTGCTGCCCAGACTGACTACAGACCACAGGAACTGACCTGACACCAGCGTACTGCTGCCCAGACTGACTACAGACCACAGGAACTGACCTGACTCCAGCAGACTGCTGCCCAGACTGACTACAGACCTCAGTACTGACCTGACACCAGCGTACTGCTGCCCAGACTGACTACAGACCTCAGTACTGACCTGACACCAGCGTACTGCTGCCCAGACTGACTACAGACCACAGGAACTGACCTGACACCAGCAGACTGCTGCCCAGACTGACTACAGACCTCAGTACTGACCTGACACCAGTGTACTGCTGCCCAGACTGACTACAGACCACAAGAACTGACCTGACACCAGCGTACTGCTGCCCAGACTGACTACAGACCACAGGAACTGACCTGACACCAGCGTACTGCTGCCCAGACTGACTACAGACCTCAGTACTGACCTGACACCAGCGTACTGCTGCCCAGACTGACTACAGACCTCAGTACTGACCTGACACCAGCAGACTGCTGCCCAGACTGACTACAGACCTCAGTACTGACCTGACACCAGCGTACTGCTGCCCAGACTGACTACAGACCTCAAGTACTGACCTGACACCAGCGTACTGCTGCCCAGACTGACTACAGACCACAGGAACTGACCTGACACCAGCGTACTGCTGCCCAGACTGACTACAGACCACAGGAACTGACCTGACACCAGCGTACTGCTGCCCAGACTGACTACAGACCTCAGTACTGACCTGACACCAGCGTACTGCTGCCCAGCATCTGACCACAGACCACAGTACTGACCATGCATGAAGCCTGTGGGATGTTGCTGTAAGTGAGCATGCTGGTTTGGAAAGTGTTGCACTCTGAGATTGGTCGATGGAGGATACTTGACTGTCTTCTATTGGTCCAGGGTAGACTGATTCCTGATTGGTCCAGGGTCGACTGTCCCACAGGAACAGACTTAGAACCCTGTTCCTGTGTTCTCTGCTGGTCTTGTGCTCCTCCAGGAGGCCTGGCTGATCTGCCACGCCCCCTCTCAGATCTGCCACGCCCCCTCTCAGATCTGCCACGCCCTCTCAGAGCAGTGAGAGGTCTGGATCTACCAGGGCAGGTTCAGTCTTGTCCCACAGTGCTTTGAGACGTGTGTATTCTGTCCAGCTGCTGAGGTCGGCTGTTTTCTAGCTCTCCTGGTCTAAGGAGACACACCTCTCTGGCTTCCTGGTGCTCCTCCTGTCCAGGCATGCAAGGAGCAGCCCACTGCAGACAGACCAAACCTGCTCTGTGGAAACCTGCTCTGTGGAAACCTGCTCAGGAGCTACATGCACCACAGCTGTTTAGAAAACAAGGGATAGTTCTGTGGAAAGGTTGTGTGTTCTCTGATGCCATGTTACTCCATGCTGACTGGCTCTGCTGGGGTGGTCAGTGTGTCTCAGGGTTGCTTCATAGCAGCTGTGTGGAGAGAGCATGGAAGCGTCTGTCCTACATGTCAGACACATGAGGATGGACCAGCCTGCTTCACTCTGAGCTCATACAGGAGGGACGACCATGTCGTGTATCTTGTTTGACTTCAGAAGGCAAGCAGAGGGGCAGGTTTGATCCACTGAGCTTAGAGCTCCTCTTCTGCCAGCTTCTAGAAAGACAACAACATTGAAAACTATTCTTCTCTTCCCTGATGCTGTTTAAATTACTCTTGATTAACATGGAAACTGTTTTGACTAACATGGAAAAGTCTTAGCATAGAGAAGCAGATTTCCCTGGCCTGTCTCAGAGAGACACCGAGAGAGAGACACAGAGGCAGAGAGAGACACCGAGAGAGAGACACAGAGGCAGAGAGAGACACAGAGAGAGCTCTACTGAGCTGTCAGCATGCTGAGGCAGAGCTTGAATTTGCTGATTCACCTGTTTGTGGATCTGAAAACCCACATTAAAAGAATCACTCTTTTTCCCTCTCACTCTCTGTCTCTCTCTTTCTTTCTCTCTCTCTCACTCTCTGTCTCCCTCCCTCAAACCTCTACAGAAGAATTGAAAGCCTATATGTCGACCACAGATAATATGATGAGCAAAGCAAAGAGAAGCAGCAGGAAGCTATCCCCTTGATGCTACATAGTTCTATTAGCTCCTAGCTAGCAGCACACTCAGTTTCACAGCACTACATGAATTGCTCTGTGAGGTCACTACCTCTTCCTGTCTGCTGCTCTGTGAGGTCACTACCTCTTCCTGTCTGCTGCTCTGTGAGGTCACTACCTCTTCCTGTCTGCTGCTCTGTGAGGTCACTACCTCTTCCTGTCTGCTGCTCTGTGAGGTCATTTTGTGTGTCAGTTTCTGCCTGTGTGGAGCTGGAGTCATCTGCTGCAGTGATTTGGCAACATGGTGAATGTTAATGTGCTCTTTTGCTGTGTTGAGAACTCATCAGAGTGAAAGGTCACGAAGCTGCTTCATGTTTAAGCTGCTGAAGTGGTTTTGATGTGATTGGAAATGTCATGAGGCCTCTGAATAAAACCCTGAACCCTCGCATGACTCTCAGGGAGACACAGCCAAAGAGCTGCTTCATCTTCCTGACCTCCTGTACGTCAAGAGGATGATGTCATATTCAAGTTCAAAGTTCAAAAGCTTAATCGACCACTTGAAACAAAACATTTTAATGGCCTAGATAGTCGTAGAGATTCAGCAGTGTAAAATATGACTGCATCACAATGAGAACTAATACCACTTTACTCTCTTCTCCTTCCCATCTTCATCCCTCTCTCCATTCCCCATCTCTCCACACTCCCTTTCTCCCATTCACTCCTTCATCTTGCCACTCCCTCTCTACCCCTCTCTCCTCCATCGCTCCACTCTTTCTCCTCTCTCTCCCTCTCTCGTCCATCTCTCCCCCCCTCCATCTCTCCACTCTCCCCCCTCTCCCGTCTCACAGAAAAGAGTAGTGGAACAGCTGAGGAAGGAGCTGTTGGTGAAGCAGGAGCCAGAAGTCCTCCAGACCTCCTGCCCCCACACCCTGCCCTCCCTGCCCACCAGCCTGCCCTCCCCTGGGCTGCAGCAGGTAGGTCCTCCTGCCCTCACACCCTGCCCTCCCTGCCCACCAGCCTGCCCTCCCCTGGGCTGCAGCAGGTAGGTCCTCCTGCCCCCACATCCTGCCCTCCCTGCCCACCAGCCTGCCCTCCCCTGGGCTGCAGCCTGCCCTCCCCTGGGCTGCAGCAGGTAGGTCCTCCTGCCCTCACACCCTGCCCTCCCTGCCCACCAGCCTGCCCTCCCCTGGGCTGCAGCAGGTAGGTCCTCCTGCCCTCACACCCTGCCCTCCCTGCCCACCAGCCTGCCCTCCCCTGGGCTGCAGCCTGCCCTCCCCTGGGCTGCAGCAGGTAGGTCCTCCTGCCCCCACATCCTGCCCTCCCTGCCCACCAGCCTGCCCTCCCCTGGGCTGCAGCCTGCCCTCCCCTGGGCTGCAGCAGGTAGGTCCTCCTGCCCTCACACCCTGCCCTCCCTGCCCACCAGCCTGCCCTCCTTTATTTTCCAAATATATAGTACATGTCTTGGCCATTATAAATGCCAATGCTGATACAGATTCCCAATAATATACCGTATTTTTTGCACTATAGGGCGCACTTACTGACCGCTAAGCGATTTTGTGTGGTACAAGGCGCTCAAGACGCTAAGTCAAAATGTTTTAGTACGACTTTGGTAAACTACAAAGCTGCAGCGCTTGCAGCATTACGGCTACCATAGCCAGGAGCGTCACAGAGTAATACATACTGTGCTTCACCATAATATTACAGTGTGTGTATAAGGATCCCAAAATGACTGATGACTTATGTTACAGTTTTTTTCTGCTTATTGCGCCTTATAGTCCGGTGCGCTTTATATATGAAAAAAGATTGAAAATAGCCCATTCATTGACAGTGCGCCTTATAATCTAGTGCGCCCTAAAGTGCAAAAAATACGGTAATAATATCGTCCTGCCGATATATCAGTCAAGCGCTGTTTATTTTTCATGCTCATAACTGCAGTGGACGTTTTATAACAAAGTTTTAGAAAACAGCAAGTGTGATGTGACCTCTGTCTCCCTGACCTCAGACTGTGACTCCAGTCCTCACCACCAAGCCTCTACCTCTGCTGCTGAAAGCTGCCGCATCACCCTCCACCACCCTCGTATCCCAGCGACCCACCATCGCCATGGTCACTGCCATCAGCAACAACACCAAGCTGGCTGGCAACACTGACTTCCAGAACTCTCCGGTCAACCTTCAGGTGTCCAGCAGACTGAGTGTCCAGAGTTCTGACCCTGTCAGGCTGATGCCCAAGAGCACAGTGGTGGTGAGTGACCAGCCTCTCTCTAAGCTCCACCTCCTCCTGGTTCAGCTGCTTCATGCTTTCTCTTGGGGGCGGAGTTATTGAGATGGAGAGTGGAGGGGGGAGTGTTTTCTAAAGAAAATGTTTGTGGTGCTTTTGGTGAAACATTTGACTTGTGTGGTGCACATGCTTTTACAAATGTAAAATGGTTCAAGTAGAGACCATGTTTGTTGAGAGTGGTGCTGTGTAGAGGCTGTGGTGTTTGTGGTGGACCAGGGCAACAGTTACACCAGTTTGTATGAGATCTTCACAGTCCAGTGTGTTGACATGCTCCAGAGATCCAGACCTTGCTGTGGTTTTGTCCCAGGTTCACACCAGCACCACCTCCTCTACCCAGCCTATCAAAGTTCCCCAGTTTGTCCCTCCTCCTAGACTGACGCCTCGACCCACCTATCAACCACAGGTGCGTCCTGGTCAGACCCACCCCCTTACCCTGATCCCACCAATCAGTGTGCGCGTGGCCAGTCAAGGCATTTCACACTGTCGCCACTGGAGGGCAACAGTGTACGCGAGCACATGGATGACTGAAGAGCTTCTGTTAGCTCAGCTGTTCAGAGACTGTTCCCCCCTGTGCTGCTTCCTGATCCTTTCCTACTGTCGTGATTTGCTTTCCGGTTTAAATAACTTCCTGTCTGTGGGTAATGACTTCTCCCTGCTGGTGTTGTGTTTCCTGTCTACTCTTGGTGGTGAAAACTCTTGTTTCTTTTCTGCAGCTTATCGATGTTTTTTGTGTTCTGGCTGTGTGGAACTGTGGTTTTAACCCTCGGTGTGTGAGCGCTGCCCTCTGATCTGAGGCATGTGAGCGCTGCCCTCTGATCTGAGGCATGTGAGCGCTGCCCTCTGATCTGAGGCATGTGAGCGCTGCCCTCTGATCTGAGGCATGTGAGCGCTGCCCTCTGATCTGAGGCATGTGAGCGCTGCCCTCTGATCTCAGGCATGTGAGCGCTGCCCTCTGATCTGAGGCATGTGAGCGCTGCCCTCTGATCTGAGGCATGTGAGCGCTGCCCTCTGATCTGAGGCATGTGAGCGCTGCCCTCTGATCTGAGGCATGTGAGCGCTGCCCTCTGATCTGAGGCATGTGAGCGCTGCCCTCTGATCTCAGGCATGTGAGCGCTGCCCTCTGATCTGAGGCATGTGAGCGCTGCCCTCTGATCTCAGGCATGTGAGCGCTGCCCTCTGATCTGAGGCATGTGAGCGCTGCCCTCTGATCTCAGGCATGTGAGCGCTGCCCTCTGATCTCAGGCATGTGAGCGCTGCCCTCTGATCTGAGGCATGTGAGCGCTGCCCTCTGATCTCAGGCATGTGAGCGCTGCCCTCTCATCTGAGGAATGTGAGCGCTGCCCTCTGATCTGAGGCATGTGAGCGCTGCCCTCTGATCTGAGGCATGTGAGCGCTGCCCTCTGATCTGAGGCATGTGAGCGCTGCCCTCTGATCTGAGGCATGTGAGCGCTGCCCTTTGATCTGAGGCATGTGAGCGCTGCCCTCTGATCTCAGGCATGTGAGCGCTGCCCTCTGATCTGAGGAATGCCACTGGGAGCTCAGGGTGATTTAAATTCCTTGAGGGTTCATCTTTATACCAGACTGGGTGGGTATCTTTTTACTGGCTCACAGCACACTGTCAGGGTGGGGATTATGTTGATGAACCTCCCCTTGACTTCCACCATGGAAGCTGTCAGTTGACAAGACAGGAACTGATCATCCTCCTGATCTCAGAGCCTCACAATGGCATTCCTCATCAGGGTTCCTAACCTGTGTCCTGACCTGTACCCAGGGCTCACTCACTCCTGCTCCGCCCCCCCCCCCCCAGGTCCGCCAGAAACCCCCCGTCTCCAACAACGTCCCTATCGCCCCTGCCCCGCCCCCCCCAATGATGGCAGCCCCCCAGCTACTGCAGCGGCCGCTGATGCTGGCCACCAAGCTGAGCCCCTCCTCGCTGGCCCCCTCCGCTGGCCTGGTTCACCAGGTCCGCATCGTCAACGGCCAGCCCTGCTCCACTGCTGCCCACACCCAGGTGACAGCTCCTGTGGCGGGTATCGTCATCACCACAGCGGCGCCCTCCACTCGCCTGGCCACGCCCACCCACACGCTGCAGGTCAGCGGCTTGCTCTCAGACAACAAGGTCAGGACCATGGTGGGTGGCTTGGTCGGGCCAACTGGCCCTGCTTTGCACAAAGTTTCAGAGTTTTATACCCAGTGATGTGTACATTTGTAAGTCTTTTGTGCCATCTACATGCTCTGTAGTTGGTGGCTGTGGGCAGGATCCTGAGCTCCATGATGTCATGTAGAATGTCCTGTGTCTGTGTTCTCCAGACTGTCAAGGCTCCAGTGGACCCAGAACAGAGGCTGCAGGTCAGCACCTCCTCCTCCCCCCCTCGGTCTCCTGTAGCCAGGCCACACAAAGATGACAGCCTGCAGGTCAGCACATCAGCCTGCAATCACACCACGAATAGAGGGCTTTTTTTTGGTCCAAATATTTTAATGTTCTTTATTTAGGAGTAAGTTCTGTACAAGTCAAAGAAAGAAGATGTCTTACTGAGCTTTTAATTCTATTCCTAGAAAATTGCCTTCATGGTATCTCTTGGACTCGTCACTCATGACCACCTGGAAGGTAAACTGTCAGTTTGTCTGGGGATGCTGGTCTTGCAGTGTGACTGTCTGGATGATAGCCAGATCACTGCTGTGTGTCAGGATGATAGCCAGATCACTGCTGTGTGTCAGTATGATAACCAGATCACTGCTGTGTGTCAGGATGATAGACAGATCACTGCTGTGTGTCAGGATGATAGCCAGATCACTGCTGTGTGTCAGGATGATAACCAGATCACTGCTGTGTGTCAGTATGATAACCAGATCACTGCTGTGTGTCAGTATGATAACCAGATCACTGCTGTGTGTCAGGATGATAGACGGATCACTGCTGTGTGTCAGGATGATAGCCAGATCACTGCTGTGTGTCAGGATGATAACCAGATCACTGCTGTGTGTCAGTATGATAACCAGATCACTGCTGTGTGTCAGTATGATAACCAGGTCACTGCTGTGTGTCAGGATGATAGCCAGGTCACTGCTGTGTGTCAGGATGATAGCCAGGTCACTGCTGTGTGTCAGGATGATAGCCAGATCACTGCTGTGTGTCATGATAATAGCCAGGTCACTGCTGTGTGTCTGGATGATAGCCAGATCACTGCTGTGTGTCAGGATAATAGCCAGGTCACTGCTGTATGTCTGGATGATAGCCAGATCACTGCTGTGTGTCAGGATGATAGCCAGATCACTGCTGTGTGGTTGCAGAGATCCAGAGCAGGAGACAAGAGCGCAAGAGAAGAACCACAGCCAACCCAGTTTACAGCGGAGCTGTGTTTGAGCCTGAGGTAGATCTGTCCTCACATGTCCCCATGTCTCCTCTGTCCTCACATGTCCCCATGTCTCCTTTGTCCTCACATGTCCCCATGTCTCCTTTGTCCTCACATGTCCCCATGTCTCCTCTGTCCTCACATGTCCTCATGTCTCCTCTGTCCTCACATGTCCCCATGTCTCCTCTGTCCTCACATGTCCCCATGTCTCCTCTGTTCTCACATGTCCCCATGTCTCCTCTGTCCTCACACCTCATGTATCCTCTATCTCTTTCTGTTTTATCACTATTTACCTGTGTGTGTGCTTGTGTGTGTGTCGTTACAGAGGAAGAAGAGTGCGGTGACCTACCTGAACACACCTCTTCACCAGGGGACCAGGAAGAGAGGTCAGTTCACACTTTCGACATCACTGACAAACACCTGTTCAGCAGCCTGAGCCTGGTGCTCTGTGAAGACTATAGACATGGCCTATAGAGGGTTACTGTGCAGTGCCTGTGAAGACTATAGACATGGCCTATAGAGGGTTACTGTGCAGTGCCTGTGAAGACTATAGACATGGCCTATAGAGGGTTACTGTGCAGTGCCTGTGAAGACTATAGACATGGCCTATAGAGGGTTCCTGTGCAGTGCCTGTGAAGACTATAGACATGGCCTATAGAGGGTTACTGTGCAGTGCCTGTGAATACTATAGACATGGCCTATAGAGGGTTCCTGTGCAGTGCCTGTGAAGACTATAGACATGGCCTATAGAGGGTTCCTGTGCAGTGCCTGTGAAGACTATAGACATGGCCTATAGAGGGTTCCTGTGCAGTGCCTGTGAAGACTATAGACATGGCCTATAGAGGGTTCCTGTGCAGTGCCTGTGAAGACTATAGACATGGCCTATAGAGGGTTCCTGTGGATGTACTTGGCTTAAATGTGAATGGTGGAAACTGCTGTGATATCATGGACACACAAACGCTTCTTTTTGCTGTTTCTGAATCCTGTCACTCTTCTAAACACTCAGTCCATGTTTTAACTTCTGGCTTCTCTCTGTTTCATCCTTTTAATATATGATTGTCAGATTTGTTCATACAGACCAGTAGGTTTTTGAGGTCTTCCCTTCGTACCTACATCTCCTGCTTATTTACTTGTGCACGTTTTAAAACTCCAAACCAAGGTTGGGAATCCCTGTGTGTTTTAACAGAGAGCAGTTTAACAGTTGGGTTCAGGTATGATCACATCTGATAAGTCTGGTTTTCCTCTGAGTGACCTCAGCGAGTGTGATGCTGACCTCCTCCTCCTCCTCCTCCTCCTCCTCCTCCAGAGACTTTGTGCTTCTGTGTTTCTGCTTCCGGGCCAGCATGTGGTGCTCTTTCTGCACTAACTCTGCTCTCTGTGCTTTTCCAACATCTCTCCCCCCCCTCCCTCCCTTTAATCACCACCCCACCCCACCCCACCCCTACGCTAGCCAATGAGGACTCCCTCTCCAAGGTATGTCGGTTAGACGACTCGTCTGTCTGGGTTTTTTTCCCCCCTTTTCCATCTTTCTTTTTCTTTTTTCGTCTTGTCTCATGTCACCCAGGTCGTCCTCCCAAACACAGCAGTGTTCCTGAGCTGGCCCTCCAGCCCCCAGCCTCTCCCTCCAGCCGCCCCGCTGGCACCCCTGCCTCCGAGCGGCCCGACGCAGGCCTCCCCCTCCCTGTCCACCCTCACCCTCTCCCCCTCCCCAGCCCCTGCTCTGGGGACGTAAGTAGCAGCAGGAGACGGCAGACACACCCTGGACTACCCAGGCCCCCCCTCCCTCCCCCCCTACTGACCCTCGCCCCCTCCCCCCCTCTCCCCGTTAGGTCACTGGTTCTGAACAAAGCCAGTAAAGATGGTGGCTATCGGGAAAGTCCAATTGGCCTGTCATTCATAAATCTCCTCCACAAAGCCCTCGCCACACATACCTGTTTCCCCATTGTCTGATCCATCATCTCATCTTTCTGTTTCTGATGCAGTCTTACAAAGTGAAGTGTTCCTCTCCCTGTGCCCTTGAAGGAAAATGTAACATCTTAATTAGTAACCTTTGTGGGAAAACTTAAAGAAACTGCAATATAACTCTGAATTGTGTAAAATTTTAAATTATCCAAAACATTTTAACTTGGTCTGTGAACAGCATCCTTCAAATACCTTTACCCCTTATAACCTCAAGAAGTTTATCCGATCTTTAGAACTATAATCTATAAATATATAACATCTATAAAATAAATAAAAAACAAGAAAAAAAGTAAACTAGCCCCTCCCCCTGCCCTGCCTCTCCTCGTCTGATTGGACAGGCCCAGACAGGGCAGAGGAACTGATTGGTGCAATTCTTCCTGACAGGGAGACATCCATGAGGACTACTGCACTGTGTGCAGGTGCAGCGGACAGTTGCTCATGTGTGACACCTGTTCGCGTGTCTATCACCTGAACTGCCTGGACCCACCACTGAAAACCATTCCTAAAGGCATGTGGATCTGTCCCAAATGTCAAGACCAGGTAAACTGCCCCCTCCCTAGCCCTCCCTGTTGGGGGCGTGGCCAGACACCCAGGGTGTCACACCTTGAGAGGGCAGGACAGGCTTTCCTAACTGAGGGGGATGTCAGTGGCAGGTGCTAAATAGATCCTAAGACGATCATATGAGATCTTCAGATCTTAGATGGTCCATCAGTTATCTTTAATGTCAACATTAAGACAGATTCTTCCTTTGTAAGCTCCTACATTATTCAGCATTTGTTTTACAGTTTGTCTCATCTGTCTTGTTAGTGAAGGGCATCACTCTCATTTGACTCCATTGTGTGTCTGTTCTGAGCTAACCCAGTGGTGACCACAGGTCTGCTGTCCTGGGTAACGCTGTGCTCCAACCCTGACAGCGTCTCACACAGCATCACACAGCGTCTCACACAGCATCTCACAGCGTCTCACACAGCATCACACAGCGTCTCACACAGCGTCTAACACAGCGTCTCACACAGCGTCTCACACAGCATCTCACAGCGTCTCTCACAGCGTCTCACACAGCATCTCACAGCGTCTCACACAGCATCTCACAGCGTCTCTCACAGCATCTCACACAGCGTCTCACACAGCGTTTCACACAGCGTCTCACCCAGCGTCTCACCCAGCGTCTCTCACAGCGTCTCACCCAGCGTCTCTCACAGCGTCACACACAGCGTCACACACAGTGTCTCACACAGCGTCTAACACAGCGTCTCACACAGTGTCTCACACAGCATCTCACACAGTGTCTCTCACAGCATCTCACAGCGTCTCACACAGCGTCTCACACAGCGTCTCACCCAGCGTCTCACCCAGTGTCTCTCACAGCGTCTCACCCAGCGTCTCTCACAGCGTCACACAGCGTCTCACACAGCGTCTAACACAGCGTCTCTCACAGCGTCTCTCACAGCGTCTCACACAGCATCTCACAGCGTCTCTCACAGCGTCTCTCACAGCGTCTCACACAGCATCTCACACAGCTTGTAAATGATTGTCCTCTTCTCAGATACTGAAGAAAGAAGAGGCTGTTCCCTGGCCGGGGACTCTGGCTATCGTACATTCCTACATAGCTTACAGAGAAGGTAAGAATACCTGCAGAGGAGGAGAGACCAGCTTTCTGCTAGTACTGATGCTACTTAGGGAGGAGAGATCAGCTGTCTGCTAGTACTGATGCTACTCAGGGAGGAGAGACCAGCTCTCTGCTAGTACTGATGCTACTCAGGGAGGAGAGACCAGCTCTCTGCCAGCACCTCTAAGACAGAGGCAGGGTAACGTGATGTGTGCTGCCTCACAGCTAAGACAGAGGCAGGGTAACGTGATGTGTGCTGCCTCACAGCTAAGGAGGAGGAGAAACAGAGGCTATTGAAGTGGAGTGCAGACCTGAAGCTGGAGAGAGAACAGCTGGAGCAGCGAGTCAAGCAGCTCAGCAGCTCCATAACGGTGAGACACCTGGTCACGTAATCACCCCTGGCAACACTAGTCACCCCTGACAACACCTGAGCGGTGAGTCATCTCTCTGACCCCAAACACACAGGTAACGACTGCTGCTGTGCTTAGAACGCAGAAATAGAACGCAGCCTTCAAAAGGTCCTTGGTATAACATGCGTTCTCTGCTCTGGTGAAACCTTCCTTTATTCCTAACAGAAATGCATGGAGAACAAGAACACCATCCTGGCCCGTCAGAAGGACATGCACGGCTCGCTGGAGAAGGTCCGACATCTGCTGCGACTCATCCATGCCTTCAGCTGCTCTCCAAACATGGAGCATGAAAGCAGCAACACCAGCACAGAAGGCCTGACCAGGGCCAAACTGCTGCCCTCCAAACCCCCTTCCCAAGGGCTGCCCTCTGGAGCTCTGCTGGTGGCCACGAGCCGCTCTGGGGGTGACATCACACAGGCATCGCCACAGAACGGCTGTGGGGAGGAAGCAACTGTGAGACAGGATACACAACCAGGAGAGGTGGAACCAGGAAAGATAAAACCAGAACAGATAGAACCAGGGGACGCAGAACCAGGACAGGCAGAGACCCTAGTCGCAGCAGATAGAACCCAGGCTGCTGTTCACCCTAGTGCCCAGAAGGGGGAGGCCCCAGAAGGGGGCAGCGTTCCAGCAGACTCCACAGCAGCAGACAGAGGTGGTGCTGAGCCAGACACATGGGTTTCCACCACAGAGGAAGTCCTAAAGGCCAATCCCATGGACCCCTCCCTGGTCACCACTAACGGACACTCCAGCCCCACCTCTCACCTGGCAAGCCCCACCTCTCACCTGGCCAGCCCCACCTCTCTCCAGCTCAGTCCCACCTCTCACCTGCCCAGTCCCACCTCTCACCTGCCCAGTCCCACCTCTCACCTGCCCAGTCCCACCTCTCACCTGCCCAGCCCCACCTCTCACCTGCCCAGTACCACCTCTCACCTGCCCAGTCCCAGCTCTCACCTGGCCAGCCCTACTTTTCACCTGGCTAGTCCCACCTCTCACCTGCCCAGCCCCACCTGTCACCTGCCCAGCCCCACCTCTCACCTGCCCAGCCCCACCTCTCACCTGGCCAGCACACACACTGCAAACAGGGACCACACCGACCCCACCTCAGAGAAGAACAGCCTTGACAGCAGGGAGCAGGCAGCAGCAGAGGGCAGCACAGAGCAGGCAGCAGCAGAGGGCAGCACAGTGGAGGGAGCAGCAGAGGGCAGCACAGAGCAGGCAGCAGCAGAGGGCAGCACAGAGCAGGCAGCAGCAGAGGGCAGCACAGTGGAGGGAGCAGCAGAGGGCAGCACAGAGCAGGCAGCAGCAGAGGGCAGCACAGAGCAGGCAGCAGCAGAGGGCAGCACAGTGGAGGGAGCAGCAGAGGGCAGCACAGAGCAGGCAGCAGCAGAGGGCAGCACAGAGCAGGCAGCAGCAGAGGGCAGCACAGTGGAGGGAGCAGCAGAGGGCAGCACAGAGCAGGCAGCAGCAGAGGGCAGCACAGAGCAGGCAGCAGCAGAGGGCAGCACAGAGCAGCCAGCAGCAGAGGGCAGCACAGTGGAGGTAGACCCAGCCCAGAACACTAACCACAGCCTCAGCAACAACAACACCAAACCCTCAGAACCATCCCAGCGTTCCTTACCAGCAATTCTCAACAGTTTGGACAGTAAAGAGTGATGCCCTTAGTCTCTAGCACTGAGAATAGCCCCTCACCCAGTAAATGACTCTGCCTGCACCATGAACAGGTGCCACTGAAGTTGCCAACAAATATTAATGTTAATTGTTTGCGATGTATTGTCAGACTGCTGTGAGATGTTTCCTCGTCAACGTGATGATGGGATGGCGTGTGTTCCATGTGTCATGCCACTTAGGGGTAGAAAAGCTTCATTTGAAAAAGGGAGATTTGAAATCTATAACATCACACCAGAGTGTGCCTGCAAGCCGTTCCCCTCACTCTCCAGGGTCACATGGGTCCTCTGCTGTTCCCATGGAAACAGGACAGAGCTTTCCAAAGACCACTTGCTGAACCGAGTACATGTGCTAGCATCCCACCAGAAGAACCTGAAACCAAAAGACTGACAGGAACATGGGAGAAACATGTCGACTTCTTAACAGCAGCAGTATTTGTCCAGTGGGAAACATCCAAGGTGTTGGTCTGTATCCTAGCAGGGACACCAGGGAGCCTTTCACCCTCCTCCACACCCTCCACCACATCCTCCTCCACATCCTCCACCACACCCTCCTACACACCCTCCACCACATCCTCCTCCACATCCTCCACCTCATCCTCCTCCCCACCCTCCACCACATTCTCCTCTACATCCTCCATATCCACATCCACCACATCCTCCTCGATCTCCTCCTCCACATCCTCCACATCCTCCTCCACACCCTCCATATCCACATCCGCCTCCACATCCGCCACCACATCCTCCACCACATCCTCCTCCACACTCTCCTCGATCTCCTCCTCCACATCCTCCACTACATCCTCCTCGATCTCCTCCTCCACATCCTCCTTCACATCCTCATCCTCCTCCACATCCTCCACCACATCCTCCTCCACATCCTCCGTCACTTCCAGTCAGTATGACTGAGAACTATCAGTCACTAACACAACACCTCATCAACATGTTCAGGTCATGTTGGTCCAGTGATGTGATCCACTCTCATTTGTCGGTCAGTGTGTCAACTGTGAGCACTAAATGTGAAATTGCAATGTCAAAACACACAAAAATATGTTGATATGACTGTGTTGGTTTCTTTTTTTATAGGAAAAGATATTCAGGTCTTCCTAGTCTTCAAAATAAGTGCTTTCTGTTTCATAAAACAGTTGTCTGTTATTACATGTGTTGAACTGACATTGTTTGTGCAAGTGATCCTTGAAATAAGGTGATCTTAGTCTGGGAAATGTACATTTACGTTGAATACTGAACTGCCAAATGCTATTGTACCCAAATATAGCAAGAACATGCCTACTTACTGTATGGAAAGATCATTTAAATAACCGAATATATCTATATATCTATAAATGGACAAGTTTAGTTAAGAAATTGGAAAAACCCAGAAACTAAGCACGTAGGCTTATTGAACAATAAAATATTTTATTTTCTAGAAGTTAGAGGCTTTTTCTATCAGCCCATCTTGAGAGTTAGGGCTAATCACGATCTGGGGGATGTTGAGAAGATCCACATGTTCTGAGGGATATTGAGAAGATCCACATGTTCTGAGGGATGTTGAGAAGATCCACATGTGCTGAGGGATGTTGAGAAGATCCACATGTTCTGAGGGATGTTGAGAAGATCCACATGTTCTGAGGGATGTTGAGAAGATCCACATGTTCTGAGAGATGTTGAGATCCACATGTTCTGAGGGATGTTGAGAAGAACCACATGTTCTGAGGCTTAAGCACAAACCTGTAGCAGACATGTGGAGAGCTTCTGTTTGTGGTATCTGGAACACAACAGAGAATCTCTTCATGCTGTTTCTACTCTACTTGCCAATATTTTTGTATGAGTCAACTTTAATGTATTTTTTTGGTTGAAATTTGTCCTTGAGCAGAAATGTCCCAGCTCAGATTCTTCCCCTCAGAACTGGTTTGAACTGGTTTCTTCTCCTGGTCATCCTCCAGCCCAGCCAATAGAAATAAGGCTCCTCTGGATCTCATCACAGTGCTGTGTTGAATTATCTCTGAGTTGTTGATAAGTTTTGGAGCCTATCAGACAGTATTGAACAGAGTAGATCATGATCATGTCAAGGCAGTTTCTTCATGGTTCTGTTCAGGACTGTTACCAAGGCTGTGTGAGCTCTAACTTTATTGCTACGTTGCATTTTACAATTGGCTGCAACAGATCATGTTCACTTCAAAACCAAGACCAAGTCACGACATATCTGTGGCGACTGTGTTTAGCAGACAACAGGAACTTAAAATTATAGATATATATCCATAACAATTTCCATAACATTTTCACAACATTCCTTTTTTTTTCTTTACTCTTCACCAATGAAAAAGAAAATAATCTCAACATGCTGAGCAGTTATGTTTGTGTTTTGGGAAACAAAACTGTTTGACCAACAAATGCAGTCTACACAAGTGGCAAATTATATATGTGTCAACATCTACCAGTGATCTGCCAGTGGACATGATCTTGTTAGAGGTCCGTATGTCCGCTCTGCTGCAGGTGTAGAGCTTCTGATGTCTTTACAAAGATAAGATATTTTGTTACAGAGAAACTGGATATTCACCCATTTTTTGTAGCTAGAGTGCCTCTTCCAACAGCCTGCAGTGTGTGTGGACCAACACTGTGACCTATTAGCCCTGCTGAAGCCCTGGTCTGCTGCTGTCTCAGACAGGAGTGTCCTCTCACACATAAACCATCTTCAGAGCACAACTACAACACAGCCAATCAATACATCCAGTCGAAAATACGATTCATTTGACCTGACTTTTTTTTTTTTATCCGCCTTAATTAAATTTAGTCTTCAGTAGATTTCAGTGGAACTTTAAGTAGTCAGAGCCATCAATATATGTGGACATATCAAGGTGGCTTGTTCTATGACGCTGTTGTAGGAATGTTGGGGATTGGTCAGTATTGTTCACAGGAAGTGGACAAGGAAATGGAATCAATGGGACCAATGTTTTGTGATGCACTTTTGGTTGGATTTACCATAGTATTTATTTTTTATACTGCCTGAACCCCCACCAATATGATCTGTAGATTCAACAGAGGTATCATGTGGTACACATGGCTGTCAGTATATTTTTCTTTATTTTGTTGTGCACCTTTTTTTTTTAAACACAAACAAAAAGTTTTCTGCCTTTTATTTGTGTCCATCTTTGTGTAGGACTAAGTTACACAACATCAGGTTATGTGATTTCTGCCTGAGTTTGAGTCTGTTTGGAAGAACAAACCAATCCTGCACTCTGATTGGACAGACTTCTTAAACCTTTGGCACCATTTGTCCAATCAGTACAATAGAAAGCATGCCTTCTTATGCAAGTTTTTATACAATGTTCGTCAAACCTTTTTTATTATGCATTTATTTAAAATTGATTTCTAAATGTTTGTACATGAAATTAAAAGTCACTTTGCGTTTTACATTCTGGCAACAATGCTGAAACTCTAATTACGTTATATACAATAGATACTAAATCTACACTGTATGTAATTCAAGATTTTCTTACCAACTCCATTTTGATGTGGCATTTTGGCAATATTGTGTAAATCTCTTCTGGCCATGAAGTGTAAAGACTGAAGTCTGGTTAACTGAGGGGGGGGGGGGGGGGGGGGGGGGGGGAGACGATACAATGTATAAGTGTGTCTTGGCCCATTCTACTCAAGGACCATTCTTTATATTCAATTTTGCCTTTGCTAATGCACCATGCTGAATGTTACTACGGGACATGGGATTGTGGGAAGGGATCTATAAATGGTTTTGTGTCTAAAATTGTCGAGTACATTGTCCTGTTTAAAAAAAGAGTAAAAAACCCAAGCAAAACAAGGAATGAAAAACATGTTCCATTTCTATACTCAAACCAGTATACCCAAAGAAGATTGCAAATGTGCATTTCTATGTATCTGGAAGCCTTTATGCATTTGTACATATCAGTTCAGTATTATTATTTGGCTTCAGTTCAGTGTTTGTTCTCAAGCCTAAAGACTTTAGTTTGGCAGCTGGTGGATCTCATTGGGCAGATGGGTCATGTGAGTGAACATTGTTGCATTATGCATAAAAAGGGCATTTCCAGTTCATTCCAACGAATCCTCATTCTGTTTACACACCTTCCCTCCCTTCCCTCCCTTCTCTCCCTTCTCTCCCTTCCCTCCCTTCTCTATATAGTTCAGGTTTTCTGTTCTGATGCTTAACCCATGTCATGATTGTGGCCTTCTAGTATTGTTAATGCATTTCAATATCCCAACATTCTGGTCCCCATGTTGTAACTATTCTAACCCAGAACTAACTCTTACCTCGACACAGTTCATTCAGTTGGAGAAGTTCTGAGTGCAAAAAGTGAAATAAAATAATAATAATCTTCCATTTGGTGAAAGATGCATTGTAGCGATATTAATAAAGAAAGGTTCACCTGGTGTGCTGAATAATGTGTAAATTGTTAATTACACGATCTGAATATTTGTACGATTGTTTGTATTTTTCATAATGATTTTCAAAAGGACTGTGTATTTTTTTGACTTCTGTTCCAGATGTGTGGTTTTGTGGTTCTGACATGTGACAGATAACCTGGGTCTCTAACCTCTCCTGTACTGAGCCTCTTCTGTGATTAATTATTTGTATGCAGTGTTTAGAAAATACTGTTGGGAACATATGAGAAGACGTTGATATTGGGAGCATTTTGATCAATTTGTATTATTTATTTTATCATTTTGTTAATAAATTGTGAAAAGCAAATTCGCGTCATGTGTAACAGATGTATTCGGGCACGTAGAAAGGAAAGTCAAAACGTTGCTTGTCTGAAGAAGAGATCAACATGTATTACACTTCTGTCTCCTTCCTTCTACAACTCTGCTCCCTCAGCAGCGCATAACCAGACTGAGCAGAAGTTTAGAATATATAGCTGAACACGGTGAGGCAGCAGAAGATGGTGCGGTGAAGTAATAAAATGACAAAATTAATAATACAAAAGAAAAACACATACCTGAAGAAGAGATCAACATAGATTATACTTCTGTCTCCTTCCTTCTACAACTCTGCTCCTAAACATGGACACATCATGTTAGCACGCGCGAGTCACAAACTGGACTAACAAATCGCAATAAAACTGCTAAACTAAAAACATCCATAACTCTTATATTAACGATCAAAAGTAACACAAAACATTTTCGTGACAGAAATAGTATATAACAGAGTAATATTCACTGAATACTTACATAAATGACGACATTTTCAAATAAAATAACAAAATATTACTGCCAAATCATAACCCACGACTTACCCTCAGTAGCGCATAACCAGACCAGAGGACTGCAGAAGCCCGGGAGAAATGCAAAGGTCAAAGTGCCAGAAACACTTAAAATAATTACAACAATTAAAATATATAAAACAGCGATAAATAAACATAACTCATAGAGATCAAATTCACAAATAATCATGATAAACACAACTCACAAATACAAATTGAAAATATACATTTTTTTAATAAATTTCTAACTCTGTTACACATAATCATGTTCGTTACTGATCTGTAGTGTACACATTTCTATACCATATTGCAAACTTATGTTAACAGTGCGTTTATGATCAGTCATTAGTTTACTTTGAAGAGGAATGGAAGATTGATGAATGCCAAAAACATGTAACGGTATGTTTGCGCTTCTCTGTGATGATTGCTCATTATAATATGGCTAAAAGCTTGGAGATAAAATAACCTTTTTTTAACTCTCTTTTTAGGATACAAACCAATAATCATAAGGTTCTCGCAGTGTTCTGTGTGTTCTGTCTTCTGTTCTCCTGCACGGTGTTCCACGCGCGTTCACGGCGGTACGGGTCACGCGCATCACGCTTAAACGGAACGTGCATTTAAAGTGAATTTGGAGCTGCTGAGATTTTATATTTCTGTCCTGCGTCTCTCATCTCTGCAGTCAGTTTGCTTTCTTCCGTTTTCCATGTCATTTCCTGTAATAAAAAGATGGTGGTCAAAGCCTGCAGAAGCGGCTGACTCGCAGCAAGATAATAAACTTTGCATCTTCCTGGACTAGTGAAAGAACAGAGAGCTGGTGAGTAATCAGCTGTGATCAGCTCGAGAGGAGGTCCGGAGAGGAAGAGGTCGGTGCAGACCAGCTAGTTCACTGTGAGGAAGGTGAATCTTTCTTACTAGCCAATGTGGCCAATGAAAATGGCTTCCGAAAGCGTGAGGCAGATTGCCAACAGAGGGAAGTGGAGTTAATATGTGACTGTGCTGCACCCTGCGACACCATGACACACCAGGCCAGCTGTTCTTCTTAGAAACGGAACATCAAACTTTGGCCAGGGAACCAAGTTTGTGTTTGAGCCAGATTGTTGGCAGCCCTGAGTCCTGTGGTTCTGTGTTTCTGTGTTCCTGTGGTTCTGTGTTCCGCAGTTTAGCCACTCTGAGAGGCACACGCGGACCAATCAGCACGCTGCATTTTATCCCAAATAATTTCGGATGATTTTTTTGTATTTTTCCCTGAAGCTTTAGCGTGTGATATGTTTGCTGTTACCTTTTAGATTCACCTGCAATGCTGAGTTAACAACCTGCAGAGACTTTAGGGGAACTCATTTAAATAGACGACTGTGTGTCTGACTCAATCATAAAGACTGTTGTAACAGACTCTGCATTTGAATTAGTATGATCTTTTTTCTCTCTCTCTCTCTCTCTGCGCAAAACGAACGTAAACCATTGTGTTCTCCTGGCATGTGTAGATGTGAGTGATGCAGCAGTAAGGTGTCCCTGTGTCCTGTTCCACCATGGCAGCCAGTCAGACTGAGTCCTTTTCACACCCTGAGCCAATCAGCAGCAGTAGGTAGGCTAGAGTTCTTCAACTGGCTTCTGTGCATTAGGAATCATTCAGCAGACAGCAACAGATTCAGATTCAGATTACTTTATTTCCCCCCGGGATAAATAAAGTAATCTGAATCTGAACAGGCCATGTGTCTGCCAGCTCTTTGCTGTTGATTTGAACTGTGTTCTTTCCTGCACAGTGTCAAAGATGAATGTGGGCAGACAGAACAGAGGCAGCAGATGAGGCAGGACCAGGCATCCCAACACAGAGACCTCTGGTGTGAGTAGCTGCAGCATTTCACTGGTTATGGATGACATGGTGATCGTGTGCAACAACAGAGTTGTTACTACGGTTACTAGGCTGTGTTATTATCTCAAGACGCTGTTTTGTGTCGTGTTTTGTTTTGTTTGTCCTCTAACACAGTCTGTGAGGAGTGCAAAGGGTACTTTTTGCATGAATGTCCGTCGTGTCAGGGGGCTCCCGTGTTTGTGCCGGACACCCCAGTGGCTGTGGGGGCGTCCAGCAGGGCCTCGCTCACTGTTCCTGCAGGGCTGGAGGTAGTGATGGAGGGGGAGGAGGTGGATGTGCGCTGTGGGGATGGAAACATCCAGAAAGGATCCATCTTTGGTCCGTTTCAAGGGGAGCTAGTGACCAAGGACCAGTCTTCTGGGCAGTTCTCCTGGATAGTGAGTTGAGCTTCATGTGTTTTTCCCAGAAAGGTTCAGTCTGGCACTAGCCAGCACTTTAACTAGAGGGACTTACTGACCACAAAGCTTAAGAATCTAGGCCTATAGATGTGTCTCCACTGTCATAGTTTTTCTTTTTTAAACCATAACACCATTCTGCTGCTGCTGCTGGTGGTGTTTTCATCCTGACCTCTTGGTTTTCTTAGATCGTTGATGAAAACAACACGTACAGATCCATTGATGGCAGTGATGAGTCTAAGGCCAACTGGATGAGGTACCGTTTAGGAAGTCTCCTCTCAGTCTAACTGAGCCCATAAGCGGACCTTTGTCTTGATGAACTGTTAGTCATTCACTGAATTATTCGACAGTATGAAGAACAAATCTCAAAGCCATTTACAACATGTTTTGTATGTTCACTGACTTACACAAAATGAGAAAAATCTTTGTGGCGTTCTGCTCTTTAAGAAACCTTTGAACTTATTTCCTTCAGGTATGTAAGGACCTCCGCTGACGAGAATGAGAGGAACCTGACCGCCTTCCAACACGGCGAGGAGATCTACTTCCGTGCGTGTCGCCAGCTTGTGGCGGGAGAACCTCTCCGAGTGTGGTATGGCTCTGACTACATCAACCTTCTGCACAGCCTATCACAGGACAGTATCGCCCGCAGTCTGGACACAGGTGAGACGCCTCTGTTTTCTCCTCCAATCACAAAGGCTTTTTAACTTTAACCATGCGAGGGAAATGTCAAGTACTTCTCTGAGTTTTTTGCAGGGGATAGTTCTGTTTTTAAATCTATTTTCAAGATGAGTAGAATAATCTGTGTTGCTACGTCTGTTGTCTCTGAGACTGTGATGATCAAACAGACACACAGTTGGTCATGAGAGGGCGCTGTTGTGTCAGTTGGAGGTTTTTAGGTTAGCGCGTCGTCCAGCGCTGGACGGTCAGGCTTGGTCATTCATTGAGTTATTTGCGTCTCCAGAATATTCCTCTCCAAGTATTAAAACAGTTTCATATGAAGCACAGTATTTATTTTAATTAACTTTAGCTCATTGTAAATATATACGTATACATATTGTGTATATATAGACTGTGTGTCATATATATGAGCAGGCACAGCTTACATTATCTATGGAACTTTTGGAGGAATTCCCTGGAATTTTTATATATATATATATATATATCAAGAAGAAAAAAAACATTTGGGATCATTTACTTCTTCTGGGTCTGCAGGTAAGAAAACCAGTGTTATTTTCCTGCTTTCTGTTTTAAATTTATTTGCTGTCTACTTGAATGTTAGGATGAGAGAGATTCATTATATTTAGTCATTTACATGCATCAATACTGGACACTTCCTTCCTGCCTGCTGTCATAGTTGCAACAAAACAAACATAGTCTTTACATTGACATTGAGTCATATCAGACGCTCTCATCCAGAGCGACTTACAGCAAGTACAGGGACATTCCCCCCTGAGGCAAGTAGGGTGAAGTACCTTGCCCAAGGACACAACGTCATGTGGACACAGCTGGGGTTCAAACTGGGTACCTTCTGATTAATAGCCCAACTGTGCCGCCACATGACTCCACCAGTCTCTGTTGTGTTCCAGCCTCTCCGCCTGCAGTCAAGTCGGATGCCTTGTCCGGTCCCCTGGAGGACAGTAAGGGCCCGGTGCTGAGGTCATCTCTGCAGGGCAGGAAGGGCCCCTCGGGGAAGCTCAGCGGTGAGGAAGCGGAGGGTCAGCCCCAAGCTAAGAAGAAGAAGATCGACCTCATCTTCAAGGATGTTCTGGAAGCTTCTCTGGAAGCCTCTAAATGTGCCACCACCCCCATGAACAGCTCACTGTCTCTGAAAAGGACCAGGTCTCTGCACACTCCGTACTACTACAGCCTCGCTGCTACGCTTGCAGCCCCCAGCGGGACGCCGGGCCACGCCCAGGAGGACAGTAAAGCCCAGTGTCTGGGCGGGGGCCTCAGCGCCTCAGAGCAGGCGGACAGTGACTTCATCCAGCACACGCTGAAGGCAGAGGAGGACCAGAGCCAGCTGTACGAGGGGCCCTCCACCTCCTTCTGTCCCAACTGTGTGAGGCTCAAGAGGAGGATCAGGGAGCTGGAGGCGGAGGTGTTGCGCCTGCGGGGGGGCGAGCACACAGACGCCCTGGCCCCTCCCCTTCCTGAACAGGCACCCCTGGAAGATTTTCAAGGTAGGTCCGGAGAACGACCGTCGTCTGGCCTGAAACACTTTCTGTCTTCTGTTACTGTGTTAGGATTTACAAGTCTAATGTTGTTCTTTTCTTTATAACTTTTTGGGTGTTTCAGAAATATGTATTTCAAAAATAAGAAGTCAATGATGTAGTTTGATCTCCTACAAATGTGAATTTCTGTTTTTTCTTTTTGCTGTTGGGTAGTAGAATCATAAGGACTTTGCTATTTATCTTTGTACCCTATAACCTTACGTGACATTTTTACTTTATTAAAACTATTTTAAACTGACCCATCCTTTTCAGTGAATTATTATAATTAACAGCTGAAGACACGGTGTATGAAATCAGTGTAGAATGGTGTACACAGTTTGTTTTTCAGCCCGTAGCTATGCATATTTAGGATACCATTTAGGATACACAAACATGTTTAGTTGGTTCCGGGTTCTCTGGAATTCAGATTAATTTGATTAAACGATGATGCCAAAATACTTTCAATCCTCCAGGTTTGGCGCTGCAGTTAGCCAACACAGTTCTGAAGTTCTGTCTCCTGCTCTGTCCTTGCAGAGATGGAGCCCATGACCCCGATCCCAGTGGTGCTGGATGAAGATGATCAGGACGCAGACTCTGCAGATGAGTCTATCGCCGCTGACCTCATGGTCTCCGTCGACGACCCCTCCAAGATGTCTGCTGGGCCCGGCCGACGGATTCGCCGTTTTAAGCAGGAGTGGCTGAAGAAGTTCTGGTTCCTGCGTTACTCTACAACGCTCAACGAGATGTGGTGTCACGTGTGCCGACAGTACACCGTCCAATCATCACGCACGTCCGCCTTCATCATCGGGTCTAAGCAGTTCAAGATCCACACCATCAAGCTGCACAGCCAAAGCAACCTGCACAAGAAGTGTCTGCAGCTGTACAAGCTGCGCATGCACCCAGAGAAGACCGAGGAGATGTGTAGGAACATGGTTCTGCTGTTCAACGCAGCGTACCACCTGGCCCTGGAGGGCAGGCCCTCCTCCGAGCTCAGATCTCTGGCTGAGCTGCTCAAGAAGTGCGATCTGAAGGTGGTGGACCAGTACATGAACGAGGGAGACTGTCAGATCCTCATCCACCACATTGCCAGGGCGCTGAAGGAAGACCTGGCAGAGAAGATCCGCTTGTCTCCGTTCCTCAGCGTCATCATGGACGGCCAGAACGATGATCTGCTCTCGGACACGGTCGGTGTATACGTACAGTTCCTCACCAACGATGGACCCCCAGCCACCGAGTTCCTCTCCCTTCAAAGGCTGAGTGTTGGCAGTGTGGACGGATACCTCCAGGCCATCGATCGGGCCTTCGGTGTCCTGGGACTGAAGTTCCAAGACATGCAGGTGGTTGGTTTGGGAGTGGATGGAGCCAACATCTCCTCTGGCCTGAGAGCCAGTCTGTACGTCGCTCTTCAGAAGGTCCTCCCCTGGATCCTCTGCCTCCCTGTGATGATCCACCGGCCACATCTAGAAGTGCTGGACGCTATCAGTGGGAAGGAGCTGTCCTGTCTGGAAGACCTGGAGAACAACCTGAAACAGCTGCTGAGTTTCTACCGTTACTCTCCTCGTATGATGGCCGAGCTGCGGTCCACAGCACCCACACTCTCTGAGGAGGCGGAGTTCCTGGGAGACATCAGAGCCGTTCGCTGGATTATAGGAGAGCCAAACGTCCTGAATGCACTGATCAAGGATTATCTGGAGGTGGTGACGCACCTCAAGGACATCAGCAGCCAGACGCAGAGGGCGGACGCGGCAGCCATCGCTCTGACCCTGCTGCAGTTCCTCATGGACTACCAGTCGGTCAAGCTTATCTATTTTCTTCTGGACATCATTGCTGTTCTTTCACGCCTGGCCTACATCTTCCAGGGTGACTACCTGCTGGTGTCTCAGGTAGACTCCAAGATCGAGGAAGCCATCTTTGAGATCGGCCAGTTAGTGGACTGTCCTGGGGAGTACCTGCAAGAGTTCGAAGAGAACTTCCGCGAAAGCTTCAACGGTGTTGACCTGAAGAACTTGCGCGTTGCGGAATCCAAATTTCAATCCATCCGGGAGAAGATTTGCCAGAGGAGTCAAAACATTCTGTCTCAGCGGCTGGACCTGCACAGTCGAGCCGTGGCCAAAGCTTGTCAGGTTCTGGACCTCAACACCTGGCCTCACGACAGGAACGATCTGAGAGCCTACGGAGAGGAGGAGATCCTCCTCATATTCGACCATCTGGACACTGTCCCTGCTGCTGGACGCCAGATGCTGCAGGACAAGACCAAGGCCAGGAGTAACCTGATGGTGGAGTGGAGGGATCTTAAAGCAGACTACTACAGCATGAACGGCTTTAAGGAGGTGGTTGGACACATCTGCAGGTACAGGCAGAGGTTTCCTGTTCTTAATCGTGTGTTGCAGCTCGTCAGAGTCCTGCCGACCTCCACCGCCTGCTGCGACAAAGGCAGAGTGTCTCTGCAGAAAGTACGCAAGAACAACCGCTCCCGTCTCAGCATGGAACACATCAACGACCTGCTGACTCTGGCTGTGAACGGACCTCCCATCGCTCACTTCGACGGCAAGCGACCGTTGGACAGCTGGTTTGAGGAGAAGTCGGGGAACAGTTACTCTCTCTCCGCCGAAATGTTGAACCGAATGTCCACCGCTGATCAGAAGGCGGTTCTGCACAGTGTGGATGTGAACACCGACTTTTACCCCGACATCTAACAGATACGACCCAGGTGGCACATACCTGCTCACATACCTGCTCACATACCTGCTCACATACCTGCTCACATACCTGCCATGTTCAGGCTGCCCAGTTGGTTCAGTGTGTGTGATGGTCAGGTCACAGCACTGTGGGAGATGTTGAACCAGCTCAGGTGAGTCCAGCTCAGGTGAGTCCAGCTCAGGTGAGTCCAGCTCAGGTGAGTCCAGCTCAGGTGAGTCCAGCTCAGGTGGCAGGTTGGTGTTTAAAGGGAAGACTGGGATCACCAAATATCAAGCAGACATACAGAACAGGTCAAAACTGTCAAAAACAATGTTTTTGTATGTTAAACATAGAGTTAAAGTCCAGTAGGACATGTTGTGGACCCTCATTTGTGTTCCATTGTAGAAAAGGTTTCAGACGTAGTCATTGGGACACTGTTTTCAAAATCAAGACATTTCAGATGACTTACGGATGGGTGTTGAAACGTCTTGATTTAGAAAATGGTGACCAGATGACTTTTCCTGAAACTTTTTCTACAGAATGACTTTACCACTTAAGATGTGTAGAAAACGGATGGTTTCAGCGGCCTAGTTCTCACCTTGTGACCCGGTGGTGTTGACCAGCAGGCAGGAAGTGAACCGGCAGGCAGGAAGTGACACGTGCCAAACAGTTCATGGTCCTTCCAGTTCATGGAATATGAAACCACTTAATAATTAGCAGCTAAATAACAACAGCATTTGCTATACCATAAACCTACGTGTATATTTGCAACGTGTTCTGATTCTCTACGTCATTAGAGCTTGTGCCATTGTTCACAATGCAAAGTCATAAGTGAGTGAGAAAAGGTGCTATTGTGCTAGGACATGCAACGACATGATTTGTTTTGCACATTGTAGTGATTGATATTGTTATTGTGAGTTTTATGTCTTAAAATATTACCATGAGGGGATGTGGTCAATATTTGGTTTTGCACTCAACAATGTATATCAGTATATTGTTGATATTATTGACTATTTACAGATTTCTGAAGGTGTTTCCTAAAACCACACCTGATTTGGTTACAGTTCTCTTAAATAATGTCTTTGGTTATCATTGTTTATATTTGCTGTCTTTTCCAGTTGGTCATTTGTTTTGTGCATTCTGTTCTTCAAACAAAACAAGATGGCTTCACGTTAGGATTGGGTCAAACATGCTTTAGCTTTGCAGGTATACATGTATCAATTCTATAACCGTACGTTTTTATTTCTTTTAAATATACATTGCTTTGATGACATATGGTGTAAACCTCACAAGAATAAAAAGATTCCGTTAGTCAAATGTGAAGATAAAAGAACCAAGAATTGTGCACAAGCAGTTTAAACTGTGTGAAATGTAAACTGCTGTGTTAGACAAGATGATTGGGATCTTTCTGGGTGAGACTGGTCCACCATGTTGGATCTGAGCTGGTCATGACAGTAGTGGAGTCAGAAGCCTTCATGTACACACATACAAACTAGCTGACACGAGCTGAAGATGGTTCATTGTTTAATTCCCATTTAGGAGAGATTCTTTTCTGAATTTCAGTCACAGACTTCAGAGTTCGATGTGTTCAGGCTGAACTGTCATAACTGATGTGTTTTCACGTTACTTTTCTGGCATGTGATTGGTTGGCATGTGGTTGGTATCGATGCATGTGATTGGATGTGAATACGTACACAATCTGTGTTTTGTTGATCTGTAAATTTATAACCTCAGTGAGGTATATTAGGAGATTAGAACAATGCTTTTTACACTGCAAACTATGTGCATAGTGAGCAGCTGTGTGGCTTGTGTTAGAGATCTACATTTACATTCATTCATTTACACGGTTTTCACGGTTTTATCCAAATAAGCGACTTACAAGAGAGAGCTTTACAAAAGAGCCTTGGTCACTGAGCATAACAACCTGATAGACCCCAATCTGCAGGTAGTCAGGTTATGAAACATACATCGTGGAAAAATAAGTGCCAAAGGGAAGAACCACAAGAGCATTCAGTTAAACAAGTTACAATTCAAACATTTTAAATAGAATATTTATTACAATTAGGTAACATGAATATCAGACGTGTTGAGAGTTTTGGCTACCTGTAGGAAAGCAAGCAACAACAATGTACCTCACCTCAAGTACAATCATTTCTAATCGGTTACAACTGACCAACAAGTCCCTGCATAAGAGTCATTGTGATCCTGGAGGAAACTAGCATCAGGTCCAGCAAGTCATTCCTGTTCTGATCCCGGAGAAAACTGAAACAATCACTTTAATATTTGACATCAGAATGTCTATATTCTGCAGAAGGCTTTTTTCAGCTTATCTTTTGACATTCAAGAATCATAACCAAAGTAGAACTTGGTTTACTTTAGTGGGCAGAATGTTACTATGAAGACGTGTTTTTATTTCTTTATTGTTTCGTGAACTTTGTTTGAAAAAATACATTGTGAGCACATTTATATTGCTTGTTATTTCCAGATATATGAGCCAAAGCTAGCAACAACTAGCATATCACAAATGTATCACACCAAAGTTGAATCTCAAAATCTCCAGTCATTGTTTTGTATTCATATATTTTACTATATGTTGATCTATTCATGATCATTTCTACTACAATGTAAATGTGATATTTATAAATAATTCTTCTGAATTTGACATTCATATATGTATTACGTTCTTGTAACCAAAACCTGATTTGTTTATTGAGTTGTACAGACATTATTATGTATCTTTAAGTGATGCCTTTGAATGGCTGTTATACATAAACGCCATTTTCATCTGCACTCAAAAGGTGTAAAAAGGAAAATATATACAATTCTTCAGTGCTCCTTGTTTTGAGGCATTTAACACTGGAGATATATAACTGTAAATGACCATGAGTGTGAAATGTGTATATATTCATCTATATTCATAAGAGATGTATCACAAAAAATGCATTTTACATTATAAAAAATATCTGCATAGATCATATAACTGTTTAATAAAATATTTTTAATTACCGCATTTTACTGTATCATTTTATCAATTTACTGTAAAAAGGGAAGCGTATTCTAGTAATACACTTACTTTGTAATACTTAATAAAAAAATACAATGGCTTTTTAAATGCTGTAACCATTACATTGGCACTAGTTTCCCACCCAATATAACATCCACATTTGTCTGTTTGGAATCAAATGGTCTTTGTTGAAGCCTGACTCTCTGTTCAGTCATGGTAGAACAGACCTCCCCCCCCCCGGCTCCCAGGGGCCATGGTGGCCCTCAGCCAGCATCTGTGGCCCTCAGCCAGCTCACCTGTGGCCCTCAGCCAGCTCATCTGTGGCCCTCAGCCAGCTCATCTGTGGCCCTCAGCCAGCTCACCTGTGGCCCTCAGCCAGCTCTGTCATCATGACGTCTCAGAGCTCCACAGGTGGCCTGGTCACTCATGCCAACCAAGAAACTTTGTACAAAGACAAAGATCCCACAAAGTGACTGTAGTGTCTCTGTCTCCTCTGAATGACTATCAGACGTCCCAGAGCCAGAACTGTCACATATTAAAATGATGGATGTGAAGATGACCGTTCCAAGTAAACATTTGCACAAGAGCCCAACAGAGAGATCCTGGATTCTTAGATATCAGTGTACGCTGCAGATGGACACAGGACACAGTACATCTCTTGTCCTTCCCAGCTGGCTCTGCTGAAAAGCCATGTGAATGATGTGAGTGTCAGCATGGTGACTGGTACATCCTCTACTGATCTGACACCAACTACTGCAACACTGAGACAATATCGCAAAGTGAGGGATTTTGGAATTGCATTGCTTTTGGTGAAAGACATGTAAACATGCTTGACATCCAGACCATTATCAAATGTGTAAACGTAAATGATCAGGATTTGATTTGCGTTTGAATCCTTTTTGTCCTCTGGTCAACAGAATCAAAGGTCCAACATGGTTCTGTTGATGTTGCATTTGAGCGAGTTCCTACCTAAAGAGGCGCTTGGCCCCCAAATATCCCAGCACCCTCATGCCAACACTGAATATAAACCCAACCACACCCAGGACAGTATGATGCTGCTGTGCTCTGCATGTTAAACTACAGCCACATGGGTTAAGAAGACCAGGCTCATATAGAAAAGCCCTGCCTCTGAAAGTGGAAGCCAACAATGGTTCTAAACTGGCATGAGGCCTTGTGGGGGTGGAGTTGGGTTCGACAGGGAATCATTGTAGACCAACTACAAAGAGGTTTTGACATGTGAGGGTTCAGTTAGGGTGTTCTGTCTCTGAGTGCTGTGCTGGCAGAAAGCACAGCACTGCACAGCAGAACAGGTCAGAAGTCCTGGGAGGTTTTTTAAACCGGTTTTTAAATTGTTTTTTTTTTTGCGATTGTTTCGTCTACAATCCTCTGGATCATTTGCTGGTCGTTCGTATCGCCTGTTTTTTGGGACGTTTCCATCAAATATTTCAGAGGAAAAAGGAAAATGTCGATCTGTGGACAGCTGTGTGTGATGTTGTTTGTTGGGATATTCAGTTTGGGTGAGTAAGCTTGTCAGACAACACCACTCTTTTATAATGTGCTGTTACAAACTAATACTGGAAACAGGATTTTGGGATTCAAATCAAGCGACAATCTTGATTATGAATAGGTCACTAGATGAATATTGTAATATTGAATTAGTAATAGTATTATTGAATTAGTAATATTGAAATCATTATTAAGTCTTGTTAAAATCACAGAAAATTCAACAGGTGCTGTATGAACATATTTTTGGGAGGAAATGGTCTTAATCCTGAGTTGAAGTGTGACTGCTGGCAGTGCTGGATGCTGTGTTTCAGGTTCTAGATGCTGTGTTTCAGGTTCTGGATGCTGTGTTTCAGGTTCTGGATGCTGTGTTTCAGGTTCTAGATGCTGTGTTTCAGGTTCTGGATGCTGTGTTTCAGGTTCTGCTCTGAGGTGTTTTAAGTGTTCTGACTACACTGGTCAGTGTGAAAATGTGAAGGAATGCACCTATGAAGACTCCTGTATCTCTCTAAGTGAAAGAGGTGTGTTAGAACTAAATATGAATATATTGCTGATATTGATATTTGTTGAAAAAAAGTAATTTGGGGCTGAATTTCAGCTGATTTTTTTTTGAATCACATGACCCAGTTTGGTGGCTAATAACAGTATTGTGGTCTGCACAGGGGGGAAAACCATTCGCCAGTGCATCCGATACACAGACTGTGATAACTCTCGTCTGATGCAGATGTTCCCAGCCATCTCAGAGTTCACCTACAGATGCTGCAGCAGTGACATGTGTAACAGTGGCACCTGTCTGTCAGCACAGGGATCCATCTCTGCTCTGACTGTGTCTCTGTTGCTGCTGTGGTGGGGGGGGCTGCTGTAGGACGCTGCTGGGGGGGGGGGGCTGCTTTCATTATTAACTAGGACAGAAGTGTTATTTTGTGGGGGGGGGGGGGCTGCTGTAGGAGGCTGCTTTCATTATTAACTAGGACAGAAGTGTTATTTTGTGGGGGGGGGGGGGGACATAATTGATGTTGTTTCTAACCTGATGTTTAAATGTGCCTTCTGAGTATGGTGCAGATGCTGTAATATAATTGCTGTTTGTGTATAGATTCATTTGTTAGTTAAGTGTTAGTATTGGTTTGTATTTTACTAACATGAACTAGACTTGTAAACAGTCTTGTTATCTAATCATGATATCATTGGTGGATGTTTCATTAAAGTCATACATGTTGTCTGGTTTTTGAAGCATACATTTTCCTTTTTGTTAAGACTTTGAACATTGTCACAGTGTGTTTAACTCCGGTTCTTAACATGTTTTAATATGTTCCTAATATGATCATAAATCACCCAACCCTCATCATCAGGGCTGCTGGTGCCATGCTCTCATCACTGCCCTCTTCAGATACAACAAACTAAACCTAAACAAAGATTTATTCAAGGATCATTTCACACATTTGATGTTTTAATAAATACGTACAGTACACAGATATATCAGAATCAGTACCCAAAAAATTCAGTTTTCCTCTGAGAAACTTCACATACCTGATAGCCTTGAAATGAATGAGCAGTGTCGCATCAAAAACAGACTCTGAACAGAAACAGACTCAGACTCAGAATCGGACTCTGAACCGGGTGTACAGTACCTGCATGAATAACAGGGATTGTCTTTGAGGTAACTACTTTGCAGTGCAGCGCAATACTGTCTGAATATAGAGGGTTACATAGTGGACAGTTCAGCTCTTTAAAAAACAACACACCTTGTGCTTATTCTAAACCAATTAACCAAAACTGAAATGTCAACAAAAGTCCAATTACATTTGCAAATAAACTTGAATAAAAAAAAATCTCCACATCAAACTGATATGAAAAGTATAATATTAAAAGTTCCAGATAGTTTATATGAATCCTTCATCGCTCGTCTCCTGAACCCTCCTCTTCCTCCATCCCACGACCAATCACTTCCAACTGCACTGTTTTCTTCTGACCGTTTCTCTCGATCGACTTTTCCTCCTTCTGCTCCTCCTTCTCCTGCTCCTTCTCCCGCTCCTTCTCCTGCTCCTTCTCCCGCTCCTTCTCCCGCTCCTTCTCCTGCTCTTTCTCCGCTGGCGTGTACCACGGCTGGGCTGTGGAGCTCTCCCCCACCCTGCCCCCTCTCCGGAAGCCTCCCCTGCCAGCTCTCACCAGCCCCCAGCCTTGTAACTTCCCCTCGGAGGCCCCCCCATCCTGGACTCCCCTGATCTGGTCCAGCTCTTTGGCGCTGAGGGACGGCATGCGGACCGAGACCGTGTTCCCAAACTTGGAGTAGTCGATCGAGTAGCGTCCATCTTCCTCCGTCATAATGGAGACGAAGCGCCGGCCCCAGAGGATCTCATCTGGGGTGTAGGAGGTGCGAGCCTGCATGGTGATGCCTGTGGTCTCCACAACACCTGACAGACCCAGTAGAGGTTACACACACACACACACAAACATCTGAAACAACAAACACTTTTGATAACAGTGTTAAGACACAAACAATAGTTTGGGTACAGTGTCATAACCAGTGTTCCTTTAAACCAGGGGTGTCCAATCCTGGAGGGCCACTGTCCTGACAGTTTTAGATGTTTCCCTGCTCCAGCACACCTGACTCTAATGAAGCGTCGTTATCAAGCTCTGTGGAAGCCTCATAATGACCAATCAGTAGAATCAGGTGTGCTGGAGCAGGGAAACATCTAAAACTTTCAGAACAGTGGCCCTTGAGGACTAGGGTTGGACACCCCTGCTCTAAACATCTCTTGTTTGACAGCCACTATAGTTGACAACGCTCCAACAACCTGTACCTTCCAGAATCACTATGATCTCCAGGTCCTCTGTGTTGAGGGAGTTTGCGGAGAGCTCGTACAGAGGGCTGCCTCTCTCGATGGTGTGGCTGATAATGAGGGGGGACACCAGGAAGATGCCGTTGCTGCGTAGAGGGTTCTCCACCTGGATGTCCAGCTGGCACACAGGGACCACCTCTCCTTCAGTGGTGACTGTCCTGCGGATCACCTGCAAGAGACACACACCAACACCTTGCTTTACCTGCACCTGCTGCACCCTCCTTCACACCTGCCCCCTCCTTCACACCTGCACCCTGCTCCACACCTGCACCCTGCTTCACACCTGCACCCTGCTTCACACCTGCACCCTGCTCCACACCTGCACACCTGCTTCACACCTGCACACCTGCTTCACACCTGCACACCTGCTTCACACCTGCCCCCTCCTTCACACCTGCACCCTGCTTCACACCAGCACCCTGCTTCACACCAGCACCCTGCTCCACACCTGCACCCTGCTCCACACCTGCACCCTGCCTCACACCTGCACACCTGCTTCACACCTGCCCCCTCCTTCACACCTGCACCCTGCTTCACACCAGCACCCTGCTTCACACCTGCACCCTGCTCCACACCTGCACCCTGCCTCACACCTGCACACCTGCTTCACACCTGCCCCCTCCTTCACACCTGCACCCTGCCTCACACCTGCACACCTGCTTCACACCTGCCCCCTCCTTCACACCTGCACCCTGCTCCACACCTGCACACCTGCACACCTGCTCCACACCTGCCTCACACCTGCACCCTGCTCCACACCAGCACCCTGCTTCACACCAGCACCCTGCTCCACACCTGCACACCTGCTCCACACCTGCCTCACACCTGCACCCTGCTTCACACCTGCCCCCTCCTTCACACCTGCACCCTGCTCCACATCTGCACCTGTACCCTGCTTCACACCTGCTTCACACCTGCACACCTGCTCCACACCTGCCTCACACCTGCACCCTGCTTCACACCTGCCCCCTCCTTCACACCTGCACCCTGCTCCACATCTGCACCTGCACCCTGCTTCACACCTGTAGGACCTGTAAAGGGCCTTTAGGAAGTGACAGAATGTGTCTCATCTGACCTGCAGCTGGATGGTGGCAGATATGATCATGCTCTTCCTCAGGTCCCCCACTCGGAACATAAAGGTGGGCCGGCCGTTCCGTGGAGCGATCACGGCGTTCTTGGAGAAGATGAGCGTCTCTGCTCGCCGGTTAGCCTGTGCAGTCTTCATGAAGACACACCCCAGCATCACGGCGTTGATGATCAGGCCCAGAATGTTCTGGATGATGAGGACGGTGATGGCTAGCGGACACTCTTCAGTCACCATGCGTCCTCCAAAACCGATGGTCACCTGGGGGACGATGTCGGAATGTTTACTTAACGTACGTTCAGCTGTTTGAGTAGCTAACAGGATTCCAAGTGATGCAAGGAGCAAAGTAAATATGATTAAAGATGGTGACAGGTAATGGTGCTGAGAAGCACTTTTTGACACATTTGCCCAGATAAACTTTGCATCTTGTCAGCAAGCAATATACCTTAAGCTTTGAAACCTAATAGGCTTCCAGATGTCTCATTCTAATTTAGAATTGATCATATTCTTCCACACTACTTGATTTACTTACATTTAGTCATTTAGCAGACACTCTTATCCAGAGCACTGAATACTGATTTTTTTTGTTGTCATTTAGTCATACTTATTTACTTCTGGTTGTGTGTGTGTATACTTGTTTTTGTAATGTCATCAGGTTGTGTAGGAGGTCATTGGGCCTCACCTGCACTTCAATGGAGAAGAGAAATGCGGAGGTGAATGACTGGATGGCGGTGACACAGGGCACCGGGCCCGGCTCACCACTAGGATCCCGGGGCTCCAGGTCCCCGTGGGCGAAGGCGATGAGCCACCAGGCCATGGCGAACAACATCCATGAGCAGAGAAACGCTGAGGTGAAGATCAGGAGGGAGTGCTGCCACTTCAGATCCACCATGGTGGTGAAGACATCCTGCAGGAATCTGCCCTGAGAGAGACCAGACACCAGATCCACTTTCATACTTTATTGAATAGTTTAGCAGGTGCTTCTACACAGAGCGACAGAACCTCACATGCAATTTTAGCGGGTAAAGTACTAATCACCTAGATTAGATTGAACTTTAATGTAGCAGATCACTTCTAGTAACCGCTACCGTGATTCATCTGACTTGATGATGAAAGATGAACACAGATACCTGTTCCCGGATATTCTTGTGGGCGACATTGCAGGATCCATTCTTGGTGATGAAGCGGGCCCTCTGGGACTTGGTCCTGAACCTGTTGGGCTGGGCAGTACTCTCCGCTAGTCGGGTCAGGAGGAACCCGTCTGGCAGTAATCCTTTTCGGGCCAACATTTTGCTGTTGAGACATAATGCGAGTTTTCACCAATAAAACAGGTCAGACATCACATCTGGCGCTGTTCCAAAGTGGACAATATAAAGCATTAGATGACAGAAGGTTGTTATACAATACTTGCCACTGCATTTCATATAGGCATTCGAGCTTTTAAAAATAATAGTGAAATTAATTCAACCAGAATAGTATTGCCACTGTCATTAAATGTAAGCTTACACGTAGGGCAAGATGTTAAAAGAAAATACAATCTAACAATGTTTAAAGCATTTTCACACCATCCGACATTAAAATTACATTTCAAAGACCAGTTTGCTCAGGTGGGATATTTTTTTACTTTTTCAAATAAAATAAAACAGACATTGGACATTGATATAAAGCATCAGTTTAATCCTGCAGTATTTATCTCACGTGAGCTCGAGGACATTTTTTTAAAAGGCGCTCGCGGATGTAGCCTCTCAAACATTTCGACAGCTTGTAAATGATGAACAAGGTTATCTGATTTATAAAAGCATCCTCCTATGAACAGCTTCACCTGGATCGGCATATTAGAATTACTTACCTTCAGTAAATTGGTTGATACTTTGACTTTTAGTGAGCAATAACACATATGCTGAAATTACTCAAAATCCATATTTATCTTCGTTATTCTGCTGTTTTCCTAGACAGGATAATTTAACGTCCGCATGTCACCGTCGTATCTTTTGGTTTGGACGAACTTCCGTAGCAAACGTCATCGATGTGAAGAGTGGCGTCATCGATATCAACAACCAAGATGGCAGATTGGAATCGAGGTAAGAAAGTGACACGTATTCAAGTATGTTTATTTGCATGTTTCTCTACTACAAACCATAATTTCACATTGACACTTATGTATAACAATGAGTAACATATCGGTTGACATGTTTTGGGAACAATATGACCGAAGTGAACCTGGTAGTTCAGTACTTTAGTCAACAGGCACTCGGGTGTTAGAAAATAGAAGATAACCAATTAACCATTAAGCGACATCCCAAAGCTTCTGAGTTAATTGTAGACCATGACGACATCCTTATTTTAATTGTATTAATACTCATATTTATTCACAGGACATGGAGGTGTCGACGATATGCTGGACGCTGAAAACAAACTTCTTGCGGACAATTTGGCGAGCAAAGTCTCAAGATTGAAATCGGTATGTGATGGTTACAACAACCACTTAGTCAAATGACAATTTAAGAAGTTTTCTACAGAAGCATGTTGTGAATAATCGTCTTAAATCGGTTTCTTGCCTTTTTTGACAGCTTGCCTATGACATCGACAAAGAAGCTGAGGATCAGAATTCATATTTGGATGGCATGGTACACATATATAATGTGAAGAGAGCTTAAAGTTGATGACAAAGCGATGCTTTTTCTCTGCAGTAGATCATTCACACTATCTGTCATTCCATCTATAGGATTCCAATTTTCTAAGTGCCACCGGGCTGTTGACTGGTAGTGTAAAGAGGTTCTCCACGATGGTCCGATCAGGCCGAGACAACCGTAGGATCCTGTGCTACGTGTCAGTGGGTCTGGTGGTGGTGTTCTTTGTGCTGTACTACCTCGTGTCCAGAATCCAGTCCTGAAGAGACATGCAGCCTGGACACCTGTGGTCTGTCCTTCATCATGAAGACTGTGACTAGGGAGACGACTGATGCTGATGACACTGTTGTGAACCTATCAGGCTCTCTCATCCACTCCCCATCCACAAGTAGAAATGATGTATCAGCTTTTAGTTTTTTTTTTTTTTTAACTCTCAGTTGTATGAGAATTATAACCCTTGTACATACCTTCTCTGAGATGTTACACATAATTTATAATGGTGAACATGTGGATGGTGTCAGAGTTGACTTGCAATGAAGGGTTAAATCTATGGGATGAGAATTATGTTACTTCATGGGAATATTCTGGATTATATTGGATCACATATGGGAGTAATTCATATTTTTATAGTATTTTATTTACTGAAAGTTTTGAGGTATTTGTTTTAGTCCATGACTTGATTAATTAGATAAACCTGCAGTTGTATAATTGGGATAACTGGGATCCAGTGTTTGGGGAAGGGATGTGACTTATTTTAAGGGTAAAAAGCACCTTGACTTCATAGGTAAAACCTGCTCATGTAGTTCTCTGTTTTGTGATTATACCTACTTTCCAGCTCTGGCACACAACAGTCATCTATTTGTAAAAACTGATAACACACATTCATTTAGAAGTTTTTTTGCTTTATTAACATTAAAAATGTTACTTTTTTGATCTTTAAAATGAATTAATTTATAAGGATTTGTCTTTTTATACCAGGAGATTGGGAGTTCCATGTTTATATAAATACACAAATATGATATCCTATTAATGTTTTAAAACTATACATTTTGTTTATATTGTTGAGATGGATATGATTGTTTCTACTACATTTCCATTGCTGGGGATTATAAAGTATAAAGAAAATTACTTCCCAGAAAATAAACGAAGCCCTGAATGAATCAGCTTGTATCTCAGCATTTGAAGCGTGTTTCGTGTTGCGTCGGGTTAGTTCGGTCATTTCCGCCGCATCTCCTTCCTGTGACTTGAATAGAGGGTTGGGGCGATAGGCAAACGTTGGACGCCATTTCTTGTCGGTTTCTTATCTTTTGTTTGAAATAAGAATTTTTGTTCACTCACGCAGATTTGTATTTTGAATGATTGAAGGTTTATTTGATCCTGTGTACTGTGCAGTATAATAGGAGGGCGCTATCCAGTCCGATCGGCCCTCGGTTACATTCGGCTCACATCGTTCGTTGTAGGAAAAATGGACGAGACGGACTCGGCAACGAAGGGACTGGAGCTGGAGGAGGAGGAGGAGACCATAGAGGAAGAGACCATAGAGGAAGAGACCATCAGAGCAGCTGCTGAACCCGGGGAGGAGGGGGAGGAGGAGGGGGGAGATTCGGATACAGAATCGGAGGCCGAAGTCACAACGATGACGGTAATAGGAGAACCGGGGAACATCGACATGGGAGCCGAGTCCTTACCGAACACTGACGATGCTGAAGCAACGTTTGCAGGCAGGTTTACACAGTAACATACTGTCAACAGTACAAAATACTGCAGTAATACAGTGACATACTGTCAATAGTACACAATACCGCAGTACTACAGTGACATACTGTCAACAGTACACAATACTGCAGTACAGTGACATTGTCAACAGTACACAATACTGCAGTACAGTGACATATTGTCAACAATAAAACAGCAACGTTTTATTTAATAGTATGCTCATTTATTTAAGAATAAATTAATGAAATGAAATATATTTTCAAGTGTGTGTTAATATGTAGGTTAGGAGACTCGTAGCTATTTTTTTGTCCTAAAATAAATTCTTCAACGTGTGTCCTGTTCAGAAGTAACCACAGTTACTGTAGCAGGTGTTCAGTCAACTGAGGACAATGTCTTCACCACCACCATGGCAACATCAGCATCCATACCTGAACACGTTCTTGTAAGTTTTACAACTACATCAACAAAGTATGCTACAGACTCAAACATCTAGTTCTAGTGTTACTGCCCTAGTGATCACTGTCTAACCAATACAGGGTTCATGTTTAACCAAAGCAAACCATGAGCAGTTAACCCTCCACTCCATGCTTCTGTGCCAGCATGCTAACATGCTAAACCTCCACTCCATGCTTCTGTGCCAGCATGCTAACATGCTAACCTTCCTCTCCATGATAGACTGACAGAACCACTCTGCTAACATGCTAACCCTCCACTCCATGCTTCTTTGCCAGCATGCTAACATGCTAACCCTCCTCCCCATGTTAGACTGACAGAACCTCTCTGCTAACATGCTAACTCTCCTCCCCATGCTAGACTGGCAGGACCACCCTGCAGATCAGTGATGGGCTGCACCCTCAGAAGGCTACCCTGATAGTGGTGCACACAGACGGAAGCATCGTAGAAGCAACCGGCCTCAAAGGATCTGCCACGGTCATGAGCTCTGGTGAGTCACACCCCAGAACAGCACTCTTCATCCTCCTCGTCTGAGGGATGCAGGGTGAACGTACGGCTGTGTGTGTTTGACCTGTGGGCCCCTGGCAGGGCCCCGGACCCCCTCCACACCCATGACCTCCCAGCAGGACAAAGATGGATGCTCCAAATACAACTGGGACCCGTCTGTGTATAACAACGAGCTTCCTGTCCGCTGCAGGAACAGCAGTGGGATCCTGTGCAAGAACAGGCTGGGCTCAGGTACGAGTGGCCACTAGAGGGAGCCCTGGGACTGTGGTGAATATGGAAGCTGTTTCTGCTCTTGTGGTCAGCACTGTCCTGTTAGCTGTACTGACCCTGGTCCTGTTAGCTACACTGACCCTGGTCCTGTTAGCTGTACTGACCCTGGTCCTGTTAGCTGTACTGACCCTGGTCCTGTTAGCTGTACTGACCCTGGTCCTGTTAGCTGTACTGACCCTGGTCCTGTTAGCTGTACTGACCCTGGTCCTGTTAGCTGTACTGACCCTGGTCCTGTTAGCTACACTGACCCTGGTCCTGTTAGCTGTACTGACCCTGGTCCTGTTAGCTGTACTGACCCTGGTCCTGTTAGCTGTACTGACCCTGGTCCTGTTAGCTGTACTGACCCTGGTCCTGTTAGCTGTACTGACCCTGGTCCTGTTAGCTGTACTGACCCTGGTCCTGTTAGCTGACCCTGGTCTTGTGTCCTAGGAGGGAAGGGCCGCTGCATCAAGCACAACAACAAGTGGTACACTCCCACGGAGTTTGAGGGCATGGCGGGCCGGGCCAGCAGCAAGGACTGGAAGAGGAGCATCCGCTACGCTGGGCGCCCCCTGCAGTGCCTCATCCAGGTGAGCTGGGGCACCACACTGTCTGTAAATGTTAGCCTGTGCTGTGTAACAGTTAGCCTGTGGTGTGTAACAGTTAGCCTGTGGTGTGTAACAGTTAGCCTGTGCTGTGTAACAGTTAGCCTGTGCTGTGTAACAGTTAGCCTGTGGTGTGTAACAGTTAGCCTGTGCTGTGTAACAGTTAGCCTGTGGTGTGTAACAGTTAGCCTGTGCTGTGTAACAGTTAGCCTGTGGTGTGTAACAGTTAGCCTGTGGTGTGTAACAGTTAGCCTGTGGTGTGTAACAGTTAGCCTGTGGTGTGTAACAGTTAGCCTGTGCTGTGTAACAGTTAGCCTGTGCTGTGTAACAGTTAGCCTGTGCTGTGTAACAGTTAGCATGTGCTGTGTAACAGTTAGCCTGTGCTGTGTAACAGTTAGCATGTGCTGTGTAACAGTTAGCCTGTGCTGTGTAACAGTTAGCATGTGCTGTGTAACAGTTAGCCTGTGCTGTGTGACTGACAGGAGCGGATCTTGAACCCTCACGCTGCGTCCTGCACCTGTGCAGCCTGCTGTGACGACCTGGCTCTGGTGAGTTACAGGAGCCACAACCATAGCAACAGGACTTCCATAGCAACATGACCTCCACAGCAACATGACCTCCATAGCAACATGACCTCCATAGCAACATGACCTTCACAACAACATGACCTCCACAACAACATGACCTCCATAGCAACATGACCTCCATAGCAACATGACCTCCACAACAACATGACCTCCATAGCAACATGACCTCCATAGCAACATGACCTCCATAGCAACATGACCTCCATAGCAACATGACCTCCACAACAACATGACCTCCATAGCAACATGACCTCCATAGCAACATGACCTCCACAACAACATGACCTCCATAGCAACATGACCTCCATAGCAACATGACCTCCATAGCAACATGACCTCCATAGCAACATGACCTTCACATACACAGTATGCTGTTACAGAAACTCACACCTATTTCTCTTCTTTGTTTTTTAGTGCTCAAAAGACAGCGAAGTTTTCGGAGCAGAGAACATAAATATGGTAATAACAATCCATGATTTACTTCCACTTGCAGAGAAGAAAGCAAGCAGCGATTGATGTTTTTAAAGTTTTTTTATCATTCGGCTGATTCATAAATGGATTTCCTGATCAGAGCCCAGTGTGACCAGATAAGAGAAAACCTGCAATGCTTTATTTATGTTTTTATCAACAAAAAGATTTTAGATTTTTAGAAAGATTTTATCAACAAAAAGAACTTTGTTTCGCTTGTTTTAGCAGGAAGCTTGTTTAGGGAAGGCTAGTTTTCACAAGCCTTAAAGAGTGATGCTAAACGATAAAGTATTTCACCAAGTTCTGAATGAACAGGTGGCTTAAAATACATGTTTTTGCTCTCCCTACTGTCCAGACTGGTCCAGTCAGGTTGTTTGTTCCCTACAAGAGGCGTAAGAAGGACAACGAGCAGCCCACCACCCCAGAGAAGAAGGATCTTCCTGCAGCCAAGAACATCACGCTGGCCCCTGGAGCCACATGTGGGGCCCTAAACCATCACCTCTCCTCCTGTTCCTTCTCTCCTCGTCTCATCTCCTCCCTCCTCCTCTCTTCACTCCTCCTTGTGTCCTCTCCTCCCTCCTCCTCTCTTCACTCCTCCTTGTGTCCTCTCCTCCCTCGTCCTCTCTTCACTCCTCCTTGTGTCCTCTCCTCCCTCGTCCTCTCTTCACTCCTCCTTGTGTCCTCTCCTCCCTCCTCCTCTCTTCACTCCTCCTTGTGTCCTCTCCTCCCTCCTCCTCTCTTCACTCCTCCTTGTGTCCTCTCCTCCCTCCTCCTCTCTTCACTCCTCCTTGTGTCCTCTCCTCCCTCCTCCTCTCTTCACTCCTCCTTGTGTCCTCTCCTCCCTCGTCCTCTCGTCATCTCAGATCCTGAGGTCACTGTAGACACTCTCTTTAGAATTTACTGCATATTGAAATTTAATCTTTCTGACATCTCTGTCGCAATATATTGTTCTTAAGTAATATAAATTTAAGATGCACTTCTGAAATGGCACAGGACTGTAGTCTGGACACCATTTTGAAAGATTAATCTTTATAGTGGTTCTTGTGTTCTGAGGTAAACAGCCAAAAACACTTTGTATGATTATTGAAACACGACTGATATATTAGAGATGACCTGTTCATCAGGTGAGGTTTGGTTTGACTCTGAATCAGCCAGTTTTTCATCTTTGTAGCTTTGAAGAGCAAACCTCCCAGTGTAGATAAGAGCGTCTGCTAAATGACTGACATGTAAAACTGTTTCTGGTTCTGACCCCTGGTCTCTGTGGTCTGACCTCAGACTGTATCCTGATCAGCCCAGTGTGAAGCTGTCTGTCTCTCTGTCCTCAGTTACTGTGTCCACGACTGGACAGATCACCTCCGCCGGCACCTTGACCTTTGACCGGACCTCCGCTGATGACGCCACCACCATCTTGACAGAGGGGTCAACTTCCAGTGATGTGTTCACCAGCAGCTCAGGTACCTGCCCTGCCTCACCCTGCCTCATACTGCCTCACACTGCCTCACACTGCCTCACGCTGCCTCACACTGCCTCATACTGCCTCACACCCCTCACCTTGCCTCAGCCACCATTGTTATTCTGCTGAATGTCTTTAGTGTACTGTGTGTGTGTGTGAGAGAGGGAGGAGCAGAGAGAAAGGAGGAGGAGAGAGGGAGGAGGAGAGAAGGGGAGGAGGAGGAGAGAGGGAGGAGGAAGGCACTGTGGTGATGGCTTTACGCTCCCGGATCCCATTCCTTATTTCCCTCTCCCTCCTCCCCCCCTCCCTCTCCCTCCTCCCTCTCCCTCCTCCCCCCTCTCTCCCCCCCCCCTCCCTAGGCAGTAAGTGTTATTGTCTGACTAGAAAGCGGCGCTCCAGGGAACCTAACCTCTAATCCCATCACAGCTACACTGATGGAGACCAGGGGCTACTCTTCCCCTCTCAACAGCTAAATCTCTCCCTGTCTACTCTCTCTCTCCCTCTCTTTCTCCCCCCCCTCTCTCTCTCCCTCTCTCTCTCACTCCTCGTTCAGTTTGTCCTTCCTCTCAGCTCTTTCTTTGATCTCTCTTCAGTAAATCTCTTCAGCTCTTTTCTTGGCCTGTCAGGATTTTTCCCTCTTTTCCTCTCTCCCTCACCTTTCTTTATTTATCTCTCTTTTCTCTCTGTCTCTCTCCCTCTCTCTCTGTCTTTCTCCCTCTCCATCTCTCTATCTCCTCTCTGTCTCCCTGTTTCTTTCTCTCTGCATGCGGCTTTGTGTGTGTGTGACAGTGTGTGTGTCAGTGTGTGTGTCAGTGTGTGTGCCAGTGTGTGTGTGCCAGTGTGTGTGTGGGGGGAATGTCCCTGTATTTGCTGTAAGTTGCTCTGGATAAGAGCATCTGATAAATGACTACATGTAAATATTATGTGTGTGTGTGTGTGTGTGTGTGTGTGTGTGTGTGTGTGTAAAGAATGCTAAACGAGGTGTGTGTGTGTGTGTTTGTGTTGTTAGCTAACTGGGCCATGTCACCACATGGGGGCCCAAATGATGGGGAAGCATGTTCCACCAGTCTACACACACACACACACACACACACACACACACACACACACACACACACACACACACACACACACAGACACTGTAGACCAGACAGCCATGGCTCTCCACTGGTCCAGGTGTAGAATAACAGGTGATTTAGTGCTCAGCCCTCACCTCTTTTTCTCTCCTCCTCCTCCTCCTCCTCCTCCCCCCCCCCCCCCCCCCCCCCCTCAGTGCTGACTGCCCTACCAGCTCTGGCTATAGCCCCCCAGCCTGCACAAGCCAAGGTGGCCCCCCCATCCCCAGGCCTGGTCAATGGGCTGGAGGTGGGGGCTGGGGGGGCAGTGGGGCCCCTTGGAGACCCCCAGAGGACCTGGTTGTGCCTGGAGGAGACAGCCAACACTCTGCTGTCCAGTGTGCAGCAGCTGAAGAGCCTCATCCAGCAGGCCAGGCAGCAGGCTGGTCAGCCAGGCTCCAGCCCTGGCCCCAGCCCTGGCCCCAGCCCTGGCCCCAGCCTGGCCCCCGGGGCCCCGGGACAGGACAGAACTCTCAGCACCAGGAAGGAGGTGAGCTTAGCGGTTTGTGGGGAGAGGGCGACTGTAGAGAGAGAAACTGTGTTAGAGAGACAGTGTGGGGCAACACAGTATGACTAGGTGCGTAGTGTAGAGCGTAGTGTTTTATTATTTAGTGTGTATTGTTTTTTGTGTAGTGTGCAGTGTGTAGTGTTTCTGTGTAGAGTTCATTGTGTAGTGTTTATTGTGCAGTGTTCATTGTGCAGTGTTCATTGTGCAGTGTGTATTGTGCAATGTTCATTGTGCAGTGTTCATTGTGCAGTGTGTATTGTGCAATGTTCATTGTGCAGTGTTCAATGTGCAGTGCTCATTGTGCAGTGTTCATTGTGCAGTGTTCATTGTGCAGTGTGTATTGTGCAGTGTTCATTGTGCAGTGCTCATTGTGCAGTGTTCATTGTGCAGTGTTCATTGTGCAGTGTTCATTGTGCAGTGTGTATTGTGCAGTGTTCATTGTGCAGTGTTCATTGTGCAGTGTGTATTGTGCAGTGTTCATTGTGCAGTGTTCATTGTGCAGTGCTTAGTGTGCAGTGTTCATTGTGCAGTGTTCATTGTGCAGTGTTCATTGTGCAGTGCTTATTGTGCAGTGTTCATTGTGCAGTGTTCATTGTGCAGTGCTTATTGTGCAGTGCTCATTGTGCAGTGTTCATTGTGCAGTGTTCATTGTGCAGTGTGTATTGTGCAGTGTTCATTGTGCAGTGTTCATTGTGCAGTGCTTATTGTGCAGTGTGCATTGTGCAGTGCTTATTGTGCAGTGTTCATTGTGCAGTGTTCATTGTGCAGTGCTTATTGTGCAGTGTTCATTGTGCAGTGTTCATTGTGCAGTGTTCATTGTGCAGTGTTCATTGTGCAGTGTTCATTGTGCAGTGTGTATTGTGCAGTGTTCATTGTGCAGTGTTCATTGTGCAGTGTTCATTGTGCAGTGCTCATTGTGCAGTGTTCATTGTGCCGTGTTCATTGTGCAGTGTTCATTGTGCAGTGCTCATTGTGCAGTGCTCATTGTGCAGTGTTCATTGTGCAGTGTTCATTGTGCAGTGTTCATTGTGCAGTGCTGTATTCTGCTCTGCTCTACAGTGTCCTGCAGCTCAGCCCTTCCAGATCTCCTTCACACAAACAGACGACCCAGACAGCAAGAGAGAGCAGGACATCACAGAGATCATCATCAACGTAGGTGGACACACACACACACACACACACACACTCACACACACACACACACACTCACACACACCCACACACACACTCACACACACACTCACAAACACACTCACACACACACTCACACGCAGACACACACACACCCACACACACACACACACACCCACACACACACTCACACACTCACACACACACTCACACACACACTCACACACAAACACACACACTCACACACACAGACACACAAAAACACTGATATACAACAAACATCCACAACATCCCCTCCCCCCAGCCTCTCCTTCATCCCCTCACTCCATCTTTCTTCCTCTACTTCTCTCTCTGACACACATACACACTCACACACACACACACACAAACACACACACACACACATCATACCTATTTTCTGTTATTTCCTTCTCTGCCCTCCTGGGTGTTTGTGGCTGGTGTGTGTTCAGTGTAGACTGCTCTGCATCCATCACAGAGAGGCTCTTTGATCCAGACTTCCCCCCCAGAGACAGCTGACACAGGGGGCTGATGGATCACAGGAGCTGGGGGGCTTCCAGCCCCAACACTCACTAACAATATGGAGGAGAGAGTAGGGAGGAAGACAACTACCCTGAACACTGTTGGGGTGTGGAAAGGGGGGGCGGGAAAGTGGGGGAGGGTTTGACTGATGAAAATGAGACTGTCATATTTGTTGTAAGAGTGTAAGGTTTTTTCCATTGCTCTGGGAAGTGTGTGTGTGTGTGTGTGTGTGTGTGTGCACACGCTCAAGCAAGTGTAAGCAAAGTCATTAGTCACACACTCTAGGCTGAGGCAGTGTAATTACATTTAGTGGTGTAAGTTAAATGGAGCATATGTGTGATTTGTGGATCCTGATTCTTTGGTTCTCCTCTGAAGCAAATGTGTGTGAACTGTGGGAGAGAAGCCATGAGTGAGTGTACAGGCTGTCACAAGGTCAACTACTGCTCCACCTTCTGCCAGAGGAAGGTAAGACTGCAGGACACACACTGCAGGACACACACTGACACACACTGACACTGCTCTCTCCTGCTATCTCTAATGGTCTCTCTTTCCTACTCTTTCTCCTGTTCTCCTGCTTTCTCTCATGGTCTCTTTCTCCTGGTCTCCTGCTCATTCCCCTGGTCTCTCTCTCCTGGTCTCTCTCTCCTGCTCTCTCTCCTGCTCTCCTGGTCTCTCTCCCCTGGTCTCTCTCCCCTGGTCTCTCTCTCCTGGTCTCTCTCTCTCTCCTGGTCTCTCTCCCCTGGTCTCTCTCCCCTGGTCTCTCTCTCCTGGTCTCTCTCTCCTGGTCTCTCTCCCCTGGTCTCTCTCTCCTGGTCTCATTCCCCTGGTCTCTCTCTCCTGCTCTCTCTCCTGCTCTCCTGGTCTCTCTCCTGGTCTCTCTCCCCTGGTCTCTCTCCTGGTCTCTCTCTCCTGGTCTCTCTCCCCTGGTCTCTCTCCCCTGGTCTCTCTCTCCTGGTCTCTCTCCCCTGGTCTCTCTCTCCTGGTCTCTCTCTCCTGGTCTCTCTCTCCTGGTCTCTCTCTCCTGGTCTCCTGCTCTCTCTCATGGTCTTTCTCTCCTGGTCTCTCTCTGCTGGTCTTTCTCCCCTGGTCTCTCTCTCTGCTGGTCTCTCTCTGCTGGTCTTTCTCTCCTGGTCTCTCTTTCCTGGTCTCTCCTGGTCTTTCTGTCCTGGTCTCTCTCTGCTGGTCTTTCTCCCCTGGTCTCTCTCTGCTGGTCTCTCTCTGCTGGTCTTTCTCTCCTGGTCTCTTTCCTGGTCTCTCTCCTTGCTGCAGGACTGGAAGGATCACCAGCACAGTTGCTGCCAGGGGGGCGGAGTCAGCCTGCAGGGGGAGGTGGCCGCCATGGCAACCATTGACATTGAGAAAGTCAAGGTGTAGCCGAGGTATCAATGAGCAGTTTGACAGCGTCTAGATGGCATCCTGCCTCCCACCTGCATCGAGGGACTAACTAACCCAGACCAGGGCTAGGACCTGGGCTAGACACCAGACTAACTAACCTAGGCCAGGGCTAGGACCTGGGATGGACACCAGACTAACTAACCCAGGCCAGGGCTAGGACCTGGGATGGACACCAGACTAACTAACCCAGGCCAGGGCTAGGACCTGGGCTGGATACCAGACTAACTAACCCAGGCCAGGGCTAGGACCTGAGCTAGACACCAGACTAACTAACCCAGGCCAGGGCTAGGACCTGAGCTAGACACCAGACTAACTAACCCAGGCCAGGACTAGGACCTGGGCTAGACACCAGACTAACTAACCCAGGCCAGGGCTAGGACCTGAGCTAGACACCAGACTAACTAACCCAGGCCAGGGCTAGGACCTGGGCTGGATACCAGACTAACTAACCCAGGCCAGGGCTAGGACCTGGGCTGGATACCAGACTAACTAACCCAGGCCAGGGCTAGGACCTGGGCTGGATACCAGACTAACTAACCCAGGCTAGGGCTAGGACCTGGGCTGGATACCAGACTAACTAACCCAGGCCAGGGCTAGGACCTGGGCTGGATACCAGACTAACTAACCCAGGCCAGGGCTAGGACCTGGGCTGGATACCAGACTAACTAACCCAGGCCAGGGCTAGGACCTGGGCTGGATACCAGACTGGTACTCCTGAGCAGACAGAATCCACCATTATGGAATATATATACGTTTATATATATTTTTTCTTCTTCTGATAAATCCTACTTTGATGGGATGCTGTCGTACAGAAATTCTGAAACCAGTTTTGGAGAATTTGGTTGTGGGTTTTCTCGAGTCATCTATGAACAGATTTAGTTTCTGAAGCTAAACATGAGACTACATTGTTTTCCTTCAATTGGGTGTTTGGAAACACGTTCCCTAACATTCCCTCCACTGTGATATATTTACTTAAACTGTTTATTTTGTATGTATTTATTTATGAGTACAAATACATGATGTTGACTAATCAGTGAAATGGTTAAGACTATCATATGTTGTAATAAAGAAATGAAAAGACATTATTTGCCTCAAGACTTGATTCAGACCTCCAGTTCAGACTGAACTGGTCCCTTCTGAAGGGCCTCGTCTCAACAGGGCCTCATCCTGCAGGAGCAGAGCTCAGTCAGGTAAGCAGGGATGTATGAGATGCTGGTGTTTCTGTCACAACACAGTGTGGTGTTTCTGTTAAAATACAGTGTGGTGTTTCTGTCACAACACAGTGTGGTGTTTCTGTCACAACACAGTGTGGTGTTTCTGTCACAACACAGTGTGGTGTTTCTGTTAAAACACAGTGTGGTGTTTCTGTCACAACACAGTGTGGTGTTTCTGTCACAACACGGGTGTTTCTGTTAAAACACAGTGTGGTGTTTCTGTCACAACACAGTGTGGTGTTTCTGTTAAAATACAGTGGTGTTTCTGTCACAACACAGTGTGGTGTTTCTGTCACAACACAGTGTGGTGTTTCTGTCACAACACGGGTGTTTCTGTTAAAACACAGTGTGGTGTTTCTGTCACAACACAGTGTGGTGTTTCTGTTAAAATACAGTGGTGTTTCTGTCACAACACAGTGTGGTGTTTCTGTTAAAACACAGTGTGGTGTTTCTGTCACAACACAGTGTGGTGTTTCTGTCACAACACAGTGTGGTGTTTCGGTTAAAACACAGTGTGGTGTTTCTGTTAAAACACAGTGTGGTGTTTCTGTCACAACACAGTGTGGTGTTTCTGTTAAAACACAGTGTGGTGTTTCTGTCACAACACAGTGTGGTGTTTCTGTCACAACACAGTGTGGTGTTTCTGTTAAAACACAGTGTGGTGTTTCAGTTCCAACACACTGTGGTGTTTCAGTTCCAACACACTGTGGTGTTTCAGTTCCAACACAGTGTGGTGTTTCTGTCACAACACAGTGTGGCGTTTCTGTCACAACACAGTGTGGCGTTTCTGTTAAAACACTGTGGTGTTTCTGTTAAAACACAGTGTGGTGTTTCTGTCACAACACAGTGTGGTGTTTCTGTTAAAACACAGTGGTGTTTCAGTTCCAACACAGTGTGGTGTTTCAGTTCCAACACAGTGTGGTGTTTCAGTTCCAACACAGTGTGGTGTTTCTGTTAAAACACAGTGTGGTGTTTCTGTTAAAACACTGTGGTGTTTCAGTTCCAACACTGTGGTGTTTCTGTTAAAACACTGTGGTGTTTCAGTTCCAACACTGTGGTGTTTCAGTTCCAACACTGTGGTGTTTCAGTTCCAACACTGTGGTGTTTCAGTTCCAACACTGTGGTGTTTCAGTTCCAACACTGTGGTGTTTCAGTTCCAACACAGTGTGGTTAGAGGCCAGGACAGCTGTTAATGACATCAGCAGCAGGTCATCCAGACCTGCTCCAGGTTCTTACTGTTACAGAGCAGTTCAGTATGTGATTGTACTGGTTATTATTACATGAACGCTCCACATTAGTGAGATTAGTGGAGCTTTTTGCAGTGATAGCTGTTAACTGCCACACAGCTGCCCCAGGGCAGATTAATCTGAGGATTAACTCATCTGAGCAGGAGAGGGGGAGGGGCCTCTCATATCCACATCAGATCTGAAAGGGTTAGGCATTATTAATCAAATTGAATGTGAATGACTTATTCTCTCTCAGTTCCAGAGTTTGACGATTTATAAAGTCTCCTGGAAGTCGGGGGGAGTTTGACCACGTTCCTCATCTGAATCATCACTGACCTGGTGGAGGAACATTCATTGGAAGCTCAGGGACATTAGAACCTTGAGAGGTGAAATTGAACCGCTAGTAAATTGTCTTGACAGTTCTGTCCAGAACACTGAAATACAAACAGGAAATTCCTGTTTAGGTTATTCTGTCAATGTCCCTGAGCGCCTTGGCAACCACCTTGGCTGACAACCAGCTCTCCTATTTATGGTGTTTTTTCTCAAAACAAAGGGAGTGAATCACATAGTACGTCTTCAGGTAAAACAACTGATGTAAAATCTGAATGTAATTCAAGCCTGTGGAGGATTTAGACCTGTATCTTGGGAACGGACGTACATAGAAAAACGGAACAAGTTGAAGGTCGTCTCCAGGTGTCAGAGGAAGATTTGGAATAGAGCTCTGCAGGTGAACAGGTGAGCTGTTAACCTCGTCTTTATCAGAATCCCTGGACACCTGTCACACCTGTCACACTGTGTTTGTCACGCAGCAGACACCCTGCTGGCCCTGCCCCCCTGCTGGCCCCGCCCCACTGCTGGCCCCGCCCTCAGTGGCATGTCATCAGTGATCACATGACCAGATTAGGAGTGGCCTCTACTCCCGACGTCTTCATCAGCAGGGTGGAAGGAGGGAAGGTGTGGAGAGATGGAGAGGAGGAGGAGAGGTGGAGGAGGAGGAGAGGTGGAGGAGGAGAGGAGGAGGAGATGGAGAGGAGGTGGAGAGGTGGAGGAGGAGGAGATGGAGAGGAGGAGGAGAGGTGGAGGAGGAGAGGAGGAGGAGGAGGAGATGGAGAGGAGGAGGAGAGGTGGAGGAGAGGTGGAGGAGGAGATGGAGAGGTGGAGGTGGAAGAGGAGGAGGAGAGGTGGAGGAGGAGGAGAGGAGGAGATGTTTGCAGCTGGCTGGCCCTGCTGTGTGCTCTCATAGACCCCCACAGCTCTGCTAATGTGGCCTCAGATGGTGTCAAGTGGCTTACAGGAAGTCCTGGTAGAGCGAGCTCCAGACACAGCACAGTCCAGGACCCTCTCACCTCCTAATGATGTTGTGCTGTGAAGGGTACAGCTTCTTAGAGAGCTGTGGTTGTGTGATTGATACACAGTGGGGATGTGTTGTGTGTAGCTGGCTGCTCACTCGCTGTGGTTCTCAACCCTGGTCCTCAGGACCCCCCGTCCTCCACTTTTTAGATGTTTCCCCCTTCCAACACACCTGATTCAAATAAATGGTCATTATCAGGCTTCTGCTGAGTTTCAATCAGGTGTGTTGGAGCAGTGCCCAGGACTGCTCATCAGGGAAACATCTAGAACATGCAGGACAGTGGGCCCTGAGGACCAGGGAAACATCTAGAACATGCAGGACAGTGGGGCCCTGAGGACCAGGGAAACATATAGAACATGCAGGACAGTGGGGCCCTGAGGACCAGGGAAACATCTAGAACATGCAGGACAGTGGACCCTGAGGACCGGAATTGAGAACCATAGCTTTAGAGACATACGCTCTACTATAGGCAATGTGACCCAGTTCATCAGGGATCTGGGCTCAGGAGAAAGACGCTCCCCACATGATCGACACAGGGACTTCCCTGCAGGGTCGACAACAGGAACTGTTACTGCACAAGCTCTGGACTGGAGGTTGTTGTGAACATTTAAATGTTGCATTTTCTTGTGGGCATTAAGATCAAACCTATTCAACAGTGGATCCCGTAAACTACATCTTGGAACAACAGGAAATAATTTCCTTGATAAATACCTGCTCCTCCTCTGCGCCAGCCCCCCTCCTCCCCCCCTCCTGTGCAGCGCTGCTTTGCACTGTGAGGTCACTGCAATTTTAGCTTTTCTATTTGGGTTGTCAGCAGGGGACCAGCCCAGGAAGGGGGGGGGGGGGGGAGGAAGGGAGGAGGGAGATTGGGAAGGAGGGAGGGGGGGGGGGGAGGGAGGGGTACAATCTCTCTCTGCGTGTCGTGAAGATGGGTCACTGCCAGAGAGACGTCTGCTGAAGCCTGAAGAGATGCGACATTTCTTACGACAGCATTCCAGTCCCTGTGGTAACGAGAAGCCTGACACTTCAAAAGACAGTTTGACCTGTAGGGGGGCGTCTGGGGTCTCCCACACAGGAGAGAAGGGGTGATTCTGCCTCAGCAGACAGGGCTAATTGTGGATGACCCCTCCCTCAGTCCTCTCACTCTCAGCTGAGCCTCTGAGCTGTGAGCTAGGCTGCAGCTTGGATGTGTTTTTGTTACCTTGTTTAGTTTAGCTGACAAATGCTGCTCTTCAAACCTTCCAGTGACCTGTTATGAAACACAGGCCCGATGTCCTGGTCTTCCCTGCACTTAAGGCTGCATGAGCTACCTCAGGTGTCTCCTGCGGAGGTACACTGCAGCGGAGCTGTCATCAGCTGTTACCGTGTTTGGGCAGAGCGCTGCCCCCGCAGTCACCAGCGTGCTGACGCAGGCAGGACCTCTGGTCAGGACCACAGGGAGGCCGTCTGAGGGGCCGAGCACGGCCATCTTTAGGCAGTCAGTCGGATCTTTCGGGGGTTTTGATTCTGACAGGAGATGACACTCCTGGCTCCACAGCCTTGAGAGAGAAACACATCTGTCCTTGTGTTCCTGTTCCTTCCTAAGCAGAGGAAGGAAGCAACGTGGACGCACAGTATTCTACACTGACTCTTCTGTCCTTCAAAAAATCTTCTGGGGAGAGGGGGGGGGGGCAGACTTCCTCAAGTAGTTCATCTCAAGCATTTCAGATGAGTGTGTCGGATGAAAATGCAGAGAGAACCCAAGCAGACCATTGTGCTGTGTCTCTGTGCCTTGTGGTTGTGTCTGTGTCTCTGTGCCTCTGTGTCTTGTGGCTGTGTCTCTGTGCCTCTGTGTCTTGTGGCTGTGCCTCTGTGTCTTGTGGTTGTGCCTCTGTGCCTCTGTGTCTCTGTGCCGTGTCTCTGTGCCTTTACGCTGTGTCTCTGTGCCTTGTGTGCTAATGGGCCCTGCTTGAGAGAAGCATTTATCAAGACATGAATTAGACTCCCATCGCGGTCACAGTGGATCCAGATGGGGTCTGAAATGGGTTCATCATCTTTTCTCCTCCTTTCTCTGTCGTTAAGGAGCAGATCCCACGATGTCCAGATCACGTGGGAAAACGTGTACTTTGCTGAAGCCTCTTGTTAAATGAGGACAGAGAGATCTGGAGGACAGAGAGATCTGGAGGACAGAGAGATCTGGAGGACAGAGAGATCTGGGAGGACAGAGAGATCTGGAGGACAGAGAGATCTGGAGGACAGAGAGATCTGGAGGACAGAGAGATCTGGAGGACAGAGAGATCTGGGAGGACAGAGAGATCTGGGAGGACAGAGAGATCTGGAGGACAGAGAGATCTGGGAGGAGAGAGAGATCTGGGAGGAGAGAGAGATCTGGGAGGACAGAGAGATCTGGAGGACAGAGAGATCTGGGAGGACAGAGAGATCTGGGAGGAGAGAGAGATCTGGGAGGAGAGAGAGATCTGGGAGGACAGAGAGATCTGGAGGACAGAGATATCTGGAGGACAGAGAGAGGACTGAGAGATCTGGGAGGACAGAGAGATCTGGGAGGACAGAGAGATCTGGAGGACAGAGAGATCTGTGAGGACAGAGAGATCTGGGAGGACAGAGAGAGGACAGAGAGATCTGGAGGACAGAGAGATCTGTGAGGACAGAGAGATCTGGGAGGACAGAGAGAGGACAAGAGATCTGGGAGGACAGAGAGATCTGGAGGACAGAGAGATCTGGGAGGACAGAGAGATCTGAAGGACAGAGAGATCTGGAGGACAGAGAGAGGACAGAGATCTGGGAGGACAGAGAGAGGACTGAGAGATCTGGGAGGACAGAGAGATCTGGAGGACAGAGAGAGGACTGAGAGATCTGGGAGGACAGAGAGATCTGGAGGACAGAGAGATCTGCGTCCTGAACACTGAACACGTCTGTCTGTCTCTAAGAGGCTTCAGAGTGATCTTAGGATAAGTCGTTCTTGTTTGTGTCTTAAACCACAGTCCTGTACAGACACTTTAAAGCAGAACTCATTACTATGGAAACAGTTTATTCTGAAACCTTTTTTTTTCTTTTTACCTCAACAGTGTACAAAAAGAGCCTCTAATCTCAGAAATAAATGCCCTGCCAGTATTGTTGAGCCTCTTTTGGAGTAAAGCTGTTCCACATCAAACATGGAAACTGACAGTTTGACAAAAAAACATTGCTGTCACAATGGAACATCAATCCCCCAAATACACAACTGATAAAAACAAATAATAATACAAAATACAAAAAGATAAACATAACATACAAATCCCTGTAGAGAGGAAACCAATATGCAACGCCAAAAGTACAGCGTAATGTAAGTAATGAATTCACAAATGTTTTTATTCATCCTTAGCAGAGTGGAGCTTGTTAGCGTGTCGCAGGAAGCCTCCTAGCTTCTGCTGCAGCAGCTGTGGAGGAACCTTTTGAAGAAGTTCCTGAACTCGGTGTTGAAGACGGTGTAGATGATGGGGTTGAGGGCGCTGTTGACGTACCCCAGCCAGGTGACGGTGCTCATCACACTGGGAGGGACGGGGCACGAGGGGCACCTGGCTCTCAGGGTGTGAACCACAAAGAAGGGGGTCCAACACAGCAAGAAGGCACCTGCAGCACGGACCAACAGGACAGAACATCAGACCTAAAACTACAGAAGAAGTAGTGGTGAGTCTTACTGGCAGCACAGAGTGATTCCACCCTTCTGTACATCTGTGGAAGTCACTCACTATAGGCTGACTCACTCGGATACAAAGCCTGAAAGAGTGGAATTCAAATGTGTTTCCTAATCATGTTTGATCAGCCTGTGATTGCCTGTAAGATCTCAGTAATAAGTACAGTTTTCAGTGGAGTGTTCATGAGCAGAAACCTGAGGTGACTCTGGAGAGCTTCTCTCTGTCAGGCCAAACGAGAGGTGACTGGAGATCAGCAGGTCCTGGATGACCTCGGAGTCAGGATGATAATATCTCATCAGCCGCTTCAATTACATCTGCATCAAAGAGCCTGACGACCCTTCTGAACATGGGAAGGTATGTGTTTATACTGATGACATGTTCTGTTACTTCTGATTAATCATGTGGACAGTGAGCAACTGAAGGTTGGCTCCAATCAGGATCTTAAACAAGCAAATGCCTTTTCAAGTCGTATCATTGGCCGAGGAAACAACCAGTTCCTGTCATCCTGAGTCCAGAGCCGCAAGTGAGCTAGTGATTCATTAGACTGATGGATCTGGGCCAGGTCTCATTAAGTATGTGAAGATGCTGTGGGATGAGGAGGTGTGTCAGGTGCAGACAGAGTGAGTTACAGCCTCACAGCCATGCTGGAAACACACCTGCAAGCACCATGCCCTCGCTAAGCTGAATTATTCAGAAATGCTGATGGGTTTTCTATTAATATCTTGGATGGAGGGCTGAGAGGAGGATTAGACTCTTCTCTATCAGAGGGAGGTCTGAACTCCCGCTGGATATATGCAGATCTTTCCATTTCCTAGGATGTTCCTGGGAGTCCCGAAGCCAAATATTAGGCAGGAGTCATCAATTCCACACATCTCAAATCACATGCTGTAAATGCTATCCTGAGATCATCTGTCCGTTTGTAGTTTAGCAGATCATTTGGAATATCAGAGAAGTGCTTCATCATTGTGACGTTCTGGGCGCTGGTTAATCTCCATCAGTCTTCAGATCTAAAAGCGTGGCTGAGGGGAGGAGGTGAAATACGGCGCTGGTTCCTTTGACGCTAACAGCCTCATCATTCTGCAGGGTTCTGCTACCCTACAGCCCAGAGGCAGCAGCAGGGAACAATAACTCTTAGAACAGTGGTCTGCTGCTGGGAGGACCTTCACCTGGCTGAGAGGGCGTCCTCTAAAACTCGCCCTGCCGCTTCTGTGAACGCCCCAATATCAAAGCTCTCCTATCACAAACCACCCACTCACTTTTAACACCCAAGATCCTTAAATGAGAAATGAAATCACTTAAATTTTAATTTACGTTTCCCATCAGGCCTAATTTGATTGAATTTGGTTCATTTAAGGATGCAAGCGAATATTAATGCATATCTACATAGTTAAATTGCTTTGTAGCTAAAAGCCATCTCCCTGATCTATTTATGAACCAGATGGATGGAGAGAGAGTGTTCTGGGTGTGGAGGAGGTGGAGAGTGTGCTGGGTGTGGAGGTGGAGAGTGTGCTGGGTGTGGAGGTGGAGAGTGTGCTGGGTGTGGAGGAGGTGGAGAGTGTGCTGGGTGTGGAGGTGGAGAGTGTGCTGGGTGTGGAGGTGGAGAGTGTGCTGGGTGTGGAGGAGGTGGAGAGTGTGCTGGGTGTGGAGGTGGAGAGTGTGCTGGGTGTGTTGAAGCGGTGTGGAGGTGGAGAGGGTGATCTGGGTGTGTTGAAGCGGTGTGGAGGTGGAGAGGGTGTTCTGGGTGTGTTGAAGCGGTGTGGAGGTGGAGGGTGATCTGGGTGTGTTGAAGCGGTGTGGAGGTGGAGGGTGATCTGGGTGTGTTGAAGCGGTGTGGAGGTGGAGGGTGATCTGGGTGTGTTGAAGCGGTGTGGAGGTGGAGGGTGATCTGGGTGTGTTGAAGCGGTGTGGAGGTGGAGAGGGTGTTCTGGGTGTGTTGAAGCGGTGTGGAGGTGGAGGGTGTTCTGGGTGTGTTGAAGCGGTGTGGAGTTGAGGATGTTGTCTTCATCCAGAAGAAGAGATAGGCGGCTTGTCTTACAGACTATCTTTTATTAGACAGCCTGTGGGTCAGCTTGGAAGGCAAATCACACACACACACACACACATTCCATAACACACAGGGGGAGGTGCTTTCATTTGACTTATTATTGACCTATTATTAACCTTTACCTGCTACTATCTGGTTGGCTGATTCAGAACTGGTTGTTTACACTTAATTCTAAACATAGGTTGTGGTTCAGAACAGATGTACACAGAGATCCTGTCAATAGACGGGGTTGTATTCAGTTCTATGTCAAAGCTTTTGAAGTGAGTTGGACCTTTGAAGCAGTGGTACTGAATGCCAATTTGTGTGT